>CM040910.1:41702304-42112304 GCA_023029165.1 Gobiocypris rarus
AATAATAAGCATGTAGCATAATTAGCTATAACTTAGCGTATAATTTATTAATTTATGCTGTACTTCTATAAGTACACATCTTTATCTTTACTTAAACTTAAATTGTTTTTTTTGTCTTGCAGACTACCCTTGGGCATTGCTTCCAGAGGAACAATTCAGTTCAGATTATTGATGACTGTGACGTCCCGGAAGCTTCCTTTATTCAGGAACTTGTATTCTTTTTCGCCCCAAAAAGCAAGCGCATTATGGTAAATTAGCAGTCATAGTAATGAGTTCTGGTGTGTTTAGTGTAATTGATATTGGAAGTTCTTATGCTCTGTTTTTCTACAGTTCTGTGCTCCTGAAGACAGAACCTGTAGGATGGTGGAGTGTCACTTCGGTGACTTGAAGGTTGGAAAAGAAGTTACCATCAATATGGAGGTGGAGCTCAACCCCAGGGTTCTCCAGATGAGTCCAGTAAGTGTTGGTTAGAGACACAGAGAAGGAGATGGACCACTTTTACAAAAATAAATTGGAAGAAATTGCACCTCTCAAAACTGTGGCTTCCATTTAAAAATTGGCCTTTTGTCTGCCTAATTGTTCTAGGATGTGCATGCACTGGATCTAAAAAGTGAAATAATCAAGTTTCATTCAAAAGTTTGGGATCAGAAAGAAACTGCTTTTATTCAGCAAGGATGCATTAAATTGATCAAAAGTGACAGTAAAAACATGTTTATAATGTTACAAAAGATTTTTAATTGATGTATCAACATGGTTTCCACATAAATATTAAGCAGCACAGTAGACACATATTAAACTTACGATTTTTTTATTTTATTGCACAGACAAAAAATGAACCTAGACTTTAATCTTGGCTTGGTTGGGCCTTCTCCAATTATAGCCAATTAATGTTCCTCATAGACTACCAGATGCAATAAATTAGTAAGGCAAACATTGTTTGACAGATGGATTACCTGAACTGTTTACTCAAAAGAGCAACTAAAACACATGACCTTGATGCATGTTTATTTCCTATAGGGCAGACACGGTGTCATGATGATTCGAGGCATGATTGACCTTATTTCACCAGTAAAGGATGCAAACACCATCTTATTACAGGATGACATTTCTGCTGGAGTAAGTATTCTGAACCTCTAACACCAGCGATGCATAACGAGATGCTGAATTTACAACCTTTTGTTGCTTGTTATTAACTTGAATGTTTGCCATGTTACAGGTATACTTGGAGGCTCTGTACAGCCTTAAGCCTGGGATGGCTGTGCAAATTTTTCTAATAGTATCCAGTCTGATTGTTGGACTGATCATTTTAGCACTGCTAGTCCTCCTCCTCTGGAAGGTATGTATCACATGACATGTTCTCCAGTATGACAAAATGACGTATTCTCTTAATCTTACAGGAATTAAGTACTAAGAGCATAGATATCATCCATTTCATTTACAAAAGCTAGACCTGAAATATCTGAAGATGCACCATCTCGTAGAGGGTTGAAAAGAATGCTGGGCTTCACCGCGGTAAAACTGCACTGTTACTGTCAGAAAAGTAAAACTCTGTTGGAGAAGCCATTAAAGCAGGGGCCATGAAACTTTTGTGAAAATTATCAAAAAATGCTGCCGCTGGCTGGCATCTTTTTTTTAATCCTGCTGGAGAGGAAAGAGTTAAGAAACCTGATTGGTTTCTGGTGGACCTGAACCAGCCTTAAACAAGCTAAATTAAGCCAGAATAGTCATTCAGACAATCTACCAATTAGTACATTTATCCCGGCAAAACAAACATATCAACAAAGAGAACACAAATCTTCAAAACGAGGCTTGTTGAGCTTGACATTGAGATGTGCATTTGCTTACTGACAATAATACATCCTCTTCCTTTTATTAGCTTGGATTCTTCAAGCGGAAGTTGAAGGAGGAGAAGTTTAGACGGGACAGTTGGGACTATGTACCAAAGAAAGAGAGCACGTCATAATATGGGATTTACACCACATACAAAACCAATCAGGAAGGAAGGACTACGATGATAACCTACGGCCATTTACCATAATGGCTGAAAACATTCATCACAAAGCGATGAAGACTGTCAAAAGAATCTGCATTTTCTGTCAGCAGGATGAAGCCAATGCACTTTAGAGTATGGAACATACTCGTGTGCTCACTGAAACGCTCCGGGACTGTCGTGCCAAAGGGAGACAAGGACTTCAGAATGTACTGTCGCTATAGAACATTACGGCTCTGTTCCAACACCTAGTGAGCAGCCTATGTAGGCAGCATTTTTAAAGCTTGTTCCAAAAGGTAGGAAGCATAAAGATACTTTCTTCTGGACAAAATTCGAAGGCAATATGAGAAAATGTTAATAATGAATATAATTTATTCCACACCAAAACGTATAAAAAAATCAATCCAATTAAATATATATATTAATGTACACCACATTTTAAAAGTTTTGAAAGAGTACAAGAAGATTTTTAATGTTTTGAAAAGAATTCTCTTATGCTCACCAATGCTGCATTTATTTGATCATATAAAGCACTAATATTGTGAAATATTATTACAATTTAAAATAACAATTTATCAAATGTAATTTATTCCTGTGACGCAACACTTGAATTTTCATCATCATTACTCCAGTCTTCAGTCATGTGACCCTTAACAAATCATTGATGCTTGAAAAATATATTTTTTTTGTGTCGAACGATTAATCGATATTAATTGCATCCAAAGTTTGTTTACAAAATATATGTGCGTGTGTATACTGTGTATAATTATTATGTATATTTGAATACGCATACACACATGTATATATTTAAGAAATATTTGCATGCATATAATGTATATATTTATATAATTTATATTATACATACATTTAAACATTTTATATATAATTATAACAAATGTTTCTTAAATATATACATGAATATATATATATATATATATATATATATATATACAGTACACACACATATATTG
Organism: Gobiocypris rarus; assembly: GCA_023029165.1. Taxonomy (NCBI): domain Eukaryota; kingdom Metazoa; phylum Chordata; class Actinopteri; order Cypriniformes; family Gobionidae; genus Gobiocypris; species Gobiocypris rarus. The sequence goes on from CM040910.1 coordinate 41,705,266, forward strand.
TGTCAACACAAACTTTTGTTTTGGATGCAATTAATCACGATTAATTGTTTATAATTCATAATTTATTCATTTAATTAAAAATTGTTTTACATTTATATAGCGGGTTTTAAGGCACTCAAAGAGCTTTACATATAGAAGGGGGAATCTCCTCAACCACCCCTAATGTGCAGCATCCACCTGGATGATACGACGGCAGCCATATCGCGCCAGAACACCCACACACACACACCAGCTGATTGGTGGAGAGTGTGTATATATATGGTGTATGTGTATATATATATATATATATATATATATATATATATATATATATATATATATATATATATATATATATATATATATATATATATATATATATATATATATATGGGATTGATTAGGAGGCCTTGGTGGACAGAGGCCAATGGGCAAATTTGGCCATTTTTAATGACCACAGGGAGTCAGGACCTCGATTTAAGTCTGATCCGAGGGATAGTTTGGCAGCACAATTTTTTTATTGTCAATGTTGAAAACAGTTGTGCTGCTTTTTTTAACATTCTACTTTTTTTTTTTTTTTTTATGAATATAATGTACAAAAGGACAGCATTTATTTGAAATAGAAATCTTTTGCAACATTATACATGTCTTAACTGATCAATTTGGATTTTAAAAAATCCAATTGAAATCAATTGTGAGCCGATTCTCAACTTCGGTCGTCTGTGATTTATGAAGTTTGATGCCGTCTTAAAAACCAGCTGCCTATGTAGGCTTCATAGACGGCAAGGCAGCACGCTAGGTTTTGGAACAGAGCCCAATTGTTTCATGACAGGTTTGCCTACGATCACTGAACATATTGGCTATTGGCCTGCTGTAAAGAAGAAACTGCACTGCTGTAGCTTTTCTTGCTAAGGTAATGCCTTTGTATATATCCGAAGAGAGACTCGCTTTTTTACACACACAAGTTAGTATACCCTCCACAGAGGTGACACAGGATCTTCTGGCACTTTCCGTCACCCTTCCCAAAGCAGAACATTGCTGCGATAGGGGTTTTCACACCTTTGCATCACTGCGGTATCGGTTCTCCTTGCAAAAACGCATTCTCTCTCCTCCCAAACTCTCGCTGCCGAGTTCAATAGTTAGAAGTTTGAATGGAGACGCCAGATGGAAGGAGCGAGTGTTTGCCGCGTGCTCTGGCTGGGTGCCATGGAAACGGAGCAAAGGAGGCTGCTGTTGTGTGTCTGTACTGCGCTACAGAAGAGTGACGAGATTGTCATGTGTCTGGCTTCCAGCCATTGCTTAAGTGTGTGTGTTCATTCTGTATGGCACAAATACACACAGCACCATCACCTCTCACTCACACACAGGCCTACATGGAATCTGCACGCGCCCGTCATTCAAAGATCGACTCATCCCCTGCACTTTGTCTGTTCAATTAGGAAATGTGTGTTAATGAAAATGTTTACAAAAATAGCATTGAAAAATAATTCATTCAATAATTTGATTTAAAAAAATGGGAGTTTGCAGAACTAAGCTATAAATGTGCACTGAAATATAATGAAACATTTTATACAATTGCAAAGAAAATGAGTTTTTGTATTTTCCAGGGATGTTGGATGGTCTGATTTAATTTATTTACAAAACCTGATTATCATGCCAAATATGTCATCATATGCTGAATGGTTTTTGGTGCTGTGTTATAAGGATCAAAAATTAAATCTTACTGAAATAGTATGAATAAAAATGTTTTTGAAAGATACAAAAAATTATTAATTTAATAAAAATAGTGGCATTTTTCAAATCTATTTTTCCCAAAATCTGTGTATAAAATGTGGAAAAGTCAGCTGATTTTGCTCGCAAGTGTGTGTTGGTGTATGATAGATACCTGAAAGGATAATAAGACAAAATCTGAAAGCTAAAAATGTGTTTGGATTTGGAAAACCATATCGGACGGGTTGCTTGTCGGTGCTTTTTATGACATAAAAGATAAAAGGTCCAAAAAAAACACCTCTACTGTTCAGGGAATCAGTATTTTGGTAACACTTTACAATAGCGTCTCATTTGTTAACATTAGTTAATGTATTAACTTGCATGAACTAACAATGTATAAAGCTGTTCATATAAATGCCGTAGAATTATTGTTAATTCTTAGTTCATGCTAACTTATGAAACCTTACTGTAAAGTTTTACCAAGTGATTTATTTTTTTCCTTTAATTTTTTTTTTTTTTGAAAATTTGACTTTTAATTTAAATTCTTATGCACTGGAATTATAATGTGTGTGTCATATGTTTTTGCTCTGACATAAAATGTTCGATATATACATGTTAAAGCTTTGCTTTGTGCAATTTATTCGTTCAGTTTCTCCGTCTAGTAAAAGTGTTTGTGTGTTCAGATACAGCTGCATTTAACTGGCGCCTCCTCCGCCTCCTCCACGTCGGCTCCAAAGAGTGTGAGGAGCTGCGGGTGAACCCTGGAAAATAAACAGGGCTGTCAGTACATTTAAACATTACAAGGATTTATCTGAAAAACGCACACATCCCTCCCTTTTTCTTAGAACCTCACACTGTTCTGTTTATTCTTCTGACACTCTTTCTGCGGCTTTAAGAAGATGAATTAGGAATTTTCTTATCAAGTGCTGCTCATATAATGTTTGTAGTGCCTTAAAACAACACAGCCTGCGCTTACACAGGTCATGTGAAGTTCAACACGTATACAGAGGCTATCTTGACTACTGTTTTGCAAATAAATAGGGATGTGACTTATTCAGTGTTATAGACCTTATGCGGCAGAGAAACAAGCGTGCAGACATCCTGAGTATTTCGTTTGAACTTCCACTTTTGCGGTAGCTCTGGATATTTCTATGGCATCGCTGTCAGAGAGTAATTATCTTACTGTAGAGTTAACGACAGTTATCATGGGCATTGTAATGTTTGTAATGAGCGGATGTTTTAATAAATGTCAGGGAAGATTTTAAAATGAACGTTTCATTCATAAATCCGTAAGATCTTACTTTCGTACTGTGGAGATACAAACCGGAAATCAGAACACAACGGGCGCAATTCTCACTATGGCTACTTTTATATTACTGTTTTTATGGTGCTTTTGCCATTTTGGGTTTTTGAATATTTGTGTATTTTATGATATCACAGTATGTGCAACCTAAAAAATCAAAGCTGTGTATTATATTGAATTTATGGTTAAGAGTGGGTTTCGGCACATAAAGTAATATCCGCACGTATTAGTAGTAGTAGTTTAAAGGTGCAAAAGTTCTGACTTTGAGTTTTTATTTATCTGGATTTAGATTTTTAAAGGAATACCAATGCTTTATGTTTATTAAACATATAATAATAGTAATTTCATGAATATTTCAATGTTGCATTTCACAGTTAGTTTAAGACTGGATTTAGATTTTTTTTAGGGAATACTATTTTATAGGTTTTAAAAGCTATTACAATAATAAAAATATGACATGTTCTTTGTGAGTTTATAATGTAATAATTTTCTCATAATGTAAAAATTATTACATTATGAGCTCAAGATGTTATTACATTTTGAGACAATTATTACATTATGAACATTTTATTACAAAAATAATGCAATACTTTATACATCATGTGCAGCTATTACATTATGATTTGCTACAACACCTCTAATAATGGATCACTGCTGTACATTTGCCTTGATGATTGTCTTGAGTGCCTCACCTGATCAGGAGTTCAGATGAGACCTCCAAGAGATCTCCGTCAATGTTCCAGGGGAATGTTCCTTCAGAAGAGATGATGGGCGTCGTTTTTGAATCACACTCCTCGTTCTCCTCCAAGACGTCGTCAGCCCAGCTTGCCTGAGAGCGCGGCCGCAGCCTCACAGCCTTTACAGTGTGTGTCTCAATAAAAGAGAAGCCAAACTGCAGAAGGATAAAGAAGCATTACACAAGTCACCAATATATATATATATATATATATCAGAACTCTTCTGTCTGCGCTTTTATCATGTGTTTTGTAATGAGCAGCTGTTTGCACTATTTATTTGAATTTGGCTTATTTTAGGCTGTAGTTTAATGGAGGTCCACAAGGAGGCAGTAATGAACAACTGATCCTCATCAGCCGCTTCAGTCCTGTGTGTGTGTGACCTGGAGTGAACCTGGACACAGAACCAGGCCAGGACTAGGCTTTCAACCCATCACATTTTTGCATATCCTTTTATTAAGATTACACGGGTATGTCTGTCAAAATCTTGCTTAGCAGTCATTATAATACATCACTGCAGAGATCTTATGTAAGTACCATTTACTAATTTTCTTCTTTTAAAATGTAAACTGTATTTTCGGCTAACCCTAGTATTCTGGTGGAGTTATAATGGCTCTGACCCAGCAGTCATGACATAAACCTTGACCCAGACAATGTGTATCAACTGCATCATTCTTTTTTTTTTCTGTTCTGTCTTTGTGTGGTGATGAGTTCACATACAAATTGATTTGACAGTAAATCTCACAAAAACATGTCCAGGTCAAATTTCACCCGTAAAAATAAGAAATTGCATTTTGTATAAAAGTTGAGCCTGTACATAAAAAAGTATCCATCCTTCCATCCTTCCATCCTTCCATCCATCTATCCTCATTACCGCAATGTATATTAAAGCAAGAGTAAACTTTTTTTTCACCACTGTTAAAATGCACTTGACTTTCCACATGGCTTTCTTCATGTAAATGAAGTGAACACACACAAGCTCTTTCAAAATGGGCAATAAAGGCCCAACGGTACAGCACAGACCCTGAAATTGACACAGCTTTGCTCTGCCGCACAATGACACGAGAGTGAAGTGGCAGTAGGTCAACGCCGCAACCTACACTGATTATTTATAGAATGTGGGTTAACAAACAGCTCTAGATTGGATTGCTTAAGAAAAAAGAAGAGACAGGCTCTGAAATGGGCTAATCTGTATTAGCCTGAAAAGTGTTTTGTGGGAAGCTGACAATCAGCGACTAATTTGACTTGACAGTATGCTAATTCTGCTTAAGCTGTGGAGGTTGTTAACTCTATTTGCGTGGGCTGGATTTCCTGTGAATCAAGCTGATGTAAGTTTAGTAAGTTCTCTAGGCACAGGTGACCTCACCTGGTTGTTTGTGCTGCTGTATCTCTTCAAGTGCTTGATGAACTCTGACCTGGACGTGTTGTCAACAACTATCAGTGCCATACTGCCATTGTTCAGCCTGTGGTAGACAGAAAAGCTTCACATTTATAGTGCTTAGTTGTAACATTCGTTAATACAAACTATTACTTACTCTATGTGCCTGTCATGTATGGAGATCACACTGAGTCCGTGGCAAACATCGTGATGAGAGAGCCAATTAAACATTATAATAAGCCCATACTCTTTTCAAAGAGGTAATGAGAATTGTATAAACCAGTTTTTATTCTATTTTACCACAAGCCTATAAATAGATGTGGCACACATGTGTGTGTATATATATATATATACATACAGGTCCTTCTAAAATTAGCATATTGTGATAAAAGTTCATTATTTTCCATAATGTAATGATAAAAATTTAACTTTCATATATTTTAGATTCATTGCACACCAACTGAAATATTTCAGGTCTTTTATTGTTTTAATACTGATGATTTTGGCATACAGCTCATAAAAACCCCAAATTCCTAGCTCAAAAAATTAGCATATTTCATCCGACCAATAAAAGAAAAGTGTTTTTATAATTATGTTCAGTTATGCACTCAATACTTGGTCGGGAATCCTTTTGCAGAAATGATTGCTTCAATGCGGCGTGGCATGGAGGCAATCAGCCTGTGGCACTGCTGAGGTGTTATGGAGGCCCAGGATGCTTCGATAGCGGCCTTAAGCTCACCCAGAGTGTTGGGTCTTGCGTCTCTCAACTTTCTCTTCACAATATCCCACAGATTCTCTATGGGGTTCAGGTCAGGAGAGTTGGCAGGCCAATTGAGCACAGTAATACCATGGTCAGTAAACCATTTACCAGTGGTTTTGGCACTGTGAGCAGGTGCCAGGTCATGCTGAAAAACAAAATCTTCATCTCCATAAAGCTTTTCAGCAGATGGAATGAATGAAGTGCTCCAAAATCTCCTGATAGCTAGCTGCATTGACCCTGCCCTTGATAAAACACAGTGGACCAACACCAGCAGCTGACATGGCACCCCAGACCATCACTGACTGTGGGTACTTGACACTGGACTTTAGGCATTTTGGCATTTCCTTCTCCCCAGTCTTCCTCCAGACTCTGGCACCTTGATTTCCGAATGACATGCAAAATTTGAGCGACAGTCCAGTGCTGCTTCTCTGTAGCCCAGGTCAGGCGCTTCTGCCGCTGTTTCTGGTTCAAAAGTGGCTTGACCTGGGAATGCGGCACCTGTAGCCCATTTTCTGCACACGCCTGTGCACGGTGGCTCTGGATGTTTCTACTCCAGACTCAGTCCACTGCTTCCGCAGGTCCCCCAAGGTCTGGAATCGGTCCTTCTCCACGATCTTTCTCAGGGTCCGGTCACCTCTTCTCGTTGTGCAACGTTTTTTGCCACACTTTTACCTTCCCACAGACTTCCCACTGAGGTGCCTTGATACAGCACTCTGGGAACAGCCTATTCGTTCAGAAATGTCTTTCTGTGTCTTACCCTCTCGCTTGAGGGTGTCAATGATGGCCTTCTGGACAGCAGTCAGGTCGGCAGTCTTACTCATGATTGCGGTTTTGAGTAATGAACCAGGCTGGGAGTTTTTAAAAGCCTCAAGAATCTTTTGCAATTGGTTGATTCAGATGATTAGGTTAATAGCTCGTTTAGAGAACCTTTTCATGATATGCACATTTTTTGAGATAGGAATTTGGGTTTTTCATGAGCTGTATGCCAAAATCATCAGTATTAAAACAATAAAAGACCTGAAATATTTCAGTTGGTGTGCAATGAATCTAAAATATATGAAAGTTAAATTTTTATCATTACATTATGGAAAATAATGAACTTTTATCACAATATGCTAATTTTTTTAGAAGGACCTGTATGTATATATATATATATATATATATTGCTTGAGTTGAGAAGAAACTTGTTTTCAAAGAATAAATCTTTGCCACTGGCATTTTTGTTCTTGTTTTCAGCATAAGCATCACTTAATTGTTTAGGATTTATGCTATAAACAAGACAAAAAGAAATTTGCCAATGGGATCGTTCCCCCAAAAATGTAAGTTTTGTCATCATTTCCTCACCCTCAAGTTGCTCCAAACCTGTATACATTTCTTTGTTCTGCCGAACACAAAGGAATTTATTTTGAAACACATTGTGGGACACCATTGACATCCATAGAATGGTTACAAACATTCTTCGAAATATCTTCAAAACAATAAAATATATACTTGCAACAACTTGAGGGTTAGTAAATTATGTCAGAATATTCATTTTTGGGTTAGCTGTCGCTTTAATTCAAAATATATTCTCAGAAATAAAGTCTGTAACACTTTATTTTAAGGTGACGTAGTTACTCGTTACTCCATTACTACACTATAGTAAATTATGCATAATTACAAGTAACTAACCCTAAACCAAACCCTAACCGAAACTCTATAGTAAGAACATGTAGTTAATTAATGTTACTATGTCACCTTAAAATAAAGTGTAACCAGAAAGTCTATATATTCTGTGCAATCAAATGACTGCTTGCAGTGAGAACCCTGTGACCCCCACTAAAGATAGTGCTTACGAGAAGCTGAGCTTAACTTGTGTCGCTCTCTAAAGACAGGAAGGAGAGGGGGCTGTTGAGGCCCGTGGACAGATGCTCGGTCCTTAAGTCTACCCAGCCACTCCCTTTAATCAGAGTAATTATGTGCTGATTAGTCCAGTTAGGTGGCTTTGACCTTAGAAGTCTGATCCAACCACTGATTCCAATCTTCAGGATTACACTGGCCTACTCTACCCTGCTTCACACACGAAACGCCCACGACACAGGCCAGAAAACAGTCAGGAGACTCCTTTGGCCTTGCATGGTGCTGACACACTGACCTGGTCTCAAGGTTTTACAGTCCACACAGACATCAGCTACTGAGCCCATCTTACTTGCTTTTAGGGCATATAGTCTGAAGGATTGAGGGCAGCGCTTAGTTTGTACATTATGAGGTCTCAGAACAAGATTTGGTGACAGATTTGGGTGATCATGGAACATAAACAGTTTTTCGCCACTGAGAGTGTCATGACATGAACCAACAATGCTCCTACTGTATTAAAGGGTTAGTTCACCCATAAATACAATTTAATTCAATATTAATTACTCACCCTCATGTCATTCCAAACCCGTAAGACTTTTGTTCATCTTTAGAACACAAATGAAGATCTTTTTGATGAAATCTGAGAGCTTTCTTTCCCTCCGTTGACAGGTACACAACTAACACTTTGATGCCTAGTTCATAAACACACCTTAAAACTAATCCATATGAATTGAGCGGTTTAATCCAAATTTTCTGAAGAGACTTGATATCTGTATATGATGAACAGATTGAATTTAGGCTTTTATTCACATTAAACATTGATCAGTGAACATAAACAAGCTCAACCGCAAGAACAAACCTCATTGGTTCTTGAGGAAGCTCTAGAGTGCTGGTGAGTTTCCTAATGACTTTTATTATGGCAAATGAAAGTGTAAATCAGATACTTCACAGCTTGGGTTTTTTTAAGCGATACTGCAAGTTATTGATGAAACAATAGCCAAAAAAAAAAAATATTCGAAATCATACTGAACCCAAACATTTGAACGGCAGTGTATAAAATCAAACCTTGCCATATTTATCATGTTAATTTATATAATTTATCATGATGAAAGAAAAATGTGTAAAGCATCTGGATGTTGTCAGTTTGCTAATGAGTGGATTGAGGTAGTGTGGAAGAGGTTCTGACCTGGTGTTTGGGGCCAGGCCCCTGGGGGCCATTGAGCACAGGCAGGGAATAGCCATGATGCTGATATTCAGGTACAGGCCATGCCTGGTCTGCCAGGAGCCACCCTCACCTATTAACAGAGAGAGTTTTTCCATGTGTACAGTACTCATATCATACTATAGGTGCAGATGGCAGTTTGCATGTGCATGGAAGAGGTGGTCCTTGAGCAGCGACCTGGATGATTGTTCTAAAAGGTCAGGTATGATGACACTTACTTTTTTGACTATTACCTTACATTGCATTACATACCTATTGTTTTTAATGATGATTCCCTTTGGACTATTATATGCCTATTATATCTTTTTTTTTGACTATTATGTTATATGCCAATTATTTTTTAATTAAGCTTTTTTTTGTCCAATACAATACAATTGGTAACACTATGATTAGGTTCCATTTGCTGATATTAGTTAACTAAATTAACATGACCTTAAAAATGAAAAATACTTCTAAAGTATGTATTCATCTTGGTTAATGTCCTTTCCAACATTAAATAATACATAATTAAAACCAAACGTTGTATCTGTTAATATTATGCAATGGATCTGAGCTAACATATACTAAGCTAACACTGAACAGTTGTAAATAATATTAACAAAGATGTATAAATACTGTAACAAATGTAAAAAAAAAAAAAATTATTACCATAATATATTACATTATATGCCTTTTTTTCTTTTCTTTTTTTCTTCAGTGAACTGCATTGTCATCCAGACCTCTGCTGAACTGATATGTAGAAGCAGTGGAAAATGTAACGTTTCTCAGGACTGATGGAGATGGACCATATGGACCAATCAGTCATTTGAGATAACAGGATTTATTTATTTTTATTTTTTGCAGTTTATGGAAGCTTGTTTCCACCATGGAATAAAAAATGTAAAAGATAATTGTGACTTTTTAATTGTGAGTTTACATCTCGCAATTCTGACTTTCTCTTATATAAACTCACAATTGCGAGTTATAAAGTCCAATTCCGACTTCATTTTATCGGAAATTTATCAGAACTTTATAGCTTGCAATTGCAACTTCATATCACACCATTCTAAATTTATAACTTAGAATGCAATCGTAATTGAGAATTTCTTGATGTAAACTCACAATTATGACAAAAAAAGTCTGAATTGTGTAGTCTCTCGTAGCCGGACTCTATCGCAGCTTTCATTGGTCGAGGACCGCCCAAGAGGACGTTTGACTGACATCTGACGCAACCAATCACAGTTCGCTTTGTTCCACGTCATGTTTAGGGCTGTGAAAAAGTAAAGTTGATGTCCCTGCAACAACAGTCCGGCGTGCATCTTTAAATGATTAATTCAAGAACATTGTTTCCTGAAAAAAACATACTTTTGAAATTCCATTTCTTTGCGTTTAGTTGATCCTTACATCCTGTAGAATTCAACCAATCAGATGACGACTCCGAAACTCCGAAGTGTTTCCAGATCAATGTGTCATATGCATCAGACGTTCAGCCGACGGTCTGTGGGTGTGACGGCTGAGGTTGTGATAAAAAGTCGCAATAACCTTTTTTAAAAAAATGTATTCAGTGGCGGAAACAAGCTTCTATAGTATTGTGTTTAAAAGTCCAATCTCCAATAAGAGCAGCCCAATGGAGAATACAGCTTTTAATTTGGTTGCTAAACACCCCCTTGTGGAACAACCCCTTTGTTTCTCATAGGAAACACTTATTAGCCGAGAACTGATTTGCCGCCCAATGAAGCAGATATGCGCAGGCTATAGCGGTGCAATATCTTCAACATTTTCTCCTAATTTAGCTGTACTCACAAATGGCTCCTCCATCTCTGTTCCGCTCAGCTCTGTGTAAAAGAAAGAGATGTTTTTTAGTGCAAAACCATTAACAGCATTTGAGTAATAATGGAGTTATATGGGCACCTCACAGTGTGGGGCAGCCTGCCTTATTAGCATTAGCTGGGTGACCTTCAGCATTTCCAGCATTTTGATTTCTTTCCAATGGCCAATTAAGCAGGGGGTGGTTTATTTAAAATAACATTCAAATAATTATGCTGAGAGTTGGATGGGGATGACGGGAAAGAAAACCTTAAAAAATGAGCTTTAACACACTTTGTCTGATCCTCGGCTTCTCTGCTGGTTATAAAGGACAGTTCACAGTCTTCAGGTCTTCACAGGCACCATCGGTCAGTTGGGGAGGGACACGAGGAGAGAGAACAAACACGTTAGATGGAGTGTTATGATAAGGATTTCTAAGAGACAGTGCCCATGTGTGCTGTGCCAGGCTGGTCTGACACTAATCCCAGATTTGATAGAGCACCAGCCAGTCCCTTGGAACCCACCAGATGAGAGACAGCTACAGCTGACAACACAACTGAGAAAGAGAGACCGCTTACTTGAGGTTTGCCAGTGTTTTAATGAGAGCGAACTCGCGACGCTGGCTGGGTGGCATCCAGCGATGTCTCTCTGCCAGTGCAAGTGTCCGCCCACCGAAACCAAACATGGCAGAGAAACCGAACCTAACCAGACGACCCATACAGCTAAAGCTGCACACGTCCACAGGCTGATGATGACCTAGAACAGCAACGTAACAACATCAGTATGAGGCATTAGGTACAAGATGATACTGCTATAAAAAGAGTACAAAACCACTAGGAACAGAGGACACTACAGCCACACAAGGGTTAAACACAAGGGGTGGTAAAATCCATTACAAATGCAGATTATAGCTTTGTTAAATCTCTCCCTGCCATTGAAAAAGAAGCAGAAACAATTGATAGTATATGTAAAATAACATAATCATCAACATTAAACGGCATATAAATCATAACTCCCTGATGTTAACGAATGAAATGTCCACCCAGTATGAGCGATACGACTGTGCAAGCTTTTAGGAGTAATGATGGACTCAACCTACTCCATCTACGTTTTGATAATTCTGAATCCAATGGATGTAGTCTTTGATAAAAATTTTATTTTCTCATCAAAATGTTGATTTTTACCCAAAACTTACCCACATTCAAATGTTGATAAAAAAAATAATGCATTAAGCTAGAACATGAACAAGTGAAAATGATCAAAAATGCTGGTGGTGGCTGGCAACTTTTAAAAAAATCACTGGCGAGGAAAGAGTACTGACAGTTGACTTGATGCCTCGCTGCCTTGTGACTTTGCAGGCAGTGTCTACGCACAAAAGTATCACACGAATATATAAATATATTGCATTCTGTGTTTTTTAAAACATTTTTTAAAAGTAAAATGTTTTACTATTTTACTCCAATGCTCTTGAAATTGTCAATCGAATGTCCTATGCGCATTATGTGAAGAGTGCTAATTTATAGTTTCTAGGAATTAAATTGATAATTTATAAGGTGTCATTTTAGATAGTGTCTCAGAAGGTAGTGATTTCTTTTAAACAGAGCTATTGAGAGCATAATAATAATAGACGCAAACAATAATGCATCTATATTTATTAGTGATATACAGTATATTGTACGTGAAAAGTGTATGTATATATATATACAGTACTGTATATACACTCACCTAAAGGATTATTAGGAACACCATACTAATACTGTGTGGTCAAACACAGTTTCAACCCTTTTGCCTTCAGAACTGCCTTAATTCTACGTGGCATTGATTCAACAAGGTGCTGAAAGCATTCTTTAGAAATGTTGGCCCATATTGATAGGATAGGATTTGGATAGGATTTGTGGGATGCACATCCAGGGCACGAAGCTCCGTTCCACCACATCCCAAAGATGCTCTATTGGGTTGAGATCTGGTGACTGTGGGGGCCATTTTAGTACAGTGAACTCATTGTCATGTTCAAGAAACCAATTTGAAATGTTTGGAGCTTTGTGACATGGTGCATTATCCTGCTGGAAGTAGCCATCTGAGGATGGGTACATGGTGGTCATAAAGGGATGGACATGGTCAGAAACAATGCTCAGGTAGGCCATGGCATTTAAACGATGCCCAATTGGCACTAAGGGGCCTAAAGAAAAAGAAAACATCCCCCACACCATTACACCACCACCACCAGCCTGCACAGTGGTAACAAGGCATGATGGATCCATGTTCGCATTCTGTTTACGCCATTTTCTGACTCTCATCTGAATGTCTCAACAGAAATCGAGACTCATCAGACCAGGCAACATTTTTCCAGTCTTCAACTGTCCAATTTTGGTGAGCTTGTGCAAATTGTAGCCTCTTTTTCCTATTTGTAGTGGAGATGAGTGGTACCCGGTGGGGTCCTCTGCTGTTGTAGCCCATCTGCCTCAAGGTTGTGGCTTCACAAATGCTTTGCTGCATACCTTGGTTGTAACGAGTGGTTATTTCAGTCAAAGTTGCTCTTCTATCAGCTTGTCGGCCCATTCTCCTCTGACCTCTAGCATCAACAAGGCATTTTCGCCCATAGGACTGCCGCATATTGGATGTTTTTCCCTTTTCACATCATTCTTTGTAAACCCTAGAAATAGATGTGCGTGAAAATCCCAGTAACTGAGCAGGTTGTGAAATACTCAGACCGGTGCCAGACGGGCCGGTCTGAGTATTTCACAACCTGCTCAGTTACTGGGATTTTGAGAAGAAATCAGAAGAAATGGACAGCACTTGAGTTAAATATATGTCACAGCAAAGGGTCTGAATACTTAGGACCATGTGATATTTCAGTTTTTCTTTTTTAATAAATCTGCAAAAATGTTAACAATTCTGTGTTTGTTTGTTTTTTGTCAATATGGGGTGCTGGTTGTACATTAATGAGAAAAAATATATATTATAACATATTATAACATTATGATAACAATAACATTATGACCACTGACAGGTGAAGTGAATTACACTGATTATCTCTTCATCATTGCACCTGTTAGTGGGTGGGATATATTAGGCAACAAGTGAACATTTTGATCTCAAAGTTGATGTGTTAGAAGCAGGAAAAATGGGCAAGCGTAAGGATTTAAGCGAGTTTGACAAGGCAGACTTTGACTGCAGCACTTTTGGGGTGTTCCCAGTCTGCAGTGGTGAATATCTATTAAAAGTGGTCCAAGGAAGGAACAGTGGTAAACTGGAGACAGGGTCATGGGCGGCCGAGACTCATTGATGCACGTGTGGAGCGAAGGTTGGCCCGTGTGGTCCGATCAAACAGACAAGCTACTGTAACTCAAATTGCTCAAGAAGTTAATGCTGGTTCTGATAGAAAGGTGTCAGAAAACACAGTGCATCGCAGTTTGTTGTTTATGGGGCTGCATAGACGCAGACCAGTCAGGGTACCCATGCTGACCCCTGTCCACCGCCGAAATGGTAACAGTGGGTACGACAAGGTGGCCTGGTCTGACGAATGACTTATTCTTTTACATCACGTGGATGCGTATCTTACCTGGGAAACGCGTGGCATGAGCCACCCGGATGCATATGGAATTAAGGCAAGCCAGCGGAGGCAGTGTGATGCTTTGGGCAATGTTTTGCTGGGAAACCTTGGGTGCTGCCATCCATGTGGATGTTAGTTTGACATGTACCACCTCCTAAGCATTGTTGCAGACCATGTACACCCTTTAATGGGAACGGTATTCCCTGGTGGCTGTGGCCTCTTTTAGCAGGATAATACGCCCTGCCACAAAGCAAAAATGGTTCAGGAATGGTTTGAGGAGCACGACAACAAGTTTGAGGTGTTGAATTGGCCAACAAATTCCCCAGATCTCAATCCAGTTGAGAATCTGAGGGATGTGCTGAACAAACAAGTTGAAACTTGAAAAATATGAAGGCCCCACCTCACAACTTACAGGACTTAAAGGATCAGCTGCTAACATCTTGCTGCCAGATACCACAGCACACCTTCAGGGGTCTAGTGGAGTCCATGCCTCGACGGGTCAGGGCTGTTTTGACAGCAAGAGGGGTGACCAACACAATATTAGGTCATAATTTTATGCCTGATTGGTGTATATTATAAAATTTTGATTTGATGTTTTTTTTAATGTTTTTGTATAAAAGTTCAAAAGATTGAATTTATCTGATCTCAAATACAGAAAAAAACAGTAATTGTGAAATAGTGAAATATTACAATTTAAAATGTAAATAACTTAAAATAACAATTTTATTATATATTAAATATAATTAATTATATATTATATATACAATATATATAATCAACAAATGTAATTTTAGTCCATTAGAAACAACAGTCATCTATCAAGTGTCATTGTGACATCTCTTGAGTTAATTCATTGCATATGTCGGAGTGAGCAGGAATGACTGGATCTGGTGGCCCATTGGTTGAGTCCAGTCCCCGTAGCCCGGCACATTCCTGACCTCCTTCTGTCTCCCCATGCATACGCTCTCCCCGCTCATGCATTATTCATTGGATCCTTCCAAATCCCGCCAGTTGGCCTTATTCACATGCGTAAATATTGCTTAATTAGAAATGAACAAGCCCTATATTGGCCTTCCTAAATAGGCATTACGCTCTCATTCGTGTCAGGTGTCTTATGTGCCGTTGATGTTTCTCTTTTGCCTTGCAGCAACAAAAGCCAGACAATTTGTGTAGTAAAGAAAGGGGAAAACGTGTTTTTTTTTATTCAGTTCGCTTAACACAAGATGCCTAATGCCTGCATGAAGGAATGTCTTCTAAGGGAAAGCTGTCTTTTGCTGAGCGAGTGCCTACACTTAGCTCAGCGGTTCGTACAGAGAGCCACAATGTTTTGATGGAGCAATTAATCACGACGGTACAAGGATGTTTCTCAACGTTCCTACTGAGATAGCGAGTGTAGCACGGTGCACAGAAAAGGTGCCAATCTCGGCGAACAAAAGAAATTCACTCGTTCTTAAAACTCACACCTCCCTTTAGTCAAAAGCTATGAGTTACACTACCATATGGCTCAATTCTGAGGACTTAATGATGAGACACATTCTCTCACACGTGGAGGTCACATCGGGGTTAATCATCCAAGTCTGCAGCCAAGTGAGAACAGAACTGGGCCGGAGAGTTTTAGGCACACCAGTTTTGAGGGTTTGTCATCTGATATTGTCACACAATCCAGTTTTGAGTATTTTAAAGGGCTAGTTTTCCCCAAAAATTACATTCTGTTGTCACTTACTCACTCTCATGGTGTTCCAAACCTGTATGACTTACTTCTGTGTTTCTTCTGTGAAACACAAAATATGAAATTTTTAAGAATGTTTCAACTGTTTTTGTCCATACAATGAAAGTAAATGGGGACCAAACAACATAGGACTCCATTAACTAACTTTGACTGCGTGGAAAAAACACTGAGACATTCTTCAATATATTTGTGTTGGTATAGGTTGTGTCATAGGTATGACACAAACCTGTCATATGGGTTTGAAATCGCTGTCATATGGGTTTGAAATCGCTGTCCTTCACACAAAGCTATCATACAACTGCATGAGTCATATGGATTAATTTTATGGTGATCTTTGTGCTGTTTTTGTACATTTTGAAGCCTGGTGGTCAATGTATGGAAAAGAACTCTGTGAAAATTCACCAAAAAAATCTATTTTAATCTACAGAAGTAAATAACACCACACAGTATTCTGAATGACATGAGGGTGAGTAAACTATCCCATTAAATTTTAGTCTGTTATTCACGCAAAGCTATCATATGACTTCAGAAGTCTAAGAATATAGTGCACAAGTTATATGGACTAATGCTGTAATTTATGGAGAGCAAATATGACAGCATTTTTTTTATTTTTTTAGGTGAATTATAATTTTGTTGTATATATTTGTTTGTTTGTTGACTTAATAAGATTTTAACTTCTTTTATTGTGCTTTTTATGCTGTTTTTGTGTGTATTTTTTAAGCCTGATTGTCAAATGGATAATAACTATATGAAGATTCTCTAAAAAATTATTTAAATATTTTTTATGTCTTCTAAACATAAGTAAATAAAAGTGAACCACATTCTGGAATGACAAGAGAGTGAGTAAATCATGACAGGATTTTACATTTTCATGCAGTTTTTGAGTGAACTATTGATTTAAACTGGAGAAAAATCTAGTTTTTAATGTTGTTTATATGTCTATGTGGTGCTTTTAATATATTTTTAATACAATTCATAAGTCAACACCATTGCTGTATGTGTATTTTCTCCGTAAAACTGCAGTTCACCACAGATAGCCTCAAAAACTGTGATTTGAAATCACCCTGGTTCTCTCACAAATATGTTGTAACCAATCACGTCAATGAGTGGGCGGGCTTTAGCATATCATTAACTATGCTGCGACACAGGGGAGTCTCAAGAGAAGCCAGGTTATCCCAGTATATTTTTCTGTTTATATGAAAAATGGTTACATTTAGCAATATATCATGTGAATTATGTATGATGTATATTACAATGTTATGATAAACTTTATGCCTTCTTCCACTGACATTCTAGGTTGTTCAAAGCTTTTCTAAGGATGAACATGGTTTGTGTCACATTAGCAACACATTATTAGCTGTTTAGTGACGTAGTCAAGCAAAAGGCTAATCATAATAATTACCATTATGTGTCCGAAATTGTAGAGAGTGCTGCATTAAACGCATTACCATTATAATACATCGACTTGTAGACGAGCCTTTATTTGTATAATCTGTTTCTGGTTCAAACATATATATGGCTGAATTAAACCAGTATCTCCACTTGCCATTGTGTAGTGTTGTACTGCAGTAAAGTTGAGCGAGTGGATCTCTGAGCTGGTGTGAGTGAGTGGAGGTGGGGATAATTTGCATATTCATGAATCCGCTTACTACATAAAGCAAGTGACATTCAAGCTATTTTAAGGCATGAAGTTTTTTTTTCCCACAGGAAAAAAAAAAAAAGTTTAAACATGTAATTTTTGGTGATCAAAGATGAGTTTTAAGGGATAAAATGATTGACTACAAGGGGACTGGAAGACAAATTATCACTAAATAAAATGTTTTCAGTAATCCACATATAACAGTGATAAAGTAACAACAAAGAACCTCATTAACTCAAACACAACTGATTCTGTAATTCTATTGTGCGGTTCTGATTGCGTTCATCCCAATTGTAATTCAGCTATAAAGCTAAATTTTTGCCAGTATGTGTTCTCTCTCTTTTTTTGGAGGATGTGAGCTTAGCTTGTGCGTGTAATCCCCTGACACAAGCCAAATCCGCTTGTCTGTTAAGCTAAGCCCAGGAGAGCTTGCACAGTCGACACAATGGCCCAGACATATTGGTGCTAACTTCAAAAACGCCTCACAGACAGACAGACAGATAGGAACATGCAATACTAAAGCCAAAGCGAACACTGCCAGCCAGAAGTAACACTTCCAACGACAGCCCACAGCCACGTCAAAGAAACTCTGCGTACGTGGCGGGACCGCACGGGTGATTGACGACAGACGTATCTCCACCTCTCCCGGGACTGTCTCTCGTTCCATGGGACCTGTTAACCATGATCTCCAAAGCTGGAGAGGCAGAGCCCGCGTGGGGGGTTTGTCTTCTCTCGGCCCCCATAACAACAGCCTGTGCACTCTAATTAAACAACAGATTACAGAGAACCACCGCACACTCCACCATTGGGATGCAAAAAGAGAGAGAGACTTCCAAAGGTTGAAAAAATGAAACCATTGCCCCTGCACACATAACTCAGTGGAATTGAAAAGTAAATACGAATCCCATTTACATATTATTATCATGTATATGTGTGCTGCGTTAAGTCCCATGGTTCCTCAAGGCCTTACTGTTAGCGTAGAGACAGCTGTAAGGCTAGAGAATCACTAGAAGCTCATACATGAAGGAGAGAAAGAAACCGAGATAAATACCCATGATGATGTGCAGGGCTGCAGTCGCAGCGCGTCTCATTCCATGCACAGAGCACGCCAACACGTCAGTAGAACCTATGGAAGGATAATTACACACTTTTTACGGAATAGTTAGGGATCAAGCTCCAAAAACACAATAAAAGAACCAACAATGTAGTTCATATGACTTATGAAGTTGTCTTAATGGTCCTAAAAATGTGGCACAAAATATGCTATATTCCAACTCTTAAGGCAGATACGTAGCAATGACATAAATGTTGTTTGTCACAAAAAGTTATTGTATGGCTTCAGAAGACTCGGAATCAAGCACATGAGACAAACTTTATAGCTCAAGGAGTTGTGGTCAGTATTAGGGTGAATTTTACAACAACAAAAAACTGTCAAGAAATGGTTATATACCCCCAAAAAAAAAAAAAAAAAGAAAAAGAATGTTTTATTATAAACAAATGTTATTTTATATACAGAAGTGCCCAAAAGTGATGTCCAATCTATGAAAATTGACCCTTTCTCTTCACCCTTTATTCAAATATTATTAAAAAAGATTATAAAAAGATTTTGTAGCATATTGCATAGTTGTTGTTCGGAGTCTTTTTTGTTGTTCTTGTCATAACGCAATGAAACGCAATGAAACAAAAAATTGTGCGGACATAATTTATGGCTAGCCTGTCATACAAAGAAATTGTGAGCAAGAAACAAAAGAGAGCCAATGAAATATGAGTATGTTGTATTCAATGTGATTTTTCCTGTCATTTTTGTTTTCTTATGCATTTTTATATCACCCTGTAGCTGTAATTTGCCAATTAATTTTGTCAGATTATTACCTTAACCAAGTTTAGTGTTTTGTTTTTCCCTCACATTTAAAATATTTTTTAAAATATAAAACATTTTCTTCATATTTTGATGTTTTTAAAAACAAATAAACTCCTGACATCACTTTTAGGCCACACTATATATAATAATATTATATTAATATGTATTATATTATACTGATTGAGGTATTTCTGGTTAATTGTCTCTTAATGTTTTTAAAAATGCAACATAAAATCCATTATATTCCAAGTCTTCTGAATTCATGCAATATCTTTGTGTGATTATCAGTGAACAATGACATCAATTTTGGTCTGTTTGTCACACAAAGTTATCATATGACTTCAGATGACTTGGAATATAATGCATTTTATGTTGCATTTTTAGAAACATTGAGACAATATTAAGAATATTTATATGACAATTATGCAAAAAGCCTCATGAGCTTGAGTAAGAAATACCTTTTTTTCCTCAGACATTGCATATGGATTTGCATTTTGGGTGAATTGTTCCTTTAAATGGACTTGTGTATTATAAAACAAGCAGCTTTTCTATTTGGATCAGTTATATTCTCTGCACAGGTGATTTTGTGATAAAGCTTTTTCTCGTTAGACACACGCTGATGCTGATGCTATGAGACCATCTGAATGCTGTGGCATATGGTCCCATGATGTTTGCTATAGTATGTATCCCTGCACAGACCCTGTTTACTCTCAGTGAGTGATGAGATTCCATTAAGAATGGCTACAGAAACGTGAAAAAATTTAGCTTTGCTTTATTATAGTAGACTCTCTCCCCTGCATATCAATGTTCTCAAGCACCTGCTACAGAGGACAGAATGGGAACCTTTCCATTCAATTTCTATTCAACCAATCACAGCTCACTTAAAGTCCTCAATAATCAATGCACTTTATATGCTCTAATTACGCACACTTTTTCTTTTTTTTAGCATGTTTCTTTTCAGTGCATAACAATATTAAAACATGTGTTTCAGTTTTTTTCTAATGAACTACATACTACACATGTACTTCAGGAAAGTGCATACTTATGAGTGTGTAGTGAGACAATATGCTACTGTTGTGACATACCGCAAAGTATTTTTTGTTGTGGGATATATTAGGGTGAATCTTACAAAAACTGTCAAGAAATGGTATTATAATAGAAATGATATTATATTATTTGGTCTGTTTGTCACACAGAATTGTCATATGGCATATACACGTTTTTTTGTGGAAAGTTGTGGAAAGAAAAATATTTATTTCTCTTTTTGTGTTTCACAGACAGCATATGGATTTGGAACAACCTGAGGGATATGCATGGGCCGTGTCAGAATTTGCCTTTGACTAGAACACACTCTCTCCGTGGGCGTGGCCGCATTAGCAGATAATGAGGCAGTTTGCGAAACGACTGACATCTCTTTATTGTCAAACAGATAAGCAGAGAATATTTGTTTTCGGTTTGATTTACATTATTTAAAACCTGACAATTCAATGTTTCTGTTTGTGAAGTTACAGTTCATTATCTGAATGCATAATGTATCCATTCAAGTATCAGAATGGACTTCATTGAGAGAGAGGCGGCAGATCGCGGATCATGTTTGCATTCTTTATTTTGCTAAAAGCACAACTTTTGTTTTTATTGTGAGAATACACAAATAAAAGTAGATACTTAACAGATTATAATGATATATAACACTTGTCTGTATGACCAAAATCGACTGAGTATTTTAAGTCTCTTTTGCACTGATAAGAAAGAAAGGGTTAAAGCAGGGGTGTCCAAACTCGGTCCTGTAGGGTCACTGTCCTGCAGAGTTTAGCGCCAACTCGACTAGAAGTTTCTACTATGTCTAGGAGCAGAATTGGACACCCCTACTTTAAGGGGATAGTTCGCTCAAAAAAGAAAATTCTGTCATTTACTCAGTCAAGTTGTTCCAATCCTGTGTGAATGTCGTTCTTCTGCTGAAGACGAGAGAAGATATTTTGAAGTATATGAGTAAACAATCAATTGGTGGGCTCCATTGACTTCCATAGTATGGGAAACAATATTATGGAAGTCAATGGGCTCCATTAACAGTTTGGTTACCCATATTCTTCAAAATATCTTCTCTCGTCTTCAGCAGGAACAACTTGAGGGTGAGTAAATGATGACAGCATTTCCATACTATCCCTTTAAATAGATTTGTGCATTTCATAAACAAGTAGCCTTTCTTTTTGTATCAGTTATATTCTCAGCACAGGTGATTTTGTTATAAAGCTTTTTCTCATTAGACACGCTGATGCTATGAGACCATCTGAATGCTGTGGCACGTGGTTTTTAATTTAATGTATTCAAAATAGAATTTTTTTTCTAAAGATTCACATCAAAAAATATCAGGCACCTTTGGAACACTATTTTCAATGTAGTCTGCTTTGGAACACCCTAGTTCTTGTCTTGCACACTGTTTAGGACTAGTATGTGAGTTGTGATGCAGCATTGATTTAAAAACAGCAGCAGCTTTGCCCATCTAATGAGTGAGGTAAAGTTAATCATTACAGGATGAGGACTTTGTTAAAGGGCATTAATTTAAGTTAATATCGCCTTGTGCCAATTAAGGCGGTTTACCTTGCTGGCAGCTTGCGAAAGGAGAACAGGTGTGTGTATTTGTACTGATTACTACCAGAGACAAACAGCAGAGAGAGGCTTGTCCTTGTCGGGTGAGTAGGCATTTCCTTTCATGCAGTTATCTGGCCAGTGTGTTTGCTCAGATCAACAGGGTATGAAAGCAAATGTCTGTAAATGAGAACAGGACGGAGGTGTTGGATGAAACCGTTCCCTCCCTTTCTGACGATGGAGATGGCCAGGCCTACAGTGCTGGACACACACTCACACTCCAACTGAATTTGGCTGCAAGTAAATGTGCCTCTTCCCACCTACCAGGTCACTGGTAATGTAGCCCTCCCTCACAAACACACACATCCACGATGCTTCCTGGCCTCTCTGGGAGTTTCCATATGTTGTGATGATTTCAACACAAAAGCTCAGTAAAGGTAACAGCGTCTGGCGAACTGAGTTCCAAAACCCAGAGATCTGCCTTACTACTGTAGCTACAACGGCCATTTCAATTATTTTGTTTACTTGTACTTGACAGATTATTCAGATGAGTAGGCCTTCATACTTTACGAATCAGACTTTTTTCGCCATTGCATCTCAGCTGTGAATGTGATTTCACCAAGTGCAACATGGAACATGGAACAACAGGGATGTTGTTCCAGGATCAACAAAATATGTTGATCCAGGAACATGTCTTGGCAAAATCACAGTGACCACATGGTGACACTGCTTCTTTTTTTCTTTTTTTTTCTCAAGCGTCCATATTATATATTATTATATGCCCTTTTAAAAGCTAAACAAAAGTCAAAACATAAGTAATCATGTTTTATTGTGAAGACTCATTGGCAAACGCAAGTATAACTGAGATTTTTGCAAATTATCATAATGTGTACACAAATACATTATCCAATATTAAATTAATACATTTCATTTGAATGGTATTCACTCGCCTCTTGTTTCAGAAACACAAGTTTATATAATCGAGTTAATGGACACGTGTTCAGTCGATATTTTCATGACAGTTAAGCAAATTTTTGTTCAATTTTTTTGCTGTCTCTAATTTAAAATAAATTGTGTCCATCATTTTATTACAGCGTCTGTAAGAGTAAAAGTAAGATCTAGACTTTTCCCCCATTGCAGTAATAATAATAATAATAATAATAATAATGAGATTTATTATTATTATTATTATTATTATTATTATTATATTCTGGTAATAATGATTTTATATTTTGGGTATTTTCTTTGGATTTTCAGTTTTTATTTTCATATTTAATTAAATTTGTAATTATGTATATAATGTAAATGGCATCATGGTCATTCTTTTGTGCTTGTCACTAACTCAAATAAATATTAAATAGATTTTAATACAATTTCTGAGACATTTCTCTCACCCTGTTTGCCATCTTTTTTTTCAGTTCATTGCGATGCATTATGGGTTTGCCTGTTCAGCAAAGTGTTTATGTGATGATGCTTTAGAATTTGGCCTAAAGAACTTGCAGTATCTTTCCTTTTGAAACAGATTCTCATCAGAAGTTTGCATTTGATGCCCTAAAATACTGTCTACGTAGGCAGCTCGCTAGATTTTGGAAAGGAGCCGACTCGCTCCCTATCGTAAACGGCAAGCTGTGGCTTTGCTGTGTTATAGCAAAGTGAGTCCTACAGGAATAAATTCTGGTGCAAGGCTTGTGAGAAACTGTAATATAAGGAGCGCTTGGTGTACCGCCAATTAAAAGAAATATAATGAATGCGGTTACTTAACAGTCTCAGTGAGTGTGATATTAAAATCTCATTATCTGAATGCTAAAATTACCATTTATTGCACAGATCTGGTAAAGCCCACTTGAGGTTCGCTGAAGTGTTGTCATTCAATGTTGTACGCACGTCAGACAGTGGCCGTTTTTTGGTGTTTGACATTGATCGTTGTGTTCTTTTGTTGTTCGGCGGTGTCTGTAGTGCGGCTGCCGTGCGGTAACTCTATATTTCAAGCGTGCATCTGCCTTTCCCGCAAGGCTCAGAGCAACAGCCTGTGCCAACATCATCGGGACTTCCATATATTACCCATCTCCATTCCAGAACCTGGTGACGAATGGTGCTAGCGCCCAGATATTAGAGTAGGGGGGTGAATAGGAAGGAAGGGGGCTTTGAAAGAGCGAGAGAGAGGGAGAAAAAAAATTGTCCTTGGAAGTGCGAGCACTTCTGCAGAACAATTAACTTAATTAAGCAGACAGCATGAATATTCATAAGGCAGTTAATGTCTCCCTCATCCAGGCAGATGAATGTGATGCAATGACTCGCTAGTCAAGCATGTCTAAGAGTCTCGTGGAAACTGCACCAACATTTTGGTTCTTTGCCTGGAATATCAAAGAAATTAACAGTCCCCCTGAAACCCTTAAAAGCAGGCAAATTAATTAGAAGCCTGCAATTTATATGCTATACGTACCGAGGTGTATAGACTATGGTGCATAGAGAAAGCCTTTAATTGGGCAGGGCAATGTTTATCCTGCATCATGTAAATAAGGTATTTGAAACACTCTTTGTAATTAGCTTTATCTTGAAAACTTGAATGTTTGTTCAACTTGAGTGTACTATGAATATTGACAGAAAGGAGCATAAAAATGACAAATGAAAGCATTAATGAAACTAGTCTGTTTTCCAGCTAAGATAATTAGATGTCAATGTAGCTGCTATGGGAGGGCATTTCATGTATATTTTATTGGTAATTACTCGCAGTAAATCACAGTAGTTGATGCAATACATGAGTGTTTTTGCAAAGCCGTAACAAAGAGAGTGATTTGACTCCATTTCCTCCGTCCCTAAGGATTGACCTGGGTCTGATGTCACACATCCAAACCTGTGCAGGGAAACGGCAAAGGCGGGGGGTCGTTTTTTTCCCCTCCGCGTTTGTGACAGGAAACTGTTTACAAATACTCCCGTGGGATTCGGCACTAATGAAGAGAAACCATGACCCCGGTACGGTCAGTTTGCAGCGGGTGCGGAGTTGGAGGGCTTCCATTGCTCCTAACAACAGCACTCCATTTTGCTGCGCCTGAAATGACAAGTGAAGGTCAATCTCTTGGACGAAAAAGTAGGGGCCGCTACCGAACCAATCTACCCTGCTCTCCCCTCCTCTTTCCACCCCGGTTTGGCAGCTCTTCGGGGTTGGTTCATGCCACAATCCCGCAAAAAAAGAGAAGAAAATATCTGAGCTTAGTCAGTCCTGGACAATACGCAGGGC
Organism: Gobiocypris rarus; assembly: GCA_023029165.1. Classification (NCBI taxonomy): domain Eukaryota; kingdom Metazoa; phylum Chordata; class Actinopteri; order Cypriniformes; family Gobionidae; genus Gobiocypris; species Gobiocypris rarus. Next base: position 41,730,579 of record CM040910.1, read on the forward strand.
TCTGGGCCGCTGATCCAAGGCCAGTGGAGCCTGTTTCAAAGGCAAATCGAGGATGCTCCATTTCAGACACTCTTGAAGGCAATTAACTCAGTGTGCGAGTGGGCCATTCAGAGGCCTGACTGTGATTAAATCAATTTGATAATGATACACTCGCTTGCTGCTGTTATGAGCTGCCTGTTTGTTTTCGCTAGAGGAGTTTCAAAACACAATCAAACTAAATCATTCTGACAGCACAGAAACTAGAGACCGAAATTACTACAGGATTTGATTTTTAATTGGCAGCCCGCCTCTGATTGTTTTAGTGCAGGAATGAAGCATAAAAAGTCACACGGTTTACCTACAAGACTGTTGCTGTACATTATTTTACTACTAGTCACATTTTGACATGTGATTATCAATTATAAGTTTTATTTCAGTTTCTTCACTTAAATACCTCATGGAGGCAACTGTTTTGTGGGTTTTAGTCCATGTCTGCATAATTAATATAGTATATCATATAATATAGTATGTGTGCTTTCGAAGTAAATATGTTAATAATAATATATTAATATATTTATGTAATTAAATTAAATATATACATTTTATGTATTTTTACTATTTTCAATTATATTTACAATAATTATTTGTTTTTGAACTAATATAGTTTAATATCTAATCTAAATTAAATTAAATTAAAACGTAAAGATCTCTCTTAACATATCTCTGGCTTTTTCCAGATGAAGTCATCACAAATATTCTCTTCAAGAATATAGCCATGGTAGAATATAGCCAATACTAGAATGGAGCCATGGTGGTTTGATGGGAGGGGTTAAAGGTTCTTAAATGGTTCTTTGGCAGGGTGTATGGTTCCATGAAGAACCTTTAATATCCAAAGAACCTTTCCATTACACAAAAGGTTCTTTGTAGCGCAGAAAGGTCAGAGAAAAATAGTTCCTTTTCAGGGAACCAAAAATGGTTCTTCTTTGGCATCACCATGTACACCCCTTTTTGGTTCTTCCTGGCACCTTTATTTTTAAGAGTGCACTATCCGGAAAAAGACGGAGATGTGTTGCTTTAAGTTTACAATGATCTGCACGGGATGAATTGTGCACAGTAAGACCAGAAACGTGTATGATAGTGAATTGGGTCAAGTAAATTGGGTCAGTCTTGAATTCATGTTGACTCAGCGTGGACTGAACGCTCATTCGCATGCACTCTCCTGAGAAGAGCTGGACAGTACTGGGGACAGCTGCAGGAGAAAGAGATACACCACCCCTGATCCTCACCTGCTGGTATTATGCCGAGAGGAAGTGCTGCTTGGACAGGCGTGAAGATAGAATCTGTGTCCCTCCCAGCGTCCATCTGGGCTCGGAGAAGCAACCCGTGGGCCACCTCAGCCACAGAGCCATCTCCCCCAACACACACCACACTAGAGAGAAAGCAAACGGATGAGCGGTGAGTCATGTGACCCAAAGTCATGGCCAAGGGCTGGCTAACACACATGTAACAATTAGGCTGTTGTTCACTCATGTGGATAAATGCAAATCCATATGGAAGAGTATTTGATTGAATATACAGATTAAACATGGCATAAAATGGCATAGTTATCCCTTAAATATGATTAAAAATTCCTACTAAGTCTTTATTAGAGGAATCCATTTCAATTAATGGAAATCATAATTCCCATTACGTTGTATTGAACAATAGATTAAACCATGGAAGTGTCGAGAGGGAGGCATTCTAATTGGGAAATGTCCTCTTTTTTTTTCAAGAATAGCGGAAAATCTGTCAGATCTCTGCAGCAAAATAAATCATTAAAAATGGCTGAGCCCACTAATCTGCTTTAAGCACATTACTAATAAATGAACACAGCCTAGTAAAGCTGATTACATTTAAATCAGAAATGCCCTTTAGCAATACTGTACAATCTCACAAATAGACTTGTTTAGCAGACACGGCCAGCACTAATAGGCAAGTAGTCATGCCACTCACAAAATGAGTTCTGTGACCTTGCAGTCGCAGGTGTTTGGGATAAATCTGCCTGCAATATTTTGATCCGCCATATATGTTAAGCCTCGAAGGACGCTGCGAATCTACCAAATCAGGAGAGTAAATATTAAGCGATACATCAAAGCTCACCTATTCACCTATGGGTTATATTATGAAGGGGTGGGTGGGACTAAACGTGTTAAAACATTTTATGCTTTTCACAGGTGTCAGAGACTGTGCCTTATCTTCATCTGTAGAAGTTAAAGCTTCAACGGGGAGGCCTCACCAAACACACAGTGTGCCGAGACAATGCAGAGCTTTATGGGAATGACGGATGGGGTCGAGATGAACAAGCCCCTTTCCACATTAACCAAGGCTCAGTGCTGAAGTTGACATGTTGTGTGTAGGGCAGTCAACTGATTAAAAATGCTAACCAGATTAATTATATGATATACTGATTAATTAAATAAAAATTAATGGCATATCAATATTTAAGAGAAGAACCCAAATGATAAAAAATAAAATTTTGATTAAAAAATATGAATATAAAAAGTGGCTTTAGTTTTATTTCCTTATTTAACATATGCTCATCATTAGCCAACAGTAATCTTTTTTTGTATCTGTCCAAGGCAGACTTGCATTTATTTTGACATATCTTTAAATTATTTGACTATACATAGATGTGTCTTTGGCATTTAGTTTTGTCATGCTGAGAGTATCATTTTAAGGTGCTGTGTCAAGATAAAACTAGTTAGTAACTTTGAAAATGTTTAGACTTGCATTTTTTACTTGAAAAATGGGAAAAAATCTTATACGCAACTCTTTATGCTATGTATGGAAGCGACCACTTCACTTTTTTTTTTCTTGAGTCATACATTTTATAATAAAAATATAGATATAAAGTCAGAATTGCGTGATATAAACTCACAATTGCAAAAAGTTAGAATCGCAAGTTATAAAGTCAAATTCTGAAAAAAGACTGAATTTTTTCTTTTGTTTATATCTCGCAATTCTGACTTTATAACACGCAATTGTGAGAGATAAATTGCATTTCTGAAAAAAAAGTGTCTTTTTATCAGAAATGGACTTTATAACTGTAAACTTTATGTACATACAATTGCGACTTTATGTCAATTCTGACTTTATAACTTGAAATTCTGAGTTTATATCACAGAATGCTGATTAAAAAAAAGTCGGAATTGTGAGTTAAAAAGTCACAACCTTTACAGTTACCTTACCATTACGTTATCTTTTTTATGTCTTATTATGTGGTGGAAAAAAGCTTCCATTATTTACTTGCATGTCAGTGGGCAACTGGGCATGATTAATTAAATGTGATTTAAATGCATTATTAAATGTGTTGCTTTTTTGCATTTTGACAATAGCACTAAAGTTAAATTAAAGTGTACAACTAATGCATATGTAATTTTTTTTACTGATATCAATTTTTTTTTGCTGATAAATACAACTGAAAACCTCTTCGTCTTGTTGGGAAAAGTAAGGCTATAATGCTGCATTCCATTTACCTCGGAAGAGGGATGTTCAAGCTAGGAATGACGTCACACCCGAATTTAGGGCGTTCCAATACGCAGGTTGGAAAACTTAGATGGACACATCCAGGCAAAACTTTATTGTGCTTGCTCTTTCAGAATACAAACACAAAAAAGTGGTATTTTGCATAGATAATGCCGAAGGATCATGACTACACCATACCAAGTTCCACCAATTACTACTGTTTCACTACGGGTTTTGCGCTAAGAAGCCACAATTGAATTCAGAAGTCTGGGTTGATCTTGTGCTTCCCACAAGTTTCCCAATCATAACTCCGACTTGAGGAGGCGTTCCAGTTAAAAGTTCCTATAGGAACTAGTAATTCCTCACTTCTGAAGACAAATGGAACGCACCAAAAATAACTGTTATAGGAGTTATTGCATCACAAGAATGATGGGTATCACAGTTTTAGAGATTGTTACCGTTATCAGAGATGTACAGAGCATGAACACTTTCAGTGATTCTTTCAGCCCACAATTCTCAAACTGTATGGTGAAAATAAAAGCAATTTTTGTTCAAATAAATGTGACACTAGGGTGTGTGATACATTATTTGTGACACTCTGCATTACAAAATCAGGAAATGGTATTTTTCTAATCATAGCTTGAATATCAGACAAGCAAAAAAGACAAAAAATAACAGCTCTCTGTGAGCTGATGGAAGAAAAAAAAACTAAAGCACTACTTCCATACATGTAACGTTCCCTAATGTGTCACGTCAGTCTCATTGTGTGGCACTTATCTCACTTCCCATCTATCAGCAGTCAATGTGGTGACAGTAAAAACTGCACAAATAAGGTCTTTCCATTTAGGGTGCTGATAATTAACATAAATGTGTGAGGGGAATAATTGCATCAATCGCTGATGTGCCATCACTTTAATGTCTATTGTGTGTGGCACAGCGCGTGACTTCTTGTGAGACGTAACTGAAATAGCAGCATTCCATTTAAACCGGAGGAAGCATCAGTTCCCGAAGTAATTAATGAGTGATGATCTATTAATGAAAAAAATGTGTGATTAGTATTACCTTTGCAGAATTAATTCTTCAGAAGTTAATTAATCGAGTTCAGAGGAATGAGGACAAAGGACTGAGTTTAGAGTGCTTTAACACGTTTCCTCAACAGGAAAGGGACAAAAAAGAAAAGAAAAATGTGGAAATATATAAGCAAGTCTCTTTTCTTCTGCTTTTGCTGAGGTGTTAAAGATGGTGTGTTTTAACATTTTCTTATAAACACCCTATGGATTGTTCTTGACAAGTTGTTAGCTATTTAATATAAAATTCAGTGTGTGTGTGTGTGTGTGTGTGTGGACTGGTAATCCCTACGGTATGGGGACAAAATGTCCCCACAAAGATGGCAATATCCAAAATCCTTGTCCTTGTGGGGACATTTTTGGTCCCCATGAGGAAAACATCTTATAAATCACACTAAGTGATGTTTTTTGAAAAAGTAAAAATTCAGCATGTCTCCTGTGATGGGTAGGTTTAGGGGCAGGGGCAGTGTAGGGGGATAGAAAATACGGTTTGTACAGTATAAAATGCATTACGCCTATGGAATGTCCCCATAAAACATGGAAACACAACGTGTGTGTGTGTGTGTGTGTGTGTGTGTGTGTGTGTGTGTGTGTGTGTGTGTGTGTGTGTGTGTGTGTGTGTGTGTGTGTGTGTGTGTGTGTGTGTGTGTGTGTGTGTGTGTGTGTGTGAGTTTATACGTTTTGGTTCATACAACTTTTTTGTGTTTTACAGGACAAAAGTCATAGTTCACTCATGGTTTGGAGCAGCATGACAGTGAGTAAATGACCATTTTACTTTTTTAAAGTGAACTATCCCTGTGAAGACCACTTTTTCATGACTCTATTGTGCCCATACATACCCCATGAGGCAGTAACAATAGTACTGACAAAAATTCCCTGCTTGAAGATTATCCTGTTTAGCAAACAACAGAAAGAGTGATCTTTTTTCTCTCTCTTTTTCACCCGCTGGGTTAAGTAGCTTAGATATCCTCAATGATTTTTCATGCAGACAGAAAATTAAATTTCGACAAAATCATCAGAGCATCTTTTCTATAATCCTCGATAAAGAATCAGCTTTATGAAATTGGAATACACAGACAGACCATGACTGATGCCGAAATTCCACAGATATTATCCTCAGCGTTAAGTCTTGAGTCTCACTGCTGCGCTGTACAGGAGCAAGAACAATCTATTATCTATAATGACATCTATTACCTTAAGTGCAAAGATATGATGCATGATGCCACAGGGTCTTTCATTCAGTGTTGAGGAGTAACTAAAGCAGTAGTGCTACGCGGTTCTGATGCCTGTAATGAACTGTGATGGGCAACATCACAAATATGACGAGATTCGAAATTCTGCCATTTTTAGGGACACAACTTGTCACATCATGTCCCATTTTTGGTTAGTTTAGTCTTTGGTTTGTGTTGCATTCATATTCCAGTCGAACAGCGCCAGAGTTTGTTTGAAAGCCGCCTGAGACCCATCTCTTCAGCGGTCTCGGCCCGCTTGTTTGTGTGCGCACCAGGGTACGGATGACAGTGTTCACACTTATTCAAATGAACCGCACCAGAGTTTGTTTTAATCGCACCAAACCTGCTAAGTGTGTGTTTGACTTAAAGCGGTGCTGTGCAGACCGATGACATCACAGTACCATGAGAGTGTTTCCCACTCTGTATTTTCACATTGTTCCATGTTTCTTCATTGCTCTCACATATAAGTAATGTAAAGTGGTCCTGCACTCATATCATCAGTGAATATATTGTGATACTGCCCAGCCCTGGGCCTCACAGTAGTCCTATCAGATCCAGTGATCCTGATCCCTGTGATTTTTATGTTAATAAAGATTTTAAGTTCTACTCTGACCTCTTACAGTGTCTGATCTCTTTATTTCTAGATTCACAAGAACCCGGCCACCAAGCCCTCTTACCACCTTCATACACCACAGATTAATCACCATTCAACATGAATGTGTTCTTCGTTCGGTGCTTGCCCTTGTCCTTTTGTCACTGCCGTGAACCTGCACGCTGTGTTTTTAATCAAAGACCACTGTGCCAGACCCAGCACGTCCCCTCCCACCGAGCCCAGAGGATGCAGCGGAACAGTAGGGCGGCAGTAACGGATGAGCGTTAAGCCGGGGCCGGAGATATTTAAGAGGAGCTAATTGTGAGAAGTACTGGAGCACATGGAGAGAGAGCGTACGATGTGGTGTGAGCGATGCCCCGCACCCGCGGTCGGCTGGATGGCGGTACTTCATCACTGCTTCCAGAACAGGTAATTAAGGAGCCACCTGCCGAGCCGCACCAGAGAGACCTGCTCTACCGGAGAGCTCCGCACTGGGCCCCACGGCACGCCGCTCCAATCAAAGTATTATCACTCATCGTCCTCTCTCTCTCTCTCTCTCTCTCTCTCTCTCTCTCTCTCTCTCTCTCTCTCTCTGTCCCAAACACTACTTTATTTATTAAGGCTAAATGTCACCTCGAGAGAGTCGTGGGGATGTGAGGGAGAGGCAGGATTATTTGGCTTTGAATCCATGCCATCTTCACTCGCATCATAAAGCGCCTTTTACAGGGATAGTTCAGCCTTCAAATGATAGTTGTCATCTTTATGTTGTTCAATTACTTTTTTCTTCTTTGCTTTCTTAGGAGAATGTCAGGACTGCTCTCTTCCATACAAAGAATATTACGAATACATTATTCATCAAATCTTGCTTAACACCCATGGTCACCATTCACTTACAGTGTATGTAAAAGAGCAGCATGGACGATTTACAACAAACGACTCCTTTTCTTTTCCACACATTGACTATTGTAAAGACATGAGGTTGATGACAGAATTTTTTTTTTTTGGTGAACTTACTTTTGCTTATCTTATAATTCAGCACATTTAGCAAAGCCATAGATTGATGACGCCAAGATTGAGTGCGGAATCTAAGGAGTTGTTGTCTTCACCTCATAGGCGATAGAAAAGAATGGGTACGGGATGCGGGCAGAAATCATGTTTAGTGATGAGATCATTACCGTTACTGTAGTATGAAACAGAGCAGGGCCGAGTGCTGTGGGAGCTGGAGGGATTGCTAGTGAGAGACAAGCGTGACACCTGGATCGACAGCAGTGGAACTTTTATCATTTAGAAGTCATTTCCGCTTCTTCCGGTCAAGCGTATGCGGGGTAAACAGTTTTATCATTACCGAGAGTAGAGCGCAGTCTTGGGGGTACCTCCCGGCATACGAGGGCCGATGGGGGTATGTGACGAGCAGGACGAGCAAGAGCCATGAGAGGGCGACGCGAGGCCGGTGAGTAATTGGATGATGAGCGCCGGCTGTGCACTTGTATCGGATCTCTTACGGAGGAGTGACGGGAGCATAAAAGGAGGAGTGAAGACAGTGAAGGACGAGAGATGACCAGGCCTGGACTTTATGTTGTGTTTTCTTTTGTTTACATTTTATGTGTGTGGGCAGTCGTACCTGAGGGGCTGCCACTTTTACTTTCATTTTCTTTATTTATTCATTAAAGTCTTGTTAACGTTAGCCGGTTCATAAAAGTGGAAATTGAGGGTAACGTATTTGAGGGTATGATGTCATTGACAGGTGACGTACAGACACAGACAAAATGTTTAATTGTTTTTATTTCAATTTCCTTAATGTTTAATTTATTTCAAGTAACATATTATAGACCCCGATCAGACAGAACATCTTTATTAGGTTTTTAAAAACGTGAGGCGTACCACATTGGCTTTTTTGGTTGGCGTTTTTTTTTTATTTAGAAAAGAGCAGAATTGCATTTTTTTTAATGTTGTCAGAATCAGCTGTCCTGTCAGTCTAATCAAAGTAACCATCACCACAACACAATCCATTAATTCGATTGGAAAATGAGCAGAAAAGTGCCACATTTTATTTCAACTTCAAGTGCTCAGAGCCCTACCGCTAAAAGGCAGTGGCTAAAACGTGAGGCGTAAACAGTATGCAAAAAGCTCACTGCCAATAGAAATCAATTTCTTTACTGTAATATAAAGAAATTGGAAGCATATATATATTCAGTTAATGTATACACACCACAAACTGCCATTTTGTAATTAAAGGTGCAATGAGAGATTTCTGAGAAACAGTGATTCCAGTCATATGCAGCAGAAAACTAAAAAGAACAACGAGGTACCCAAAAATTGTCCTGTAAAGCCATAATGCTGAGTATGCGTATCCAAAAAAACTGAACTGATAATGACCCCCCCCCTAATGAGTGTATACGCCCCTTACTGCTGATTGGCTACAATTGTGTTTTGGTGCTCGATCTAATCCACCTTTTTTACAGTGTTTCTCAGAAAACGCTGATTGCACCTTTGATGAAATTGGAGTTTAGTCAATGTGGAAAGTTTTCCTAACCCACTGCTGAAATGCTTCATAGACTGAATCAGATCTTTGAAGATTTTTACAAACCATGAAGTATACATACCCATCATATTCTTCCAAGCTGCAGTCTTTCAGAATGGATAGAGCATGGCCCTTTCGCTTAGTGACTGTGGAAAAGAAAGAGTTAATTTTTTTTTTTTTAAAGGAAAGCACTCCAAACTGCCTTTAGTACCCTTTTCCAGGCATTGGCAAATGGCTTAAGCCGAACATATGGTACTGGCTGTAAAGCAGAATTTATACTTGCATGCTGTTTGCATTTTTAATCAAGATTATGAGTTGTGGTACAAAGAGGCAACCACTCTTGTGTTTGGTTTGCCCAAGCTGAGCTAAAGTACTGTGATGTAATTTGGGTAACAAGGTAAACAAAGGGTCATGGGTCAGATAAAAAGAGGGTTAGATGTGGTCAGCAATGTTTGTTAGATACAGGTTTGATCCAGTGTAATTGTCGATTCATGTTTGGCGTAGTGTAGCAGAAACCCCTGGCCTGTGTGGTACGGGAAAAGGCCACTGAATGCGGGGGTAGAGGGGTGGCATGCCGCAGATGGCATTGTGCACGCCTGTGCCCCACTTAGCATTTTCTGGGGCACCTCCGCCACGGAGCGGGTCCCAGCTGTGACCACCCATCAAAGGGCTCACCGTGGCTGATGTGACACTTGCAGATGGATGTTTTTTTTCTGTTGTTGTTGTTGTTGTTTAAGAATGTGTTTCATGATGTACACAGAGATGCAAGTGTGTCTGCTCATTATGACATGCCTGGCTATCCCTGGTACCAGCTCTACTAGTACAGATGCACATGGGCAATGGAACATGCACACAACTGTGGGGGAAGAAATTCATGTGATTGTAACTTAAAAACTTTTTTTTTTTTAATTGTTTTTATGTGTTTGGTAAGATTTATATTTTTTAAAGAAATCTCTTATGCTCAGGGCTGCATTTGTTTGATCAAAAATACAGTAAAAACATGAATATTATGAATTAATATTACAATTTAAAATACCGGTTTTCTATTTGAATATATATATATATATATATATATATATATATATATATATATATATATATATATATATATATATATATATATATATATATATATATATATATATATATTAGTAAATGTAATTTATTCATGTGATGCAAAAAAAAATATTTTACTCCAGTCTTCAGTGTCACATGATCCTTCAGAAATAATTTGAATATGCTTATTTGCTGTTCAAAAAACATTTCTTATTATTATCAATATTTTTCCGTTTTTTTTTTTCTTTGATCAAAAAGTCGTCGATTCAATGTGTCCTTGCTGAATAAATTACATTTTTTTAAATCATAATAATTATTATTATTATTATTATTATTATTATTATTATTATTATTAACAATCATTAACTGCTCTTGTTTGGGGTTAATGAACATACAATTATCATCTTGCAAGTAAAAATGATTACCACTGATATTATTTACACTCTGCTCCACATATTCTGCAGAAATAGAAGTACATTAATATTCCAGACAAACAGTAGCCATAGACTCTGTCATGAGTTCAATTCTTAGTGCTGAACTGTAGGGGGAGCACTTGCAAATTAAAGTGTAATTAAAGGATCATGTGGCCCTGACCTTGTCAAACAAAACTATAACCCAGGCATATTTTTCATATCTCACTAATTCAAAATTCTGGTCTGAGCTGTGCAATATCATTAATTAAAAATTGTTAAAACCGTGATCAATCAATAGGGCACCAGTCTAAGCACATAAAATGCTAAATTAGACTCTTAAATGGCCGTGTAAATGCCAAAAACGACATTTCCACATACAAGTGTTGGTTATCGGTAAATAGCTGTGAATTATACACTGTAATTGCTTGTCTTGAGCATGACATTTCACAAATGCTGCCAGTGCATCTCTGTCTATAGCTAATTCGATCATATATATTCTCAAAGCTCTGCGTTCCGTGCGGCAGAATGAGATATTTAATTTCTATTAGGTAAAATGTTGTTTAATGGTTCCACCTCGAGCTCTCAGCCTCTGCCCTCGGGAGCAAATCATCAGGAAACGGATTCTATTACTGTTCAAATGGCTTCTGGAATCAGGTACCCACATTCATTAGAGCACAGATTGTGGAGTCTCCTTCCCAAAAGCAGGGGGCGCCTGGTGCGTGTTTGGGTGTGTGTGTAGTAGTCCGTGGTTGTATAGTACATATAGTACGGGGTCCTGTGTGTGTGGGAGGAGGTGGGTAAAGGGGAAGAGAGGGGGGAGTCCCGCACTGTGTTAGAACAGATGGGTGCAGTCCCTCCCCCTGGGTCAGGTTACTGACGGAGGATACACTTCTCCTGTCATTATGAGTGTGAGATGCATTTAGAACCATCCACAGCAGTGTTGTACAGCTGCTACTTCCAGTATAAGCACACACACATACACAACCTCAAGCCCACAAACACACTGCCGACAAATAGATATCGAGAGATTTAGGAATAAAAGAAAAGGAGAGCATTGTTATGAAGAGCGTGTATTTTCTTGCAATGTTTTTGGAGTTTCTCACAATGCTCTGCTAGTACAGCAGCTCATATATAAAAAAGCTAAATAACTTTATTAACTTAACCCGATCTTTTACGAAGTGGTGGTCAGTGTGGTGGATAACGAATTACAAGTAACAGAAGTTACATAATCAGATTTTGTTTTTCAAGTAACTAAAGTAATGCATTATTTTTAATTGAAAACAAAATATATGAGTTAGAGAAAAACATTTTACTGTAAACATTGTAGTTCAAGATCTCACTTGCTCAAAAAAAGATTCAGTATTCCTCAAAATTAATATAAAAATTGAAATGCAAACTCATAATATTACACAAACCTGCAATAATTAAATGCTAAATAGCACATGTACTTTATGTATTTAATCTCACTTTATTAACTGATGTCTTTGCAACTGAAGCTGATGTGTCAAATGAAAATGGCGGATGTGGTATGTCCAGATTACATTCATACTACACACATTCATACTACATAGAACATACTTTTTTAGTGGTCGTGAAGTAACTACTAATTCAAAATAAGTACTCGAGAGAGTATGTGATTTCAGATGGATGTTTGCTCTTGCAAAGCTCGCTGCCATGATGTTAGAGTCCTGTAAAGGTTCTTAGCATGATCCTATGTGGTTGTATGTGTTTATGCGGTTGCTTGCTGGCCCAAATTCAAAAAGCCCACCCTTAAGATTCTTTACTGCTGAAAATTTAAATCTAAACACGTATTTTCTAATTTTCTAGTTAAAATATCTCAAATTCCTTGAAACAAGATACATTTACCATAGCAATTAACATACACTACTATATTGCCAAAAGTTTTGGGACTCCTGCCTTTACATGCACATGAACTTTAATGGCATCCCATTCTTAATCCGTAGGGTTTCGTATGGAGTTGGCACACCCTTTGCAGCTTTGACAGCTTTAAAAGCTTTAACAGCACCAACTTTTCTGGGAAGGCTTTCCACATGGTTGAGGAGTGTGTTTATGGGAATTTTTTACCATTATTCTAGAAGTGCATTTGTAAGGTCAGGCACTGATGTTGGACAAGAAGGCCTGGCTCGCAGTCTCCACTCTAATTCATCCCAAAGTGATCTATCGGGTTGAGGTCAGGACTCTGTGCAGGCCAGTCAAGCTCCTCCACACCAAACTTGCTCATCCATGTCTTTATGGACCTTGTTTTGTGCTCTGGTGCGCATTCATGTTGGAAGAGGAAGGGACCATCCCCAAACGGTTCCCACAAAATTGGGAGCATGAAATTGCACGCTTTGCATTGCACTTGGTGTTGTAAGGCTTAGATGCCGCTGCTCGGCCATGGAAACCCATTCCTTCTGCGCACTGTGTGCCTCAGCATGCGCTGACCCCGCTCTGTGATTTTACATGGCCTACCACTTCGTGGCTGATATGCTGTTTTTCCAAATTGCTTCTACTTTATCATACCACTTTGTTATAAAACAACAGTTGACCATGGAATATTTAGTAGTGAGGTAAAAATCTGCCAGTGCAGTAAGACCAAATACTTTTATTTTCAAGATACTATGAATCTATGAAAACATGTTTTTTATATATATCATATATAGTGTTGCTTCTCAACTAAATCTATTTTGTTTCAAGGTATAGGATCTTCTGATTTATATTATTAGTCATCTAATAATATTTTTCCACTAAATGTTGGTTTTTAGAATAATACATGGAGAGTTGGCAGTTAAAATGGTAAACAAGACAAATTTTGCTTTTAAGTGTATATTCAAATGATGGATTAACATAGGGACCTTGACATTCCTCACCCTAAAATATTGATTTCCTATGATCCACTGCCAATGCCTAATGGCGTAAAGCACCAGCTTGTTAGCATATAGGGAATTTTTGAGCACTGAGGGATGAACCCTATGAGCAAACAGACCCTGAGGGCATACGCTAATGCACTTCGACCTCGAGTGAGGCCTGAGGGGGCGGCAGTCACCTGTGCGTGAAGACTTCAAGATGAACTTCAAGCCACATATGTAATCATTTGTTATCCCGTACTGTGCAGATGTGTGAGACTTACTGGTGACATCGACTTGTATATCAGCAAGCTTGAAGAGCGGGGCCACTTTGTCCAGGTAAATCTGGTAGGCTTCTTTCTTGTGGCTGACGGGGTTCACAAAGACTTTGAGAGATTTCGGACGGTTCTTGAAACCTGCAGAGCAAAAAAACAAAAGAAACGAAGAGCGGGAAGTTTCATCAATCCCCTTGTGTCATGAATCCCATGGGCATTCATTTAAGTGCTTGAAACTCATCCAGTTTAGAGAAGTGCACATCTGCTAATGTGAGCCAAAGCCCCTGTCCTTCATAATAATGATTTCTTGTCGTGAGTTCAGCTTTTGTCTGCCACCCTTTCTGCAGAATGGCTCTCACACAGCGTGAGTTCAGCCTTCAAAAATTGAAAAGGTCAGATCAGTGTCTGTTGTTTACAGTGGCTGAATGTCTGCCAAGAATGAGAAGAAAGCTTGAATAAATATACCATGTAGGCTCTCTGATGCTGATTTTTTGCCCAAGAAACATTGTCTTATTATAATCAATGCTTAACACAGTTCAGCTGCTTTATATTTTGGGGGGAAACAGTGATACTTTTTAGAGTATCACTGGTAATAAAATATTTTGTAAGATCATGAATGTCTTTCTATTCTCTTCTGATCAATTTAATGCATCCTTACTGAAAATAATTGTATTTTCTTTAAAAAATAAAATAAAATAAAAATAACTGACCCCAAACTAGCATATATGGGACAACAAAAAAAATTAAGCAGCCATTGGCTAGCAATTCTGAGAAAAAAGTTAGTTTTTCCCTCAGAATTGGACTTTATAATTCACAATTCTGACTTTATATCTCACAATTCTGACTTTATATCTCGCAATTCTGGCTTTATATCATGAAATCCTGACTTTATATCATGCAATTCTGACTTTATATCATGCAATTCTGATTTTATATCATGAAATCCTGACTTTATATCATGCAATCCTGACTTTATATCATGCAATTCTGACTTTATATCATGAAATCCTGACTTTATATCATGAAATCCTGACTTTATATCATGCAATCCTGACTTTATTATTATTATTATTATTATTATTATTATTACTTTATATCATGCAATTCTGACTTTATATCATGAAATCCTGACTTTATATCATGCAATTCTGACTTTATTTCATGAAATCCTGACTTTATATCATGCAATTCTGACTTTATATCATGAAATCCTGACTTTATATCATGCAATTCTGGCTTTATATCATGAAATCCTGACTTTATATCATGCAATTCTGGCTTTATATCATGAAATCCTGACTTTATACCATGCAATTCTGACTTTATTTCATGAAATCCTGACTTTATATCATGCAATTCTGACTTTATATCATGAAATCCTGACTTTATATCATGCAATTCTGACTTTATATCATGCAATTCTGACTTTATATCATGAAATCCTGACTTTATATCATGCAATTCTGACTTTATATCATGAAATCCTGACTTTATATCATGCAATTCTGACTTTATATCATGAAATCCTGACTTTATATCATGCAATTCTGGCTTTATATCATGAAATCCTGACTTTATATCATGCAATTCTGACTTTATATCATGAAATCCTGACTTTATATCATGCAATTCTGGCTTTATATCATGAAATCCTGACTTTATACCATGCAATTCTGACTTTATTTCATGAAATCCTGACTTTATATCATGCAATTCTGACTTTATATCATGAAATCCTGACTTTATATCATGCAATTCTGACTTTATATCATGCAATTCTGACTTTATATCATGAAATCCTGACTTTATATCATGCAATTCTGACTTTATATCATGAAATCCTGACTTTATATCATGCAATTCTGACTTTATATCATGAAATCCTGACTTTATATCATGCAATTCTGGCTTTATATCATGAAATCCTGACTTTATATCATGCAATTCTGACTTTATATCATGAAATCCTGACTTTATATCATGCAATTCTGGCTTTATATCATGAAATCCTGACTTTATACCATGCAATTCTGACTTTATTTCATGAAATCCTGACTTTATATCATGCAATTCTGACTTTATATCATGAAATTCTGACTTTATATCATGCAATTCTGACTTTATATCATGCAATTCTGACTTTATATCATGAAATCCTGACTTTATATCATGCAATTCTGACTTTATATCATGAAATCCTGACTTTATATCATGCAATTCTGACTTTATATCATGCAATTCTGACTTAATATCATGAAATCCTGACTTTATATCATGCAATTCTGACTTTATATCATGCAATCCTGACTTTATATCATGCAATTCGGACTGTATATCATGAAATCCTGACTTTATATCATGCAATTCTGGCTTTATATCATGAAATCCTGACTTTATATCATGCAATTCTGACTTTATATCATGAAATCCTGACTTTATATCATGCAATTCTGACTTTATATCATGCAATTCTGACTTTATATCACGAAATCCTGACTTTATATCATGCAATTCTGACTTTATATCATGCAATTCTGACTTTATATCATGAAATCCTGACTTTATATCATGCAATTCTGACTTTATATCACACAATTCTGTTATTTTTAATCAATTCTGGCTTTATATCATGAAATCCTGACTTTATATCATGCAATTCTGACTTTATATCATGAAATCCTGACTTTATTTCATGCAATTCTGACTTTATATCAAGCAATTCTGACTTTATATCATGCAATCCTGACTTTATATCATGCAATTCTGGTATTTATATCAAGCAATTCTGACTTTATATCACGTAATTCTAACTTTATATCATGCAATTCTGGCTTTATATCATAAAATTCTGACTTTATATCACACAATTCTAACTTTATATCATGCAATTCTGACTTTATATCATGCAATTCTGACTTTATATCATGCAATTCTGACTTTATATCATGCAATTCTGACTTTATATCATGCAATTCTGACTTTATATCATGAAATCCTGACTTTATATCATGAAATCCTGACTTTATATCATGCAATCCTGACTTTATATCATGCAATTCTGACTTTATATCATGCAATTCTGACTTTATATCACACAATTCTGGCTTTATATCATAAAATTCTGACTTTATATCACACAATTCTAACTTTATATCATGCAATTCTGACTTTATATCATGCAATTCTGACTTTATATCATGCAATTCTGACTTTATATCATGCAATTCTGACTTTATATCATGAAATCCTGACTTTATATCATGCAATTCTGACTTTATATCATGCAATCCTGACTTTATATCATGAAATCCTGACTTTATATCATGCAATTCTGACTTTATATCATGAAATCCTGACTTTATATCATGCAATTCTGACTTTATATCATGAAATCCTGACTTTATATCATGCAATTCTGGCTTTATATCATGAAATCCTGACTTTATATCATGCAATTCTGACTTTATATCATGAAATCCTGACTTTATATCATGCAATTCTGGCTTTATATCATGAAATCCTGACTTTATACCATGCAATTCTGACTTTATTTCATGAAATCCTGACTTTATATCATGCAATTCTGACTTTATATCATGAAATCCTGACTTTATATCATGCAATTCTGACTTTATATCATGCAATTCTGACTTTATATCATGAAATCCTGACTTTATATCATGCAATTCTGACTTTATATCATGAAATCCTGACTTTATATCATGCAATTCTGACTTTATATCATGAAATCCTGACTTTATATCATGCAATTCTGGCTTTATATCATGAAATCCTGACTTTATATCATGCAATTCTGACTTTATATCATGAAATCCTGACTTTATATCATGCAATTCTGGCTTTATATCATGAAATCCTGACTTTATACCATGCAATTCTGACTTTATATCATGAAATCCTGACTTTATATCATGCAATTCTGACTTTATATCATGCAATTCTGACTTTATATCATGAAATCCTGACTTTATATCATGCAATTCTGACTTTATATCATGAAATCCTGACTTTATATCATGCAATTCTGACTTTATATCATGCAATTCTGACTTAATATCATGAAATCCTGACTTAATATCATGCAATTCTGACTTTATATCATGCAATTCTGACTTTATATCATGCAATTCTGACTTTATATCCTGCAATCCTGACTTTATATCATGCAATTCGGACTGTATATCATGAAATCCTGACTTTATATCATGCAATTCTGGCTTTATATCATGAAATCCTGACTTTATATCATGCAATTCTGACTTTATATCATGAAATCCTGACTTTATATCATGCAATTCTGACTTTATATCATGCAATTCTGACTTTATATCACGAAATCCTGACTTTATATCATGCAATTCTGACTTTATATCATGCAATTCTGACTTTATATCATGAAATCCTGACTTTATATCATGCAATTCTGACTTTATATCACACAATTCTGTTATTTTTAATCAATTCTGGCTTTATATCATGAAATCCTGACTTTATATCATGCAATTCTGACTTTATATCATGAAATCCTGACTTTATATCATGCAATTCTGACTTTATATCATGCAATTCTGACTTTATATCATGAAATCCTGACTTTATATCACACAATTCTGATATTTATATCAAGCAATTCTGACTTTATATCACGTAATTCTAACTTTATATCATGCAATTCTGGCTTTATATCATAAAATTCTGACTTTATATCACACAATTCTAACTTTATATCATGCAATTCTGACTTTATATCATGCAATTCTGACTTTATATCATGCAATTCTGACTTTATATCATGCAATTCTGACTTTATATCATGCAATTCTGACTTTATATCATGAAATCCTGACTTTATATCATGAAATCCTGACTTTATATCATGCAATCCTGACTTTATATCATGCAATTCTGACTTTATATCATGCAATTCTGACTTTATATCACACAATTCTAACTTTATATCATGCAATTCTGACTTTATATCATGCAATTCTGACTTTATATCATGCAATTCTGACTTTATATCATGCAATTCTGACTTTATATCATGAAATCCTGACTTTATATCATGCAATTCTGACTTTATATCATGCAATCCTGACTTTATATCATGAAATCCTGACTTTATATCATGCAATCCTGACTTTATATCATGCAATCCTGACTTTATATCATGCAATCCTGACTTTATATCATGCAATTCTGACTTTATATCATGCAATCCTGACTTTATATCATGCAATCCTGACTTTATATCATGCAATCTGACTTTATATCATGCAATTCTGACTTTATATCATGAAATCCTGACTTTATATCACAATTCTGACTTTATATCATGCAATTCTGACTTTATATCATGCAATCCTGACTTTATATCATGCAATCCTGACTTTATATCATGAAATCCTGACTTTATATCCTGCAATCCTGACTTTATATCAAGCAATTCTGACTTTATATCATGCAATCCTGACTTTATATCATGAAATCCTGACTTTATATCATGAAATCCTGACTTTATATCATGAAATCCTGACTTTATATCATGCAATCCTGACTTTATATCATGAAATCCTGACTTTATATCATGCAATTCTGACTTTATATCATGAAATCCTGACTTTATATCATGCAATTCTGACTTTATATCATGCAATTCTGACTTTATATCATGCAATTCTGGCTTTATATCACAAAATTCTGACTTTATATCACACAATTGTAACTTTATATCATGCGATTATGACTTTATAACTTGCTTTTGCAAGTCTATATCTCACAATTCTGAGATTTGCAAGATATAAAGTCAAAATTGTCAAATATAGCTAAAGTTATAAAGTTATATGAGTTATCTCGAGTTATAAACTCACAATTGTGAGAAAAAAGTCTGAATTGCAAGTTTATAACACAATTCTGACTTTATAACACACGAATCTGAATTTATAATTCAATTGCGAGTTTATATCGCAATTCTGAGAAAAAAACTCCGAATTGCGAGATGTGAACTCACAATTGTGATATAAAAAGTCGTAATTATCTTAAATTGTTGTATTCTGTGGCGGAAACAAGCTTCGATAGAATGCTTATCCTCGCTGTCCCTGTGCAAATGTTGCCGCTCAAACTCAGTGAGGTTTTTTCCGCTGCAACTTTGCTGCACATCATCACATTTTATTACATCAACACAACAAAAGATGTGATGGGCTACTTCAGAACATGCAGGTAAAAATGCATGCAATTTTTAATCACAACATGTAAATTTATATTGATCTCAGTAAAAATATCACTCGCAAATTTGTATTTTTGTTTTTTGCATTTTAGTCGCAGTCTGAAGCCCTTGTGTTGTCTCTTCTTCCCATCACTCTGACTGTCTCTATACTTCCTTCTTTGCAGGGAGAACCTAGTATTGAGTAACAGTGGATCATAATTAGCAGAAATTAGGGAGCTGCTTTCTCTTCTGGCCTTCCTGGAGTGCCTGAGATCGATGGAAGCTGAGGTGAAGCTCAACACTCTCTCTCCTTCCTCCACCATCTCCCTCATTACTCTAATCCGGCCCCTGAAGCTCTCGACCCTCGACCTGCTAACGAGCCGCTACCCTCGGCTTGCCCTCCGCCATACCCCCTGCGGACATCACAGCGCAAGAGTTCCAGGGGGTGCCCAAGGTCACAGTTCAAATAGACACAAAACGTGCGCGCAAGTAGATGCAGGATATGAGGTGGGGAGGCTGGGGGGATTTGGGATCTTGAAAGAAGATTGCGAATCTCGCTCAGCGTGGGGATGCTGATCCAATCTCCCACTATGTGGCTCTTGGGGGCCGCAGTGCCAGGACGCTGGGGTCCATGCGGGGAGCAGGTGCAGGGGGGCGGCATCACCACTGCTGTTATAACTGTGAATGGGGCTCAGGAGGCTCAGCAACACTCATCCTCACTGAGGGGGCTCCAGGCCCACCGCACAACACATGAAAACAGCGTTGTGAGGCTACGCTCATCTATTGCATCAGATTTGGTGTGCACATTTGCATCACTGCTCCATAAAGATGCAACAGTATCTTTTGGTCTCTGGTTTTCCAAAAATACCCTATCTCTGTTCCAAAACCATGTGTGCTATATATAGACAGCATTATATCATAGTTATGAGCCAATAGCTATGCTAAAAGGCAGGTAGCATAACTATACTGCTTTCTATGATGCAAAATTTGTACCTCAGAAGGCAATCCCAGAATGCACTGCAGCAAGGTCAGTAAAAAGTTTCCTGACAGAACAAAGAACAATGTTCGCCATAGGCAACACAATAATGCCAAAAAGGATTATCCAAATCAGTTACTTATGAAGTTCAGTTAGGATCCTGTCTTAGAAGGTAGCTGCCTATGTAGGAAGTAGACAGCAAGACAGGTCACTTTTGGAACAGAGCATTCATATCGCATTAAATCATTAGACTGAAATGGGAAACTATGTTTCTGTTGTTTAAATGATCATATCTGAGCTGGTGTTCAGGATAAATCTAAACACCACAGAGGGGAGAGTGGGGACGTTGCCTGCTGCCTGCTGCCTGGATGCGCGATACCGTGTTACTATGGCACATAATCCCATGTTTGTGTGAGCGATGCACAGTGGCTCCCAGGAGCTCACTGAAAGACTATCCAGACGAGGGGGCCACACTCAGGTTTCACCTCCATGAGCCAGCCCTGTTTGTGTTCCCGCAAAAGGCCACTGTGATTAGCAGACTTCAGAGGACCTGCGTTCACACGTTAATTATAACCTAATGGGGATACCAGACGACTCATCTAAATATTATGTTCTCGTTAATCAGTTTTATAGTAAAGCTGTAAGCCATTTATTCCCATATTTCGCTTAAATGGGTGAATTTCACAAAACCTGTTTAGAAATTGTCTGCATCATATTTAAATAATAATAGTAAATATTTTATAACAGGATACATTTATTCTTTTATTCATAATACATTCATATATATATATATATATATATATATATATATATATATATATATATATATATATATATATATGGTATTATATGCTATATGCAGTACTATAAGCAGCAAAATATTGCCAGTAAGACATAGTACTTGTATTCAAGATGCAATATATAAAACCAAGTTTTAACATCGAATACACATACGATTATGCTGTTTCTACTGTTTTTTAATATGACCTGTATGAAATAAGACCCTGGATGTTTTTATGACATTCACCCACATAACCTTCATGTGAACAAGATGAATCTGTTTGCACTCTCAATAGCTTTGAAGTGACGTCCTCATTTCATACACATGTCTCTGCCACCTGCAGACATTCCATGAGGTCAGCACGTACTACAGCGATGCAGCCGCCCTGTGACTCAGAGGCTTAAGACTGTTTTACCCCTGAGGGCTATCAAGACCGGCTAATGTCACACAACACAGTGGCTACATCTGCCTCTGTCCAGCCCCCATCTCAGGGCACAGAGGGTGCTGATGGGAAAGGTAAGGAGCATCTGAATGGCTGAGGGTCTCCCTGTGGAGAAGATGATTCGGCACAGGGGAGCACTTTTCCCATAATCAGGGGTAAATTACCTGAGAGCAGGGTCAGGTTACACATTGATTTCAGAGACAAACAAAGCCCCAGGACTGCCCGTAAACACTGCGCTAATGAGAGGACTGACCATGCAGTCCAGTCATGCTTTGATTGCAAAGCATCAGTGCTTCATCTTACAGTCCAGCGATATTGTGTGATTGCGAAGTCCTTCTGTTCTCAGAGTTATGCGCTATTCAGAATAAGAATGCCTTATAAATTCCAATTCACTTCTTGAATTTGAATTAAGGATGCAGAATTGCAATTCAGTTTTACAGTTTTTCTCAGTCGCTTTGGTGATTTTCATAGATCACAACTGAACATTTTCAAAACTACACTTTTTTTAAAAAATTACTTTTTAATTTACTTTAAAAAGCATGGTCAAGTGGTTCCACGCAACTATATTGAGTAATTTTTACAAATAACAATTTAGTTATATGAACACAAGAAATTCAAGTAAAGATGACACTATTTCTTTGAGTAAATACAATCCATTTGAATTTGTCATTGTTACATAATATTTATATGTGCAGTTTACTTAATAATGTTATGTTAAATTTATAAATGTTTATGATGTTAGGATTATTTACCTTATTAAATTAACTATTTGCTCTGCGAGTGTACCTGGAAATATACTAAATAACAACATGCATATTTTAAGCAAGCATTTTAAGCATGAAAAAATAACTCATTGGAAAAACACAATTTAATTATACAAATAAATATGTTTATGAGTACCCACAGCCTAAACACAGGCACCACTCTTCTGAATAATGGTAACCACAAAATAACAGAAACTCCTCTAAATGTCCAACATATCTGAACACTTACATAAACTAACAAATTTTTTTCCTTTACTGAAAAACACATAAAATAACACTTTAATCCCTAAATTTACTCTCCTAATGCAGTCCATTGCAAAGCATCCACTGCCCAATTTGTTTCACTCAGCAATGTTAAGTTGACCAAACAAACACTTATTAAGTGAAGTTGTCAGTAATCATTATTAGTAGAAACAACTCAGTAAATTTAAGTTCATGTAGTTACATGAGTTTTTTAAGTAATGCGAACAAGGATGATTTGAGTGCAACTAACAACAGTGAAAGTAAGTTTTTTTTTAGTGTACTTGTGCATTTTATGAAAGCAATTTCTCATTATTTTGAACAAAGTGCAAATGCTTTGATACATTCATGCAACTGATTATGTCATGTTAATCAAAATATATTATACAGATTCCCTATTGAACAGTCTTAACCTTCAAAACATCTAGGTATTACTTCCTTGAATAAGTCATTAAATTCAAAATGGTTCAACTAGTCATAACTGTCTAGCAAATTTACTGTAAAGCATGTGTGGTGGAGGTAAAACAGTGGAAGAGGTAGAAGAGGCCAAGATTGTACACGTTTCTGATGAAATAAGGGCCACTATTGCTCACCATGTTCTCAATCATGACCTTGTGACAGAGGCGGGTTGAAAGGTGCAGGAGCAAGGAATGTTAGGAGAGCAACCCTGTCCTCAATGATTCAAATGTTTGTAGACAGAATCAGACAATGCTCACTAAAGGCCGTGCTTTCCCTGAGAACACCAAAGCGTTTTAGCCAGCTAGATGCTCTGCTGAAAACGCCTTGCTGGGAGCGCTTGAGAGTGCAGTGCAGAGACTCTTTGCTTGTTATGATACGGAATATCCGTGGAAGTGTTAGTATCTAATTTCATACATAGTTTGTTTCTGTATTGATTCTAAATAAAAATGCAGATACAATGTAAAGTATTTGCTCTGGCTTTTTTTCTTTAATTATTTTGTTGTTTTCATCTGTTGATATTGTCAAGTAGAAAGTTGCGGTTGGTCGGTGTTGTGTTTGTACCGTCCCTCCTCCACTGTGATTGGACGGCTGGGTGAAAAGTGACAGTGATGAGCGCAGCAGTACGTTTTTACTCAAAGTAAAAAATGCAGAATGCTCAGCGCTTGAGCGTGAAATATTCACTCAGTGCCTCGTTACGCTCATAGAATTCTAAAACCCGGTTGCTCCTAGGGCTGTCATTTTTGAGAAAAATCTAATTTGAACGGATATCAAATATCAAGCAATGTATTCGAATATATTCGAATATCTACCGTTTGCAAAGACCCGCCCCCTTTAGTTACTGTTGCTATGTATGACAAGCCGTGGTGCTCTCATGTGGAGAAAATACATCGCGGAGCAAAGAGGACACTGGCAACACACCAACAGACAGGACAGCAAGTTACTTTTGATATGAAAAAGTCTCAACTTTCAAATTGTCTTTTTTTTTTTAAGTAATGTGAACAATAAATACTGTTTTGTGGCTCTAATGTGTCTTGATAACTGTAACGCCTCAGTTAAAGCTGCTCGTGAACCGATCATCTCTTCCTTCTAGTTCATTGATAAGCATCAAATAAACATGAATAAACACTAAAATAAATGTTGTTTCATCCGCGGAAAGACGTCAGTACACACCGTTTTTCAAGTTCAAGTCCACCAGCGTTAATCTCCTGACTGCTTTGTCAGACAAAACGGCAAATTCGGCGATTTGATTGCTCAGATCTACTGTCAATAAAAATTGCTGCGACAGGGTAATTGTCCGCTCAGGCTGGCCTTTCTGAGAGTTATCTTCCATTTTAAAACAGACTGGCTATTATTCGCTTGATTTGGTCATGGGCCTATGCTACAATTCGTTTAGAGCGCCCTCTATTGGATGAGATGGCAAACAATAAAATAAAAAACAAACGGTCTAATCATAGACTGTTAAAAATGCGCTACATGGCACTTTAAAAACCGGATCGTTTATTTATAGTTCGATTACGGATATTTCACGTCATATTCGAATACATATTCGAATATCGAATAAAAAGTGACAGCCCTAGTTGCTCCCATTGAAAACAATTGAATACGCCAGCCAGCCACGTGAAAAAATGCTTTGGTGGACACAAGGCCTAATACTGTAATGCTATTTTGCAGTAGTCCACTTGCATTTTGCATATTTAACAGTAAAAATACTTTCTAGAGACAATGTAACAAACAAACACACATCATCAAAATCGTAGCAAAAGTTTATATCTGAAAATATGGACAGACACTGTTATATTGACAACATTTTGACTAGCTTGTCAGATGGCACTGATAAGTTGACATAAATACTTCCTTTTAAGAGATAAACTAAGGATTTTGAATAAGTTAGGCTTTTACAGGTAATTTGTTGTGTGTTGCTGTTTGTACCAATTGCAGATCTTGAAGATGATTCACGAAATGTACCAAATCAACAGAAAAACTGTAAATGTAAGGAGATAGAATTCAAAAAAAAAAACTCATATTTAAAGACTTAACTGAGATTTTAACTAGAAAAGCAAAGTTCATTGAGATACATTTTGAATATTGACAAAAAAGTTTAGAAATGTATTTTTAAATTGAAAATATATAGAATCCTGAGATCTGAAAGTTATAGGAGGAGTTACATTGGATACAATTAGGTTTCGGGTAAGGGATTTATTTTTTTATATTTTTTTAAATAGGCAAATAGAGGACAAGAGAGTCACAACATACATAACACAGCCATCAAACTGCACTTAAGTAACCCATAGACCGTTCCACTCGCTGAGCCCACAATACCCAAACGGGCTTTCTGGGGGTGCACAGAATATTTGCTAATCCTCAAGAACAGATGTCTTATTTTTGCCCTGAAATCCCTGGCTGGCTGGCGAGGGGAATGAGCCCTCCAACAGATAAGCCTAGATTGGGGCCTTGCAGTGGGAAAGGTCAGGATCGGAGAGGAGCTGGATCCGGCAGGCCCGAGGGGAGGCAAGCGATCTGTGGGCCATACAGGAGATGGAACGGGTGAGAGAAAAAGAGCGTCACTGTCCTGTGCCACTTTCCTACCGGCCGTGAGATCTCCATACGGGGGACGAGTGCTTCGACATTTCCTTAGATCCTCTGCCAAGAGCGGAGCATCTGGCATGGTGTCAGGGACTGGCATTAGCGCGCATTAGCAGTGGGGGAGACCCAGCCCTCTCCAGATTTGTCCCCTCCAGCAGGGGCATCACCAGGCAGGAGCTGCTCCAACCGCTAGACGAGGTGGGGAACTGCAGTGGAGGTTTGGGCTTCAAATCAATACACTTGCTTTCATTGGAGCAATTAATTCACACAGGCGCCATATAATGAGAAAAAACGCGTAGAGGCTCAGAGACTCAGAGACTAAAATTAAGTGTGTAATGCATCCTATTAATTATTCCATGTTAAAATGTGGGACACACATGCATATTGTTCAATTAGAGCCATTGTAGTTCTCGGTGTGGACAATAACACCTTTCCTAATATTAGCCAGAGAGGGGAAAAAACAGCACCATGTGTTAGGTGCCTCCATTATGTCTGCGTACACGTCTATCCGGGGGCGGGTGTGACAGACAGAGAAATGGGGAAGATCCATTGGGAATACGCAGAAAAAATCCAGAAGCAGCACTTGGTGAAAGCGATACTGCAGTCGTACCTACAGCAGAGTCCACAGGAGCATCTGTCCATCCTGAGACGTCCCAACAGAGCACCAGATACCTCTCATGGTGCCGTTTAGGGGTGGGAATCTTTAGGCACCACAAGATTTGATTTGCTTTTGACACTTTCAGAAAAAATTAGCAAAATTGTACCTTTAGGGTTACAACAGCTTGTCACTGGAGCAGCACCCTTAATGGTGACAGGAGCTTCCAGTGCAGAAGAAAGTACAGACATAAGGTACATTTAGGTACTGTCCCAGTGATAGGGTGTTCTGTTGGACCCCTAAAGGCATAATTTTCAAGAAACTAAAAAAAACTAACGTTGCAAGAAAGTAAGCAGATAACAATTTATGAGCAACCTTAAACATTCACTACAAAAAGAAAAACATATTTAACCAGACTTGAATTAATTGACAAAAAACAAGCGGAAATAAGACAGTACTATTCAAGATGCATGTTGTTATCAGGGATTTGGTAAAAATGTTACTAAATTTGAGGGTAACATGAGGGTTAAACTCATAAAAGACAAAAGAATTACAGGAATACTGAATTCTAAACAACAAAGAAATGTCACAATCTATCAAGAACTTGAAGCAGATAGGAGGGAGAAACACCCAGAAACACCTCATGCGTAGTCGTTCCCAAGTATAAGGGGCTTTCCTTGCCATTGATTCTTGGATAACAAGCCTACGTCTCCTTCGATTAACAATAATGTCTAGTGCGGTGGCTGTGATCCGCTGCCATGATTTTTTGGAATGACTTATCACAAGAAGAAAAAAATGTGTAGGTTACTTAATAGGTTAATGTAAATGCTGTCATTTTGCAATAGTTTTTTATGAACATTAAGAAAATATCGCAAAAGTTTTGTGCAAATCTGAAATGGAAATCCGGCTATTGAGGCTATTGCAGCATCTTGTTTTGTGTATTCATGCATGATCATGATCAACTTTTAAGTGAAGCCTTTGTAAATAAACTGATGTGCTACATTAACCATAATTATTAAAGATGAAGTGTGTCATTTTTTTATGCTACTAGTTACACCAAATGGAATTGCAGTCTTTTTGAGCAGCCATATCATACACCCGGCACAATGCGATGCCAGGCACAATGCATGTGTTTTTTGTTAGTTTCAGCCCAACGCAGTTCTCATTTTCACGTCCAGCGCCACGTTGTTCAAATAGCAAATGCACTCGTGCCCATCTGTTCGCCCATGGGCGTGCTGGTCTGGAAATGAGGTGTGTTCAGGCTCATTGTTAGCGTTGCTATTTTAAGGCATGTGAAAACAACTGCGCCATTGACCAACAAAAACCTGGTCTAAAGTCAATAGTGCAGTATTTCTGTGATTATCTAAAGGGGCCGTTAGTAATATGCATCTATAGACGGGTGCACAACACACGTACACTCTGCTTATTACACACACAGGGTAAATAGAGCAGCAGTACACAAACATTTTTAAATATAAAAAATAAAAGGATTCCTCTCTGGAGCGTTCAGTCTTGCCAGTCTGCCATGTAAATATAGAGTCTGCCATGGCGTGAGCGCAACTGTCTTTTAAAGGGAATGGGAGATGAGACTCTGATTGGTTTATTGCACGTTACGCCCAAAACACACCCATGACTCATTAAGAGACTAGGTACAACCCTTATGGACCATGCGCCTGGTGAGCCGACCGTTTTTTTCCATTGTTAAACTAGCAAAAGTGGATTCGGACACGCGCCAAGTGCACCTGCGCTTCAGACCATGCGCTCAGATCGTTAAAATAGGGCCCTATGCCTCAAATAACAGTAGTTTTGAGCTGGAAACCAACTTGTCTGAACAATGGAAGGGTAAGTATTAGAGTGGTCAATATTACATTTTAAATAGTTTTAAATAAATTTTTGTTGCTAAATAGAAATAGAAATCACTTCTTGAAAATACTTTTCCACAGAAGGAAGAAAATCATACGAGTTTGTACTGAAATGAAGGTGAGTAAATGATGACAGAAATGTAACTTTTAGGTGACCTATTCCTTTAACTCGGTCAATGTAGACTTAAACTGCAACTCTTTTTATAACTCTTTTTTTTTTTTTTGAATGTGATCAAAGCACCCTACTTTAACAGGCATATACACAGAGTTTGGGCTGGCCAGAAAACATCCCAGCTAAAGTAAGAGCGCTCCAGTCAATAAGATACACAGACTGATCCGTTTCCAAGGAGCCAAGGGAAAAGAGTCACCATGGATACGCAGGTTGACTTAATGGAAAACCTGTTAATGTGTAACATTATCCACTCAGCTATCGAGCTATTGTACATCAGCTCATGTAAATGCCGCGCAAGCTCAGCCAAAGGCCCAGCTTCCTTCAAATGTCGAACGCATTCTTAAAACCGCGTTCCGAGGGAGATTTCGCTTCCCCTATTATCTTGTTAAACAACTCAAAGCAATTTCATGCACTGTGCACAATGGCAACTGTTGTGCTTTATGCCAAATGCACATATGAATTCAGATGGGTCACAAAAGCCTTTGGAGGAATGAGATGGACCCGGTGCTTGACCCTTGAGTCAAGCACCACTCTCTGTTTGTCTTTTCTCCTCCCTTTAGGTCTACAACAATAAAGTCCAGCTTGATGCAGGAGTGTGACCACATGCTTTGACAAGAGCACCAAGAGCACATTATGTGTCCGGAGTGGAGCGCCGAGGGCTTCCCGGGCTTTGATTGACCTGCCTAGACTAATCTTTCAAAAGAGGGTTTAAGGACACAAGGAGTCTATTCCAGTTCAACTCGACGACTACATTGGACCCAAGTAGACTGTAGTACAGGTGCTACTATTGTTGCCGGTCGTCTCCCCGCACGTTTGGTCTGTGGCCTGGCCCGACCGCTTGCTCTCTGACCACAGGGTTTAATCTGTCAGCTGGGCGGCCGCACCTCATGTGTCATTGCACATCACATGGCTTGTCAGAAAAACACGCCGATGCTGCGTATGGCATTCAGAGCTCACCTTGAATAAAATCACATCGGGGATTGAGGGTCTGGGGGGTTTTTTCAGACCGTTCACCTTTTGTGCTGAGTGTCAACTGGGACACACCCTCCATTGTGCCGCCTCCCTGGGAAACACCAGGCCGGGATCCGCTGGGCTGCTGTAACAGGTGAGCACCCCTGTAATCCAGCGTGCCCGCTCTCATCCCCCGAGCCAATGATTCGGCAGCACAGCCGATAAAATAACAGAGATAATCCACCTATGGAAAACATGCGTCTGTGTGCGTGTGAGAGCATGTGCATGCGATGCAGGGGGTGGGGTGGACATTTCCAGAAGGACCAAACTGTCATGCTTTATTAACAACTGTAAGAGTTTGTGAAGGTTTAAATATAAGCAGGTGATCATGAACAGTGACGTGGAAGCTCATGTAGCACATGGCAACTGTGCTGTGCTGCTGTTTATCATAACCTGCATTGAGAAGGTCATGAAGGTCCCTAATCAGGGATCCTTTATAAAATCTATAGGAGAGAGAATGTTCTGAAATCAGGACAGTCTGATTCATCAAACACTGAACAAACAAACAAACAAACACTGTACTTACACTGTAAAAAAAGAGCAAATATTGCTCATTTAAATAATCAGATTTTACTAAAAACTTTGCTTAATTTGACGATATATGTATTACATAAGAAACTAAATTCATGATCTCATCATTTTAGAAAAACTCAGCAAATAACTTTAAGTGATTTCATCATAGCGATTGCGTTTACATATTTTTAAGAAGTATTGTGATTTTTTTTTCTTTTTTTTCAGTCATTTCAGATTTACTGTGGTTGAAATCAGAAGAGTATACAAGTTTTATACTCTTACTATTTCTGCCTATGCTATTAGTAATATGCTATTTGCAAAGGCATATTATGTTAATATTCTATTCAGAATAGTATACTAGCACACTCTTTCTGTCATATCTTTAAATGTAGTACGCTATTTTAATCTGTTTGTCTGACCAACGGCAATCTATTTTTTAATACGTTTAAACTATATCATCACCAAAATAATTTTATTAGCAACACTGTGGTCAATTGACCTTCCTCAGGCTATTAAAATGTTTTTGTGATAACGCAAGTTTGAGGAGTTAAAAAAAAACAAATACTTTTTGTCGTTCTGTGTTGTTTATGCTTTGCTGAAATAACATTAGGTGTAAATGAACTATTCAGTAAAACCCTATTTATTATTTGATCAGCACTCCAAAAAACCTAATCCTAATTGAATTTTCTGGTTGAAAAAAAAAGTTTTACTTCCAAAGCAACATTGCTTAAAATATTAAGATTTATATGCCCGGTTTCACAGTCAGGGCTTAGATTTAGCCAGGATTAGGCCTTAGTTTAATAAGTGCATTTAAGTAGCTTTTATAATGTTCTTTAGAGAAAAACATTACTGGTGTGCATCTTGAGACCAAATAATGCCATTGACATGTTTTAATATATGCAAGTGCAAGTTGCTTTCAGTTTAAACAGTTATTTTTTGCAGTGTGTTAAGTGTGGCTGCTTTTTTAGGTGTATGAATGTCTGCATTGCTGACTAAATTCATTTGAGAGGAAAATAACCAGGTTTATCAGCATTACAAGGTCATTAAACTGGAAGGCATGATGAAACTTTACACAGACAAGGTCCATAAGTGATCCTAATTTCATGCCAAAACATATAATGTTTAAATCTTCTAGCTATACTTTTGAAACTGTTAATTTTCATGGTTATTGAATTTCTCGATGTACTTCCACTGTAAGACGCCACAATGAGTCTCATCTTTGTGTATTAATTTTTCTCCTCACAGCACTAAATAAGCATGTCCTCTCTCCTCTAGGCTCCCTCAAGGCATATTCTTTAATTATGTTAATTAATTCATGTTCTGCCCAAAGTACATGCAGTCCTCACTCACAATTACCCACAAAAAGCCAGCATTTCAATCTTTAAAGGGCTACAGCTCAGAAACTCTTTCGTCTGAAGAAGTTATAGGGCCAAAAGATTCACTGAGGTGGGGGAAGGGCTTGATAGTATAAAGTTGTGAGGCCTGGACAATCCCCTCCCTAATTCCCAGTGAGTAATGCACCTCCTGAGCACTGCTGTTACATCACCTCTTATTCAGTGCTGTAACTGAAAATTCCAGGGATTAGCTGCTGTTAATACAGCATTATGACTAGGCCCTCATCGGACAAAAACACTTTCCAGAGATATCCCCCACACCATTATCTAGTCCTAAACTCATATCCCATATCCAATCCAGTTTTAAATATAGTGTATTTTTACCATGTTCAGCATCTATGTGGGGCACACAGCGGGCAAACAAGGATTTATAAAATTGAATTTTCTGCCTAATTGTGAGGCTAGATTACATTAGCGATAATGTGCAGTGCTGCATTCTCTGCAGACCGGGATTAACAGAGATTACACATTCACATTTTCACAAAGGCAGCGTCTGAATGCTCAACGCTCATTTAGCTGACAAAGGAAGTTTATAGTAATGCTTATGAAAGAAGAAATCATTTTGTTGGTCCTCGGGAGAGTCTTAGGCTGGGTTTTTACTAAGTCCCCCACTATTAAATCTCCTACTTGCATCCCTCCGAGAAGCAGAGAATGAAGAGTTCTGACGCATTTGGAAGGACACCTGTCTCCCGTGCAGCACAGCGAAGCGCTAGGCAGGCCGCTGGCCTGTCTTGGCAGAGAACGCTAGTGAGAGGAGCACAGATAATTACAAACTCCAGGGAGGCCGTAGGACCAACCTGTTCCTCCAGTCTGATCCAGCAGGTCCTTGCGGCCAACACCACCTCTTTCAAGACCCCCTCCGACCCCCCTACCATCAGGCACACCACATAATGATATGGTCATCACACAAAGGAGATGGTGCCCCTCGGCTCTCTCAACAATCGTACCTTATAATCCAGACCGTGGAGTTTATTCATGACTTTTTTGTGCAGCCTGGATGTTGTTGACACACCTAAAACATCATATTTGTAGATCTGATGCATACTTGAGAAATCATTTGATAAAAAGGCTCTGTTCCAAAACCTTGCCTGTCTTCTCAGGCAGCATTCTGATTGAATTAAGCTATTTTTATAACTCTAAATAATTCTATCGAGTTTGGGGTTTGCTGACAAACAACACAAATAAGCATACAAATGCGCGTCCATTAAAAAGTCTGGGATCAGTAAGATTATGCTCACCAAGGCTGCATTATTTTAACCAAAATACCATAAAAACAGTAATATTGTGAAATGTTATTACAATTTAAAATAACTGTTTTCTATTTGAATATATTTTGTATGTAATGTATTCCTGTAATGCAAAGCTGAATCTTCAGCATCATTCAGTGTCTTCAGTGTCACATGATCCTTCAGAAATCATTCTAATATGCTGATTTGCTGCTCAATACATATTTATTATTATTATAATTAATATTTTAATCTTAATAATTGTGTTATTATCAATTATTATATAATGTTATATACTAATATTATCAAAACATTAATATTTAATTAATATATTCATATTTTTTTCAGGATTCTTTGATGAATAGGAAGTTTAAAAGAAATCAAGCGTAGCGTTTGTTCTGGCAGGTCATGTTAGTCAAGCTCGCAGCAGCTGACTGTCAGCTAATCATGTCTACCTATAGGAATACAACATTTATCACAGCATATATATATATAGCTCCTTTAGTAATATCAGAAGCTATCGCGTTTCTCCAGAGTTAATTTACCCTCCTCTATCCCCAGCTCCTCCTGTCATCCAGTCAGGATTTGGTATTCTGATTCCCCTTGAATCTGACTAAATTCCCAAATTATTTTGTACAGTAATTGCTGCTCTCCCTGCCCTTACCATGCTAGGCTGCATTGATACGCAGGGAGTTCTTGCCCAGAACAGAACCAAACCGCCAATCCAAACTGTGTGCTAATAGTCAATCATCTTTGACGACAGTGGTCTTGACAGAAAGGTGGGAAGTATTAATTTAATAATTTAATAATAAAGAAATCTCACAGACCCCAAACTTTTAAACAGTAGTGTACAGAGCACACACTATATTGGATAAAAAGTTTTAAAAAAAAAGATTAACTAGTGAGTTATTTATATTTAATGGTTATTTAGAGGTTAATTATAGTCAATTGTTTAGATTTGTTGTATTAGTAAACTTTCTAGCTTATACATTAGTAAACTTCTATTCAATAAAAGCCTACTGAATGGGCAGATTTTCTAGTCTACTGTATTAGTCCTTTATTGTCCAACATCATTTAAAAAGGAGAGTTAGACCATAATACACAATCTGCTGCGAGTCTGGAGCAAGAAACCACTGACAGGATACTTAATACTCTAATTTTTCTGTTGGTACTCTAAGATCTGAGGTTGTAAGACAAAACTGCTCAATATAGGAGAACTTTTGATAACAATTCTTAGTTTGAGACGTCACTGTTTTAACCGGACAAAGCTGGAAGCTCTTTAACCCTAGTTTAATCAAAGTCACCCAAGTCATTTCGAATTGATATGTTCTCACCAAACTTTTTACAATGCACTATAAGATTGCCTTCTCTGCAAAGGATTCATGATCCCACGTAATTTGGCTGCTTAATAAAAGATGCTGCTTACATCTTGAAGAGCGCACTTAAAATGCTACACTCACTAGGATCAGGAACAGAGTAATTGTGTCTAATTCATTACAGAGTTGTGCAGTCTTTATTCAATGTATGTCAGCAAACACAATAAAATATAAAATGAAGCAAATGTTGATGAGGGTAATGTTTGCACATCATAAATGTACATCATAAAATTCACTGAGGCTCCAAGATAAAATAATTCTAAAGTGCTTAATGATTGATTTGTGATATTTTTTTCAGTGTCTGGTGGGTGTTCAACTGTTCTGATGTGTGAACGTACCGCTGAGGATCTCTTTAAGGCTTTTGAACCAAGTCTCACAGTGGTCCACGCTAAGGTTGTTGAGGTGGATGGGATGGTCCTTGAGTTTGAGCCCTTTCTTCTTGCACTGGAAGAGTGTGATGCCCAGCAGAGTCCCGCCCGTCTGCTGCCCCACGGAGCGTCGTCGCTTCACCTTCACAGCAAACACATCCTTTAGCTCTACATACTCCTCCCGCTTCTTCACATCATGGTCAGCTAAAGCAAACACACAAGAGATATTAAAGGCAGGGTAGGCGATTTTTTGTTATGCGTTATGCTGTTTTTCATACTTCCGCACACCTGCTCATCCAACATTATCAGCGCATTTCATGCCGCGAGTTAGACAGACGTCAGTCACAGAGCACTGCAACCGAAATAGCAGCCATAGTTCCTCCTGAACCAAAACGAGCTTAGGCTACACCCACGCCGTAACTACTGTAATTTGGAAGAGATGGAATCCCGTGATGTTATACCCGGAGTGGTTTGTGACTCAAATTCATGCGTTTCAATGCCAACACTATCAAGACCAAAGTGAATCTGCAGCAGTCAGGTGGTACAGGTCAGTGCTCTTTATTGTTTATGTTCATTATTATTCTAATGATGTGTGCTTTGAGACATGAGGTAGTTTAACGCTGTCTCTCATCTCATGAAGCTTTGCCAACTCTGCTGTGTGTGTTCATGTGTTTTGGAGGAGGCGTGGCTTTGGAGATGGTCTGAAGGGAGGGTGGGACCTTATGCTTTTAAAGCCAGCTCGCTATTGGTAGCCATTTTCGAAAAAATTACCTTCCCTAACTTTAATATATGTCGTTATATATTTTCATATAATTTCCCCCTATTTGACCTTTAAAGGCACAGCAGTAATAAAATGCCCTGTTTAACTGAAAGATTGTCAAATGTAAATGCCAGTCTGAATTGAGGTTCATTACTTTTATGCAAAAATTTGATAGATTAGATAGTTCTCCCAAAATATGAAAATTCTGTCATCATTTACCCACTATTTTCTAAGCCTACAAGAGCCCAACAGAAATTTCCCACAGAGGTCGCTTGCTCAAAAGGTTTACGAACGCAAAACATTTGTGAGAGAGCACCTTAGCATTTTCCCTCCTATCTTTTTATTGACCACCATGTCCCTTTAAGGGCTCAATACAAACCTGTATG
Source organism: Gobiocypris rarus (assembly GCA_023029165.1). Lineage (NCBI taxonomy): Eukaryota > Metazoa > Chordata > Actinopteri > Cypriniformes > Gobionidae > Gobiocypris > Gobiocypris rarus. The sequence goes on from CM040910.1 coordinate 41,766,198, forward strand.
AATTTCAATATCATTCAAAATGTAGTGGACGATTAGCCTGGATGCCAGCTGAATTTAGCCCAGCCCACAACATTTTTGCACAGGCAATTCGGTCTGGACTCGATCCATAGAGGAGTAATTATGCCCGAACAGAAACTGTTCGGACCAATGAAATTGTCAAGGCGGGCTTTAGACGATGATGGACAGATGATAAACAGTAACGTAATCATCCACGTCATCAAAGGCGCTTGGGTTGAATTTGCTCTTATCCTTAACGGAGAACTTGTTCGTATGCATTCACCTTCACTATTTCTCTCAGAAATGATGATTGTGTTGGTAAGTACCTGTGTATCCTTAAATTCTTTTTTTACAACACAAAGATTTTTTTTACAGCAAAGATCATTTACAGTTACACTCATCTTTTGCTTCTAATGTTACTTATTCCAGCACGCGTGCAGACAGGGTTGCCAAGTTTTTGCTACTCAAAACTATAGCCCAAAACAATCCCAATAGCTTTCCGAGGGGGGGAATATGTTATTTTGGCAAGGTTGCCTGCTACAATTCGCATTCCTGGGTCTGTATATGACATAATTGGGGTCGCTTCAACCCGTGGACATGGAGAACAACCCGTGGGAAAAACATGGAATTGGCAACACAGTGCAGTTGAGTTCTGTTGACATCTGACAACTAATTTTATGCGTCGCTCCGTTGCTCTGATTGGTTGTAGGTCTATCCAATTGAGGTATTTCCTGGTTCGGTTGAAACACGCCCCATAATCACAGCCCAACGGAGCAGTATCAGACTCATATTCTGACTAGAATTGAGCATGACCACGTCAGGCAAGTGGACGGTAAGATTTTCGAAAGTAATCTCATGCTCACCAATTAAGGCTGCATTTATTTGATCAAAAATACAGTATAAACAATTTTGTGAAATATTTAAATTTAAAATAACTCTTTTCTACTTGAATATATTTTTAAATAATTGTAATTTATTCCTGTGATGCAAAACTGAATTTTCAGCAGACATTACTCCAGTCTTCACCCTTCAGTGTCACATCATTCTTAAGAAATTATATAATTTAGTGTGTCTTTGCTGAAAAAAAGTATTAATTCCAACAACAACAACATTATTATTTTTTTTCATAGAATAAAAGTCAGTGGGGCCCAAATCAACATCAAACCATTTGATATTCATTGTATGGACAAAAATTAGTTTTACATGTCTTACTTTTGTCTTTTACAGAAGAAAGAATTGCATAAACATTTGGAACAGCATCATGATGATTAAATGAGAAGTTTTATTGTTTAGGGTGAACTATCCCTTTAACTCTATGAGAACTAAAACAAACAATGAAATTAAGTTTTAATGGGTGAGAATTCAGACTTTAACAGCACTGCACTTGATACCCCAGCGTTATTATGGGCTGTGAGTTTCCTGTTCTCACTTGACCCCCCGCTGTAAATGATTACCCACAGGCAAACTCCAATTAAACCACACTGAAATCTGTCGCAGAGCCTTAAGATGGACCGAGTTCTGTAGCTGCCTTTCTAAATGGCAGTCTCTCTTCTTGTGTGAAAGCTTTTCTTCATTAGGAGCACCCCAAGCCGCACCTCCACGTTTCAGAACATTAACTACCCTCTCACATTACTGCGCAAGACACCAGCCGCCATCTGTTCCTGCTCAGCTTCTGCTCGAACCTCTCTATACCTCCACCACTCTATTTATTTAACTCCGGAGCTTCGTTTCATTGTGGTCACTCTACAAAACCCTGAGTCAATTGAATTAGTGGGAATAGGAGATAATCTCTCCCGGCAGAGCTTTCCTTGAGCCAGGGCAAATGACAAAGTGGCCCGTGTTAACGGCTGTGTACAGGAAGCTGCTTCCAAGTGAGCGAGGAAGGGTCCTGAATGGTATAGGGGGAGAACGGGAACAGGCCAAAAAGGGGGGGCTCCTCCCCTGCTACATTACAGTAAGCCGGCACCCTGTCCGAATCAATCTTGGCACATCTGCCTGATGCCGACCGTAAACAGGATTAAAGAAGGACTTATCTGCTTGATGCTAATTGTGTTGCAGTTTTTGCACATGTCCACTCTTTATAATAAAGAGACTCCAAACGCTGCTGTACAACTGCCCTTTTCAGGCTGTGGTTGTCAGCATGTGCACAGCGCTAGTCAGGTTGGTCTGTGCTCTGATGTTCTAAGGCTTTGGCAATAGACCTAATTAGTCCCCCCAATTAAGAGCAGGAAAATTGAGTTTAAATGAGCTGCCCGCTAAGTAGAAGCAATGAGATGTAGATTGAGATACTACACCTGGTATAGCACCAGTCTGACTAGCGTTTCCTGCTGATCTGCTCAAAAACAGGCCACACAATTGGAACTTTACTTTTTGCTAATACTGTGCTCTCTCTATTTTTGGGAGCCCATAAATTCTTGCTTACGCAAACTTTTTTTTTTTTCTTATCTCTATTGTATTTTAGCCACTTTACAGGTCCACACTTGCTAATCTATTTTTAAGGAAATAATGATGCAACTTTAACAACTGCATTAAAATTGGCAGCAAAATTAATCTCTTGACGTGGCTTTGCTGATGCAATTAGAAAGCTAACGCAAGTATAAGAAAGCTGATGTAAGTTAAAATTATGCTAGAAAGAAAAAAGATTACAATTTTTTTTTTTAAACTACCAAGATAATTTGCTCATGACTGATTGTTCCCATTTCTTTTTTGCGATGAGAACAGGAAGTGTCATAAGGTTAAGCAATAAAAGCCACTGACTGTTTTAAAACCATTAATAATTTATTTAAATTTGGTTATATTCTAATTATGTATGCATCATTTGAAGGTGGTTACTTGATTGCCCTAATCCAAATACGACTATATTCTTGTTATAATAACACTGAATAAGACAGCTGGCAAATGTTCTATATATCTGTTCAAATAAATGCTTCTTTTTTCTTTCTTTTTTTTTCATCAAAGAATCCTGAAAAAAAAAGTCTTACAGTTTCCACAAATAATGTTAAGCAGCACAACTGTTTTCAACATTGATAATAATAAGAAATGTTTCTTGAGCAGCAAATCAGCATATTAGAATAATTTCTGAAGCATCATGTGACACTGGAAACTGGAGTAATGAGTAAAAAAAAAAATGATATACTCATATAGAAAACGGCTATTTTAAGTTGTAATAATATTTCACAATATTATTGTTTTTACTGTATTTTTGATCAAATACAGCCTTGGTAAGCATGATATAGATCTTTCAAAAACATATATATACTTATTTTTTTTAAATACATACATGAAAATGTCTAGAAAATGATAGACTTCTTCAAAAACACACACACATATGAAAATGTATAGATGGGAGCTCAAAAGTATATTCCTCAAAAGTTCACCTCTTATGTTCCAGGGAAAGAGTAAATACCAGTTTTGAACAACATGAGGGTGAGTAAATGGTGAGAAAATGATTTTAACATTTGGGTGAACTATCGCTTTAACTGGAAAATGTGGTGTCCCATGTAATTTAGTGCATTACATGTGGCATACACTCACAAGTTTAAACAGTATATAACTTAAATGATAGCATATTGCAGCTGTTAAAAAGGCAAAACACACCTTTAAGATGCATATACAGAATATGTAGATTTCTTGTAAAAGCCGTCACACCTCTTTTGTGTGATCTAAAAAGGATTTGAGAGTAATCCATACAAAAACTCAAAGCTGGGGTTAGAGAAGGGGGTTAAAGAAGATTTTTGCTGCTGGTGCCTCTGCTGCAGGGCACACAAGTTCACAAATAAGAAGGGCCATATGTTCAGGGTCATTGGTCTAAAGGGGCTGCAAAGGGCCAAATCAATATGACACGTCTGGTAACACGCGAGGTCATATAACACGGAGCCCTCCTGAAGACTGACTATGGATCTGTCGTCTCCGGAGAGCTCGTCTCTCTCATTGACAATTACATGCGTCTCTGTGTGTAGACAGCACTCACAGCCAGCGCTGACACATACGTGCACATGCTATCATCACTGCCTGCCAGTTCATGTTTTCTGGATTACATGAAATCAGGCTTAATGAAATCAAGTTCAGTGCAGTAGTAGGATGAGTTGTTGCACATGCCTCAAACATCAATTATCTGTAATGTATAAATTTAATTGATTTAATTTGATTCAAATAAAATGTAAATTAGTTTACAAAAGTCAATATTATCAGTTGCAAAAGTCAATATTATTAGCAAGTTGCTACGATATACACTATATTTCCAAAAGTATTGAGACACCCCTCCAAATCATTGAATTCATGTTCCAATCACTTGCATGGCCACAGGTGTATAAAATCAAACACCTAGGCATTCAGACGCTTCTACAAACATGTGTTCAAGGATGGGTCGCTCTCAGGAGCTCAGTGAATTCAAGCGTGGTGATAGGTTGCAATTGGGAACAACAGCAACTCAGCCACGAAGTGGTAGGCCACATAAAATCACAGAGCGGGGTCAGCGCATGCTGAGGCACACAGTGCGCAGAAGTTGCCAACTTTCAGCAGAGTCAACAGATACAGACCTCCAAACTTCGTGTGGCCTTCAGATTAGCTCAAGAACAGTCTGTAGAGAGCTTCATGGAATGGGTTTCCATGGCTGAGCAGTAGCATCCAAGCCTTATATCTATGCAATGCAAAGCATCGGATGGAGTGGTCTAAAGCACACCGCCACTGGACTCTAGAGCAGTAGAGATATGTTCTCTGGAGTGACCAATCACACTTCTCTGTCTGGCAATCCGATGGACGAGTCTGGGTTTGGCAATTGACAGGGGAACGGTACTTGTCTGACTGCATTGTGCAGAGTGTAAAGTTTGGTGGAGGGGGAATTATGGGGTGGAGTTGTTTTTCAAGGGTTGGGCTTTGCCCCTTAGTTCCAGTTAAAGGAACTCTTAATGCTTCAGCATAACAAGTCATTTTGGAAAATTTCATGCTCTCAACTTTGTGGGAACCATTTGGGGATGGCCCCTTCCTGTTCCAACATGACTTTGCACCAGTGCACACAGCAAGGTCCATAAAGACATGGATGAGTGAGTTTGGTGTGGAGGAACTTGACTGGCCTGCACAGACTGGCCTCAACCCGATAGAACACTTTTGAGATTAATTAGGGTGGAGACTGCGAGCCAGGCCTTCTCGTCCAACATCAGTGCCTGACCTCATAAATGTGCTTCTAGAAGAATGGTCAAAAATTCCCTAAACCTTGCGGAAAGCCTTCCCAGAAGAGTTGAAGCTGTTATAGCTACAAAGGGTGGGCCAAATCCATATTGAACCCCATTAAAGTTCATGTGCATTTAAAGGCAGGTGTCCCAAAACCTTTGGCAATATAGTATATATTATTTTATTATTATAAATTTATGACAATTAAAGCAGTTTATATATATCAGAATAAAGCAGTGCATATATATATATATACTATATATATATAGTGTAGTGTGTATCATTATTTATAACAAAAATTATAAAAAATTATAATTTTAAATTAGCTCTTTATGTTAGAAGTTGCTGTTTTGCATGCTATGAAATTAGTTAATTCGTTTGAAAATACCAATTCTGTTGATCCTCACAAGGCGGATATCCAGAGAGTAGAAAACAAAGCAGGGAACGACAAGTCTGTGGCCCCCAGCGTGGCAAGTGTCATATTCTGGCGCACATGAGGCTGATTTCAGATGACAAGATGGGAACAGACCTTCATTTGAGGCACAGTAAGACACAGGGAGATTAAATAAAACTGTGCACTCTTCTAGAAAACTTTATTGCTTCCAGATGGATACAAGCTTCCTCTCAGCAGCGCTCCGGCAAAGGCGAGATGCAGGGGGCCCGACGTCATGTCATCATGCAACTAATGTATGGACAAAAATAATCAATTCTACACTGGGAATGATTTGAGCTGCTAGACTTTGTTACAGTAAGATTTTAATATGCATGTTGTCAGACGCATATGCATTGATTTTATTAGTGGTGCTTGAAGCATCACCTTTAGCCTTGCTCATATTTAAGATTAGTGATTTGAACAAATCCCTAAAACTGTAAAGTTCAAAATCAACTCATCCTGTGCTGTATGGGATTTAGAAATAAATGAAACCTGCAGCCAGTTGAGGAGAAGTGATTAGACTAACAATTGTTGCAAGTTAGACAATAAAATGGGCAAGAAAGTCTCATAGACTCGCATTGAAGGAGGGACCCAAGCCATACTCTTGCCAGTAGATATGGCATTCTGTAAAAATGTCAAGAGATTTTTTTTGGAGTACAAATATATAAAAATGTACTTAAGATGCAATACTGCATAACATATTAAGACTTGTTTACAACACCCTAGTATCAAGTTTTTTACAGGTAAGCACCACTCCTTCAATCTAGTTATTTCTCCATGATACTAAATATCATAAATGTCTTTTAAATCTTCACCTGCATTCACAGGATTTCATCTGGCAGAGGGTCTCTTTGTCTCATCTTCTCCCTGCTCGTTGTTGATGCGTGCAGCGCTCTCGCAGATGAAACTAATACCCTGGTTTGAAAGGGGTCCAACTGCGGAAAGCCCGTGCCAGGTCAGCAAGCCACTCTTTGCCCCCATGTTGTGTGGGGCCATGTGGTTCCCAGCATGGCGTCCGAGAGCATATTTTCCACCTGTGCCTGTGGAAGCCTGTGTGCCCAGACCCGCACACCAAAACCCAATATTTACATTTTTATATTGCCGTTTTCAAGCCCCCAGGATGCAAACAAAGGAGGCAGCGTCTGTTTGTTCCCTGTGTGCAATTAGACTGTGACACTGTATATCCCTATTGCAATACAGAGGGGTCACACACTTGAACTTTGACTGTGTTCGGTACACACGCCAGCTGATTGGCGTGCACAAGACAATCTGCTTGCTCAGTTGCATTTTAAAGAATCTACAAAACTCAAAAACTGCATATTACTGTATAATTTTTGGTTTTGGTCAGCCTACATATTTTGTACACATCTCTTGCTCCTTGCATGTTTGTTAATTAAATGTAATATATTTTGGCTAAATTATGCCTTCAGCTACCAATAAGTACTCACCCCTAGAACTTTTCATTAGATTTTTTTATTCGTTTTTTCATTTTGTCAGTGGGGTCAAGTGTTATTGTTGTTATTTAAATGTTGTTTTGTTTTATCTCATCTTGTTTAAGGGCTCCAGTGTTGTTTGGACTCCAACTTTCTTTAAAATATTCTCTTTTATGTTTGTTTTGTTTTGTTTTGTCATCTCGTTTATTAGGTCCAGTGATGTTTGGACTCCAACATTCTTAAAAATATGTTCTTTTATGTTTTGCAGAATAATGAAAGTCATACAAGTTTGGTACAACATAAGGGTAAGTAAATTAATATTTGTATTTTTTGCTTGTGTGTTTTTTTCTTGTCTTGTCTTGTTTTGCCATCCTTTTATTTTAATAAATATTCTTGTGCTTATATTGTCCTGGTGAAAACACTGCAGATTAATTCAGGTGTTTGGCAAGAGGCATTTCATGCAGTGCAAAACAAACAAACTTTTGCCCATTCTTATGCTTTCGTACAGTTTTGAAATTGCATACGGCTCTCTCTATGGGTCTGTTACCAGAGGCTCCTACTCCGAGTCTCAGGTGTTAGTAGAAGAGCTGAGCATGTCTCAGCATAATGACTCATTATTGATGCTAATGATGTTCTGCTCATTATTTTTAAACAGGCTCTAGAAATAAACAATTAACGTCACCTACTTTTCATTATGCTCCCAGCTAAAATAATTTGAGGATATGAAGGGGGTGTGATCTGTAAGACTGGATAGCTTAAATAAGTAACATAACTTCATTAATGTGGCTAAATTGCTAAATTAACTAACATTACTTGTTGTATCGAGAGTGGCAGAACATGTTTTTTGTATGTTGATTGATACTTATCGAAGAGTATATAGTTATGTAGCACTGGTGTTGACTGATGTGACACTGCTGAACGCTTGTTTCTGCACTACATTTTTCCATTCGGAGGACAGAGAATGTGTCTTGACTAAAAAATGTCCCCCTTCTGTCCCTCGGTACTGTGAAATGGGATCAGATAACCTCAGCGGTGCAATTAGCCTCAGAAATCTGAGGCTGAGCCAGTCAGTCCAGTTCCAGAGAGCTACACTGGGGCAGATGCTCCATGCTGACCGCAATGGTCAACCAAAGTCCTCAGAGTTCTGGGAAAAACAGGTCATTTTCAAAGATCTAATAGTACCACAGCTTGTGTATGGTAAACCGTCTAGCATTTGCATGCATGACATGCTCGTTCAGTTCACCGCTCGTATAAATGGCTAAAGTGATCGATGAAACAAAAGCTGAGAAGTCAATAGGATCTGAAGCAAAATCATTTTAAAACACATATAGAAGAAGAATGGCTTTGTGCATCTCTCATCTAATGTATTACTCCCTCTACTAAGTCTCAGAGAGATAAGTGAGCATGCATTCAGGATATACTCTATAAAGTAATTAGATTATCTATACTGTTGATTCTCTACAAGGTGGAAAATTTCATCTCCAAGCCATCATTTAAGCAGTTTAAGTTTAAGTTCAGTATAAACATTTTAGATGCTTTTCAGCAACATGCATAATTTTCCTAAACTGTTGCCTTCTGTATCCAGTTTTATGATTAAAAAATAAATAAATAAAAGCGCACATTTGCAATCTCTGTCCCATGAGCTTTGTTTGTATACGTTTACAGAGCCAGAGGTAATAGCAGCGCACACATGGCATGAACCCACCAGAGTGATCTTAATGAACTGCGTGGACTGGAGGCGTGAACTGCTCTGGCACCCACATCAAATCACGGTGGTTGTACGTTCAACAGACAAACTGAAGTAAAGCCAAGGCCAATGCTAAGCAAATTCAGGGTTCAAAAAGTCAAACCCCGATCCCTTTGGCAAACAATCCCAGTCTCCTGTGCGCTTCTGTGATTGCGGCTGAATATGAGGCCAATTCAGCGGGCTCTACTTTCATTTTTAAAAGGTGAGCTAACTGGCATGTTTACTCATGGTTAGGCTGTAGGTGATGCCTCGTGAGCGGTATTTGAAAAACATATGGTATAAATAGCGCTGACCTCTAAAAAAAGAAACTCTATATATTATTTACAGTTTGTCCTGTTGTCAGCCCTGGCTAGAGCTGTCTTAAAGGGATAGTTCACACAAAAATGTGCCACACAAAAATTCTGTCATCATTTACTCACCCTCATGTCGCTCCAAACCCATAGGATTTTGTTTCAACAAATGACAAAGAAGTGTCACAAAAGTACTTAAGGACAAACCTAATGATGCCATATTTTAATTAAATTTATAATGAAGGGCAAGATTTTCAGTGAATAATTACTACATTTTCAGTTGTTCATCAAATAAAGACTTCAAAGTACTTGGAATATATGTATGGATATATGATATATGGACTACTTTTAAATGTTTCTTTCGCACTCTTTAAAATAAAGGTTCCAAAAGGGGGGATTTGCAATGATGCCAACATAGAAGAACCATTTTGGCAGAACCTGATTTTGCCAAGTACAACATGTTCCTGGATTAACATTCCATTCAACCAATCAGATTTAAGGGTCAAGTTTACAGTTTATGTTAAATTTAGGATTACAAGCAGGGTTACAAGGTGCTTCTACATCAGTGTTATTCACCTGTCATTTCCCTCTGATTTTAGAGATAACTTATGGGTAGGGTTAGGTTTAGGAGTAGGGATAGGGAGGGGGTTAGGACTAAATATTCAGACAGGAATGTTGTTCCAGGATCAACAAAATATATTGACCCAGGAACGGGTCTAACTTGGCAGAATTGGGAAATGGACCATTTTGGGTTCTTTAAAGAACCATTCAGTGATCATTTCACTGTCCTTCATGGAGCCATCAATGCCAAAAAATATATTTGTATATATTTTTTACCTTTACCATGATAGGACAGTAAGCGAAGTGCGATGGAGAAAGGGGGACTGGATCAGGAAAGGTCCCTGAGCCAGGACTCCAACTCGTGTTGCCCAAAGCCCAACATGCTAAATGTCGGCGCACTGCCCACGAGGCCATCGCCACCGATAAGAAATTTTATTTTTAAGAGTGTATGGTGCTTTTTTGATCATTTTGGAGCTTGATATCTCTGCTCATTCACTTTGATTATGGAAAAGTCAGAATATTGTCCAAAAAAAGTCCAAAAGAAGAAAAAAGAAACATCAGAGTGAGTAAATTATGGCAGAATATTCTGTCAAAAAAGTCAAAAGTTTTTAATAATTACAATTTTCAAAGTCTTTTATGCTCACCAAGGTTGCAATTATTTGCTCAGTAAAACAGTAATATTGTGAAATATTATTCATTCCAATGATGGAAAAGCTGAATTTTCAGCATCATTCACATCCTTCAGAAATCATTCTAATATGCTGATTTGCTGATCAACAAACATTTTCTAAAAATTTTGTGTAAACTGTGTATATCACCACTGTTTTTGTTTTGTAGATCTAAAGCATATGACAACACAAAAAAAATGCATAATCAGAAATTAAGCAATGGGAGAAGTAAACAGAAGTATCAAATCATCACTGAAATCCAACACACAGTGTTGTCATAGAAACAAGCACTGAAATGCCACATTGCAATCAAGTAATTTGATATTGTGTTTGTCTGCTGGTTAATGTCCTCCAATCTCTCTCAGTCGTCTGTATTGAGGGATCAGGGGCAATATTCTGATCTGTTATCCCTCGGCGGAAAAAAACACATGAGCGTCATATAGAGAACCCCAGTATATCGGGATCTCGCTGTCATTTTTGGCATTTTCAAGAGAACATTTGGTAAAGGCCATAGGGGGTTATTAGATGAATGCTTTCTGTGTAATGAGAGCTCTGGCTTAATAACATTAGCTTGGATCACAGATGAAAAGTACTGTCTATAAAGCTTACGCTGACTGAAAGTCTCTCTTGCACTCGGCAGCGCTCATGCTTTAAAGTGCCTGCACAAAACAACAGCCAAAGACAGGAAGTACATGCCTCAGCTTCAAACTGCTGGGCGTGTTTCAAAATAGTTTCATTTTCCCCATGTGTTTTTGTTTCCTGATCAATGAAACGTGTGTAACTCAGGAGCCCGCTTTCTATAGGAGCAAATTTGGAGGGCTTTTTATTAATGAATGCCTCAATGATGACAGCAAACAAAAAAAAAATCACATGCATTTGTGCACTTAATGCTTGATACCGCTGGAGTTTTTTACATACCGTAAATGACCCATCTGAAAAAGTTCATCACTGCATATATTTCTTGTAACTGAAAATGTCTTGAAATGGTGGGTTCCTTAAAGGGATAGTTCACCCAAAAATGAAAATTCTATCATTAATTACTCACCCTCATGTCCTTCCAAACCCGTAAGTCTTTAATTCATCTTCAGAACACAAATGAAGATCTTTGTAATGAAATATGAGAGCATCACGTTTAATCTTCAGTGAGAACCAATGAGGTTCATTCTTGTGTTACGCAGCACGTTTGAGCTTCGGCAAGAACCAATGAGGTTCATTCTTGTGTTACGCAGCACGTTTGAGCTTCGGCAAGAACCAATGAGGTTCATTCTTGTGTTACGCAGCACGTTTGAGCTTCGGCAAGAACCAATGAGGTTAATTCTTGTGTTATGCAGCACGTTTGAACTTCTGCAAGAACCAATGAGGTTCATTCTCGTATTGCGCATCACGTTTGAGCTTTTGCAAGAACCAATGAGGTTCATTCTCGTATTGCGCATCACGTTTGAACTTCTGCAAGAACCAATGAGGTTCATTCTCGTATTGCGCATCACGTTTGAGCTTTTGCAAGAACCAATGAGGTTTGTTCTCATGGGTCAAGCAGGTTCGGTTGAGCTTCTGTTTATGTTGGCCGATCAATGTTTATATGTGAATAAAAGCCTAAATTTAATCTGTTCATCATATAAAGCGATTGTGTCTCTTTGTGAACTTTTTGTAGCATCAAAGTGTCAGTTGTGTTGTCAATGGAGGGACAGAAATCGCTTAGATTTCATTAAAAAAAAACATCTTCATTTGAGTTCTAAAGATGAAATCTCTTATGGGTTTGGAACGACATGAGGGTGAGTAATTAATGACAGAATATTCCCTTTAAATAATACCTAAAGAGAAAAGCTACACATGCCTAGGGTTTCACTGATATCTGATATGAAAATCAAATCCTCCTAAAAAGTCAAATGGTTATCTTCTTAGTGTAATGATGCAGATGGTAGTTTTGAGTATCATTTACTTGGACATTTGCTAACTGTCCACAAGACTGACAGATGCCCTACTTTAGGTGGTCACAACAGTCAGCCGGAGTCCATTACCAACACAGCTGTTACACATGAGTTTCTGGCAGAACTGACATTACCCCCTTTTTCCCCCTTTTTTTGGACTGCTATATTGTTGTAGCCCTATTTGCTTGTGTAATTATTACAGTAGGGCACAACAGAGTTAAAGGCCCGCCCACAATATGCTTATTTTGGGTTCTGATGTTTACAACAATCATACATTTTATTTTATTGAATACTGATGGAGCAACAAAATATTTGTGAAAAGCTTCTATTATAAATGGATTTGTTTGCTATAGTGGACTTTTTTAATGTTGCAACAAGGGGACTTATTACCTCAAATACTATCCCTTGATTTATAGGCCCGGTTTCACAGACAGTGCTTAGATTAAGCAAGGATTAGACCTTAATTCAAACAGGACATTTAAGTTGCTTTTATTAGTGCCTTAGAAAGAAAGAAAAAAGAAAAGAAAAAAAAAAAACATTACTTGTGAGCATCATGAGACAAAACAATACCACTGCCATACTGTAAGATGGAAGATGCCATACATGTTGGTTTCAGTTAAAACAGCTCATGCATTTTAGTCTGGGACTATAGGCTTAAAAATGTTCTGTGAAACCGGAGATAGATAGTTATTGAAAAACTATGGATTTAATCACCTTGAACAAAAATCATGGAAATCATAAACAATTCCTGTAGCTCAAACAATAATGCCAAGTGCGAATATGATCAAATGTAAATCGTTTGGGATAAAAGTTTCAGCCAAATGCATAAAACATAAATGACTTTTAACTTTTAAGTATGTGATAATTTGAGTAATTCTCATAAGATATCTGGAACATTTACTTAGATCAAGTGACCTTAAAGACAAACTTTTGTAATTGAAGCAATAGCCTCGTGGATTATGTCACTTTTGTTGTGCTTGCCTAGTGACGTGTTTTGTGGAAGAATCCATATATTTCTGAAAATGCAACTTTCTTGATGTGTGAGCTTGCGTAATTGCATTGTAATTGTGCATCACGTGTTTGTATTAATGTGCAAGACAGAAACGTAGCTATAAATAGGAGAGAACGAGCAAATTATTCATTCTAAAACGTTCATAAAGCCAAGTGTATACAGTCTAATGTTTACTCTATGTCGTGCTCTCGCCGTGCCGTAAATGTGCGCTGTAAACGATACATAAAACACTTTGCTAATATGACTTTGAGCTCGAGACACACAGGAAGTAAACATGAGTAGCGTACAATCACCATGGAAACGGAGGCAAACACAGCTCAGCGCTGCTCACCTGTAGGGGTCTCGGGCTGAATAGGCGTCCATGTTACCCGCGTTGCCGTGAGAACCACGTCGTGGCTCTTTTTCCCGATTTGGAAGATTCCTCTCACAATCGGTTCGTCCGGACTATACTTCGTTTCTTTTCGCTCCTGAACGTCGTCATCGGTGCATAACTGAGGGGCCGAGACGGAGCGTTTCTCGCTTTGCTGCTCTTTTCGCTTTTTCTTTTTTATCTTGACTCGCTTTCCCGTCCCGCGAGGAGGAGACGCCGGTTGCATCTCGCGCAACTCTTCCTGACTGTCCGACCACGCGTTGTGGACGTTTATCGATTTACACGGGGATTCGAACATAATTTGAATGTGTGCGGGGCAAACTCTCCTTTGTGTACTAATGTACCGGCTTGGGCGCGCTCCCGGTCGCTAGGCTCCTGAGGAAGTTCCTCGTCTCCATTCACCTCTAGAGCGCGCGCGCCCGCCCGCCCGCCGGACTTTCTTAGCCGAGCACGCGCGCTGCCCTCACTCACATAATGGTCTATTATTACTATTTCAACAAATCATTCCAAAATGTGTAGTAATATAAAATAATGACAAGCAGTTTTAACATTTATTAATGTTATGTTATGAATAGTTAGCCTGCTAGACAATGAAACAGATAATATTCACTATTGGAAAAGCTACTTGAAAAGTAAAAAATTATACTAATTAGTAAAAATAGTTAGAATACATGAGCCTACTATAAATGAACAGCTGATATTGGAACATTTCCCTACATACTTAAATGTCATTATTGCGTTAGTTGGTGATTTTAAACTGCACTGCAAATGGATATTAGTTCGTTTTAGAAAATAAACGACGGCTTGCAATAGAAAAGTGAACAAAAATATTTTAATTTTGTCAGACATTAATGGCACAAGATGCCCTTTTTTTAATTGTTTAATATCAACAAATCCGCCTCAGACATGCACGCCTGAATTTCTTTTCATATATTTAATGACTAGAGGCCTGGATTATTTTGTGCTAAACAATTATTCATCATACTAGGTGAACGGGTGTGGAAAAGTCTTCCTCAGGCAGCACCTTGGACAGTTCCTGGGTGTAGCCAAAGCTTCTGAGTCCCAATGGGCGTTTCTCCTTCTGTGCCAGCTGATTTTATAAATGTTTTGTCTAAATGGAACAGTCTCAATGTTAAAGTCGTATGAATACAAAATTAAATTAAAAAAGTTTAACGAACGATGTTAATCGTGATTTCCATATTGTTCTATAGCCTTCAAAATCTTTCACCCAGCGCTCCTGTGCCTATATATTTTACATGATTTTATATTTTAGTTTAGTTTCATCTGTAAATAATTCCATCCTCATCGGCATGAGATGTATTTTGTCTATTTATCTTCTATGCTCGTCCCAAATGTGTGGGGGTATTTCAATAACTCCCTTTTATACTTTCTTGTCTTCATTATAGTTTATATTTTGCGTGATTGACAACTTGGACTTTGTTTGATAATGGACAAATTATTTCTGTTCTTTAAATAAAACACAATCCAATATATTTTAAGAATATTTTTTTGCACGACAGGGCCGAAAATTTGTGGATTAGTCGAGTCGAGGACAAATTCATTTACACTGATGGATGATGATGTGAATTATTTAGAGATACAGTGTGTAGAAGTTTCAAATATATTTTTGTAGATGAAAACCTCTTCTATACACATGTGAAAATCTGCGTAAAGGCGATGATTAAACTCCGCCGATTTGATGCGGATTTACGCGGGATGCCATTCGTGTAATAATGAGCTCTTATTTTGAGGAGACTTTTACCCCTGTCTGGTTTTAGATAATCCTGGGTAATGTCACAGTTTTGGAGGTGCATTTATATTGTGCATCCTCCGTGCTGGTTTAATATTTATTTTGGCTGCAGGCTATGCATTCAGGTAAGAGACACTCTTATGCGCACTAAAGGACCAAATCGATACGTCATCATCATAAGATTATGTTAAAGCCTGCCGACATCCCGTGGGGCAGAATATGATGTGTTTAATAATGTTCAAGGGTATAAATTCACATGACCTTGAGTTTTCATATCTCAAATATATCTAACAGAAGTCTAAGTTACAGATTGTTTTCTCTTTTTAACCCATACTGCATTTACTGTGTTTCTAACACACAAGTATGTGCGCTAATAAAATAAAAATCACAATATATAGGTAAACCATTCTTCTAGAGGGGTGGGCGTGGTGCATGTATTTTACATAAATGAGTGTAATCATGTTAAATTCAAAACCATCTGTTTTATTTCTTAAACCTCCATCATGAACCGATACACACATACAACAGCCTCAAGAATCACTTTTAAATCAACCTCTTTTTGGTTGCATCTTCGTTGTTTGTTCTTTCGTCACAGCCAATAAAAATTTCAGTCGGAAATACCCGAATAGTTTGAGCAGACTAATTCAGTCCATTATTTATTTTCCATCTTAGAAAGACAGGCCTCTCGATCAGCTTTTACACAGGGTGAGTTTAAAAGGTGATAGTCAAGCTTTTATGTACAACACCGAGACTCTAACACCGAAATTTTCCCCATCACTCAAGCAAGTCGAAATTCCACAAAGGATCACTGATTGAACATAACATTAACGGGATTCAGAGGATGGGATTTGTGCAACTCTGCATGATTTTTACAGTAATTCATTGCTAAGGCAACATTACAGATTTTTAAGCACTTGCCTGCTGGTTATTACTAGAATGAGTACTGTTTTATATAAACACAGGAGATAAATCAGTTTTATAAAACATTAACATGGGGGTTGCATGGAATGATGCAAGGATTTGACTTTATAAAAATTAACAATTCTATACAAAATCACAACAAAATAATTCAGTATGGGATAGATAAGTAGTAAAATGTAATAGGTTGAAAAATATATCAATCTCTATTCATTTCTATAATTGGCCCAGTATTGGATTAAAAATTGCATAGTTTCCAAATTATTGCTTGTGATTTTGTAGCATGGATAATTAACACATTCTGAAGAAGGTCACGCCTATTCCCACCTGTGTGTGTGACCGCAACGTAGAAGCGCTATAGAATACAATACATAAGGTGAACGAGAATAAACGAATTCTCTTTTCTCCTAAAGGCAGTAACAACAATAAATACGTACATAAGATTAAGCATATAATGTTGTTGCTCTTTTTGCATCAGCCATAACAGAATACCGTGTCGAGCAGTCTCAAATGTCCATTAGAATCACGAGTCGTGAAATATCGCGTTCAGCTGGGCGTTCATGACCCGCTCGTGATGAGAGTGCCCGTCGTACGACATAATGTTCTCCATCGGTATATCACAGCGCTGCGTAGAGCCCGCGTAAAGAGACGCGTGTCCCTGCGCGCCGGCCAAGCCCGCCGCCTGATAGTGCATGGTAAAGGCGTAGTTCTTCTCGAATTCCGAAGAACCCTCGTGTTTGAAGGAAAAGTTCCCGTTGACGCTCAAAGGTGGGCTAAGGGGTCCGTCAAACGAGGGACTGGTGCAGTCTGTGAGCGCGGTGTCAAAGAACGGCTCCAGTGCGCTCCCGTACGCGTGCGGCTTGACGTGAAAGATGTGAGAGCTGTCCATTGTACCGTACGGAGGGCTGGGAAGACCGGGCGTCTGGTAGGAGTAGGGAAGAGCGGAAAAGGAAGCACTTGCTGTTTGCATATGAGGGGGCATCTCCTGGCTCTGCTCGGGCAGAAAAGTTCTGGGGTTCAGTTGGAGGCATCCTGCGACCAAATTGGTCGTCGGCTGGGACAAGCCCTTGCACAAGGCCTGCACAAACGACATCAAATCCGGGCTTTTGCCCGACCTCAGGATTTCCGAAAGAGCCCAAATGTAGTTTTTGGCTAGACGGAGCGTTTCGATCTTGGAGAGCTTCTGCGTTTTGGAGTAGCATGGCACAACTTTGCGCAGGCTCTCGAGCGCATCGTTGAGACCGTGCATGCGGTTCCTCTCGCGGGCGTTCGCCTTCATGCGCCTCATTTTGAACCTCTGCAGACGTGCCTTTGTCATCTTCTTCTTCTTGGGCCCTCGTCTCTTCGGCTTGGTGTCATCTCCGTCTTCTTCTTCCTCTTCTTCTTCATCATCATCCTCATCTTCGAGTCGGTTGAGTCCCACATCGTCGTCGTCGTCGTCGTCGTCCTCCATGTCCTTGTGCATGGGATCGTTGGTCTTGTCCACGTCTCGCTCGTCTTGGGAGCTGCTGTGACACTTGTCGGTCCAGTTTGAGCTGGTTTGAGACTCCAGCATCATGCTTTCCTCAGTGTAAGACTTCGTCATGTTGGAACTCTGCAAATTATACATAAAGCCTTTAAATATTCGTTCATTTTTTTCTCAGTATTATCTTTCATTAAAGAGTCATGCAACACTTAAAGTATGAAATGCAGTAGAATGAAGCACCTCCAAAATGCAACAACACATCACCTGTAGATGAATCATAGCTGCTTATACTTTATGCAGCTTTATTATGTAACAGTGTTTCCTAATCAGATAGAGCCCTTGCTGTTGTACAGTTTGAAATAAAGAATGAAGGAATTAAGGATTGTATGATGCCCTATCGTTTTAAGAAAACTATAATACGTTTTTTTTATTAGTAGTAGTATATGGGTATTAAGCAAAAACTACTTTCTGGCTCTTTATAAGAACGAGATTTGTTGTTAAATCGATTTTTTTTTTTAAGAGGGGAAATTAGTTTGAATGTACATTCTCATAAGTGAATTGGTATTGCCTTCCTGCTTAACACGACTGAACAACAAGATAAAGCCTTTGAATCTTATTCCTAAAAACAAATATTGTACCGTATATCAGATAGAAGTTTAGAAATGTAGCCTGTAGAATGTATTTTATTAGTCCCTTTCGTGTATGAATGCACTTTATGTTACAGCATCATTCTTTCCTTTTATTTAAACTTTTACTAAATTTCCCAAAACAGTAATTCAATTCAAAGTGGTTGAAGAGGTGTAAGGAACGTATCCGTGGAGGTTGGCACTTCTTCGCCAATTTTAAAGTAACAAATAGCACATATATTTTCAGTTATAATGGGTTGTTTTTTCTCCTTTTTTCAATGTAATGCTTCCTTAATATATGCCCTTCATAATTAAATATCCGAGTTTACAACAACGCAATCCTCTTCACCATAAGAATGTGAATCTGAACGATTTCGAGCTAATAGTTTAAATAGTTCATCACAAGTAAGTGAAATACAGACAGTATAAAAAAGACAGGAACATCACATACCTAGATTTGTTGAATGTCTTGTTATGATAGTTTCATGCCCCTCGTGGTGTGGGAAGTCCTGCGGATTGAAGTGGATTGAATGTGTCTGCGCCGATGTGATGCTCTGGTTATATAGCGGTGCTGCTGATGCTGGAAGATGCGAGTGGATGTCTGTCTGTGGCTGCCTCTACAGTCCCACCCTCCGCCCGTGATTGGCATCTGGCCCCGCCCCTTCCCCCGGCACGCGCCATATGGCCGACTACGTCAGGAAAACGGCCTCAAGCGTCACGTGATCTCTTCCATTTGTATTCGCCAGAGCTCCGTATTCCGTCCCTTTGTGGCCGAAAGAAAGTGGCCATCTGTCGCCAGTTAGAGACTCCGTGGACCTGTTTGTACCCGCAGGATGGATTAACCCTTTCAAGCGTGGGACACATTCAATCACGACCGACTCTTTCTTTAGCCA
This sequence comes from Gobiocypris rarus, assembly GCA_023029165.1. Lineage (NCBI taxonomy): Eukaryota > Metazoa > Chordata > Actinopteri > Cypriniformes > Gobionidae > Gobiocypris > Gobiocypris rarus. The sequence goes on from CM040910.1 coordinate 41,785,458, forward strand.
CATCCCGTTGTCTTAATGCGGACAATTCTTTATGCGTGTCCATAAATTAGCTCATAATCACCGAGTAGTTTTTGTCACTAATTATCAGTTGTGTCTAAAAGAATGGGATAAATAACCCTAAGCCTACATTATTACTATTATTATTGTTATGATTGTGTTATAATTAAAAATGGCCTAAAACAATCGAAACAATTTATTCAGATTATAGGAGAAGTTATCATATTGATGATTTTGTGGTTTGTCGGGAGGGGATTTGTTTGTCGCTAATCTTTTACAGATATCTCGTGCTATTGATTAAACAGTAATTGCAAAGTCTGGCTCGAGACCCCAGCAATGAGTCCCCCTCTTTTCAACGCTGGTCGGTCGGCACGCGAGTAGCACGCGCACTGACAAAAAGCCTGTTTCACGGCTCACTAACCTGATCCAACGTCCGAAATCTGCTGTTTTCTATTCAATTTAATATCATCGCCCTTCCAACCCCCTAAAAAAGATAGACCAACGCGATGACCGTTGAAAATGCGAGTATATATAAATGAGGGAATAACTATAGACAATGGCATTTAAACACGTGGAGCGTTCATTTGTGTTCTGAGGAAATTTGACTTTTTTTCTGGAATTATTTAATAGCAACAGGAAGACATCTGACAAGTACAAAGACTTTCATCTAATCATGCATTAAATAAATAATGACTTTAGTTTTAGGATAGGATAGTTTTAATGCCCAATATATACAGACATAATAATAGGTTTGCTCAACCTCATAAGAGCATATTAAAGATTTTTGCAGGTTTCAGAGAATTGTTTCTTCAAGGTAGGCTAGTGCAATTATTGAAGTCCTGTCTAAGTGAGTTGAGCGTCTCGGCTATATCCGCATGCTGTTTGTTCATGCGTGCAAAATATTTCATTTCCATTGTTTGCTTATCTGTGCTTATCTCTCCCGACATCTGTTAATGGCCCACCGCAGACATTTGATAACCAGGTAACCGTGAATTGTCCACGAACACTCAGGGGCTCTGAGTGCTGCTAATCTTTCTCATAAAAATCGACAAGTTTGTGCTGGTCAAAGGTCCGATAGGAAGCCTTCTGTTTGCGTGTGTGTATCTCACTGTTGCCATGCAAACCAAGAGATGTGAGGAGAGTGATTTCAGCACCACTGACAGCAACTCAGTGTCACGTTCAGTTCATGCTTTACTTCTGCATGTCTCATTTCTTCAACGTCCCACACATTGACACTCTTTATTAGCCTATATGTGGTGTTATATTAGTCTATAAATTACAGGCATATAAAAAAATATACAGGCTCATGATGATGCCATATTACATTGAAAGACTTTGCACTGATTTTCTCTGGCTTAATACTGGGACGAGTAAATAAAGAGTTACAGTTAAATAATATTTTTCTAGTTGGCCTATATTTAAATATATTTCAGGCATTTTTATGACTTTAAGGGTTGGTAAACTAATTGAGTTTTGTGTCACGCCACTAGCAAAATTAGCAAACTATATCAAAGTCATTTTACAGCTTTTGTGGTTACTAACACGCTGTGTGTTCGAAAAACATTGGTTACTTATGTTTTTCATTAAAAAAAAAAATCATAATTCTACAATACCAAAGGAACAGAAGTAGGTCGCTTCCGGTAAGCTTTTTCTTTAACATTAAGATGTACCTCTCCCTCCCAACACAACACAATATAAGGTCATACCAATGATATTTATTAATTATTTGACCTTTAACACCCTCTGCTTGAACCAACAGAGCTTTCCTCCGACTGAAACAGTGAATCCAAACCAGTCTTTCTCTGCTTGAATGGCTCTCCCGACTGAATAAATCCCCTATCTTCTATTTCACTGCGAGTTTCGTTGCTCTAATTACTTATGCAAAAATGCAGATTTGTATTAATTAGTTTGTCCGCTGATTAGTTCTGTGGTATTTTGGCGCAATAAATCATGCAGAGGCACTCATTTTGGCTGGTGACCCATCTGTGCAGCTCTGCGGAAGCGGGGTTTGTCTAGTTCAAGGGCCGGTTTGGGTTGCAGGTAAGGCCACCTGCTGCATATGGGGCCAGTGCGGCCTCGAGAGCCCGTCGACATCATTTCCAAATGGATGACTCTTTTAATTCAGGCACATTTAACAATAAAATAAACTGATGACAAGGGTAAATAAAATTATATAGAGTAATAAAATACAACAGATCATGTAGGCCTACTTAGATAACATATGAAGAGGCCTATATCTATTTTAACTAACGATCTATTCAGAAATCTAATAAAATAGCTATTGCTTGTTAATGTTATTAATTGTATAAAAAGTGCTTGTGTATCTTATATATATATATATATATATATATATATATATATATATATATATATATATATATATATATATATATATTTTATTTTTATTTTATTTTTTTATTTTTATTTTACAATTTTGACAAAAATGTTTTTACACAAACGAATTAGAAATGATTATATCATTTTAAAATTGATTTCTGATGCACTAAAATATAGCCTTTCAAAATAAATAAATAGTAAAACCTTGCCTTTCGCTTTATCATTTTTACTGTATTGCAAATATATTATATTATTTAAAAAGTCAACACACAGAAAAATCAACGCATTTTACGTTTAATTACGTTTAATTCTGGTATTCACTTAAATCATCAGTTCACTGGAACCCTGTGACTGAGATCCGGAGCTTCGGGCTGCAATTCTGAAGAGTCTGATGGTCACGAGCGCCATCTTCTGATTAAAAGAAGAAACTACGCTCTTTTCACAATGTCTACAGCTTTCCCAGACAGAATAGAATAGAATAGAATAGAATAGAATAGAATAGAATAGAATAGAATAGAATAGAATAGAATAGAATAGAATAGAATAGAACAGTTCTATAACAGTTCTGACTGATAGCCTATATTTTTTTAATATTGGAATTTTTGTTTAAAGGGCAAAATTAACTTGTTTTTATAATTGATTATTTATATTATATTATATTATATTATATTATATTATATTATATTATATTATATTATATTATATTATATTATATTATATTTATTTATTATATTAATGTCGGGGTTTTTTTTTTCGATTATTCACCATACAGTTGTTACAAAAAAAAAATCTAATATTGGCAAAATTGACAATATTGTTGATGATTAAATGGAGAAACTACGTTCTTTTTCACAATGTCTATAGCTTTCCCAGACATGTAAGGTAAATTTAATATATTATATGATATGCTAATATTGGAATTTAGTTTGAAGGGCAAAATGTACTAAATGATTGTAATTTAAGAGGGGTTGGAGGTGTTTGAAACCAACATGCAACTACTGCTATAGCACGCATCTGCGAAACTATCCCCGGCCTCCCCTACCTCAATAATCTTGAACATCAGTTTTATTGTTAAATATACTAAAATATACTATAGTGTTTTACTTCAAAAGCAAAAAATTAATTAATTAATTAAGGTCATCAGCATTATTTGGGCAATCCAAAAACGATAGTTAACTCCGCAGTTTTATAGCATATGTTGCTTTTCTCCATGAAGTGTTTTATCTTGCATTTATGATGAAACTTATCCTGGTAAATAGCACTGTAAATTCAGCTTATCAGATAATGAAGGTATATCATGTCTTTTAAGGGGCAGATCATATGTTCTACTCATATATCATATTTTTGGAAACATTTAGGATTCATAATATCAAAGGGATAACCATTGTTAAGCTCATCTGAGATAAATTGCTTCAGAAATACTGACAGTGGTCCATAAATCAAGTTGTAACCATCCACTGGGTAATAACATGAACACAATACCTCTTCCCATCTGTTTTATGGCAAAAGAACAGTAATTAAGATTCCACTGAGAAATGTTGGCAATACAATTGAATTGAATTAGCAATTACTTCAATTTTGCTGAAACAGTCAAGCGTCACAAAAGCACATTTCAGCAATTCTAGCACTTAACACAGAGTGAAATAATTAGGATTACAGATGTTTTAATATATGTTTGTTCAAAGAAAGAGTGTGGTGTGTTCGTCTGTTGATAGCTCTTATTTTCAGCAGTAGATTTGACCATCATGCAGGGACAAACTGTGGTTTTCAGGTTTCATGGTTAGATGTCTATCGCAGGTGCTTCATGCGGGTTAACCACTTCCTTGCCTTGCTCAGTGATATAACTTCCTTTCCAGCTGATCAGTAGACATCTGTTGTTGATGTAGCTCACTCAAGGTTTAATTGACATGCTCATAAAAAGGTAAGTACTTGGTTTAGCCTTACAGGTATATTATGAGTTGATCAATAACCAATAACTGAGACTTTAAACAATAATCAGAAACAAAAAGTGAATTTTGTATTCACAATCGTAATTTCAGTGCATCAAGAATTACACTATCTATCTATCTATCTATCTATCTATCTATCTATCTATCTATCTATCTATCTATCTATCTATCTATCTATCTATCTATCTATCTATCTATCATCTATCTATCTGTCTATCTATCTATTTGTCTATCTATCTATCTATCTATCTATCTATCTATCTATCTATCTATCTATCTATCTATCTATCTATCTATCTATCTATCTATCTATCTATCTTCTATCATCTATCTATCTGTCTATCTATCTATCTATTTGTCTATCTATCATCTGTCTATCTATCTATCTATCTATCTATCTATCTATCTATCTATCTATCTATCTATCTATCTATCTATATCTATCTATCTATCTATCTATCTATCTATCTATCTATTTGTCTATCTATCATCTGTCTATCTATCTATCTATCTATCTATCTATCTATCTATCTATCTATCTATCTATCTATCTATCTATCTATCTATCTATCATCTGTCTGTCTGTCTATCATCTATCTATCTATCTATCTATCTATCTATCTATCTATCTATCTATCTATCTATCTATCTATCTATCTATCATCTATCATCTATCTATCTATTTGTCTATCTATCTATCATCTGTCTGTCTATCTGTCTATCTGTCTATCTATCTATCTATCTATCTATCTATCTATCTATCTATCTATCTATCTATCTATCTATCTATCTATCTATCTATCTATCTATCTATCTATCTATCTATCTATCTATCATCTATCATCTATCTATCTATTTGTCTATCTATCTATCATCTGTCTGTCTGTCTGTCTATCTATCATCTGTCTATCTATCTATCTATCTATCTATCTATCTATCTATCTATCTATCTATCTATCTATCTATCTATCTATCTATCTATCTATCTATCTATCTATCTATCTATCTATCTATCTATCTATCATCTGTCTGTATGTCTATCAAGTGTCAAGTGTAACTGTTATTCAGTAATATGATTTGGATCAGGTAGGGATGGTGCACTGCATATCTTCTTCCAGCAGGTTTCAGGCCAGGCGTATTTTTTGGGCTCCGTCTCGCCCATGTTGTTACTTTTCACTCTTTTTTTCCGGAAGCGGAAGCATTGTAGCCTACTTGAAGTTTTGGAATAGTTTTGGCAGATGATTCAGTGCAGATACTTTCTAACTATCAGCGCGCGATCATCATCCCGTCCTGTTGAGAGATGGTAAGATGCGTTTTTCTACTTTTGTAGGGCTGTTATATTCTTTAAAGTTTGTTTTTAATCTTGCGCGTTGTCATGCTGGGGTTGAGGTCGTTTAACGCGCAGATGCTCACTGAAACAGACATTTAAGTGCTCGTGCTAGTTTAATGCGTAATATGGCGTGTAAGCACGCGCGCGCTTATTTCTAGTTTATTTTCAGATTAGTAGAGTTGTTTTGCATGCGCGTGGGCTTGAAACAGTATATTAGTAGTCACATTTTAGAAAAGTAAAGTAAGGGAACTTTTGCACTGTGATGAATGTGCTTCTAGATTTAGTTTTGCGACTGATCGGCTGACATTTAAAAAAAAGTGTTGTTTTTGATGAATGCCTTTGGTTGACACTGATGATAGCTAATTCTTAAGACGGCAGGTCATGCCCATGTCACCTGCTCCATCCTCCTGTTTTTTGTTCGAGTGTGAATTTTACTGCCTCATTAGAAACTTTTGATTTGCTTGAACTTTTGTGTTGCTTATTGGAATGCTAATGCTCGTCACAGCTGATTGTATCTCCTTCATTGCATTCTTGATGCATTTCTTATCAAGCCAGATTAATAGAAGACAGTATTAAGAAGTCATTTAGGGCCACCCAAAGCTCTCACCTAAAGTGGCAGATGTATTTAGGCCTATCTTTATAGTATGTTGATCATCCCAAATGACATAATTATCAAAAGTTTGTCTTGAAAATGTTTGATTTGATGTTTTGTCCTGGAAACACTTGTTCAGACAAGTGGTTCTTAAACTTTTAAAAACTAAACCTGTGGACCTCTTAACACCTTATTGGGAAAGTAGCCTTCTTCAGAACAGTTACCTCCAGTTTTACCTAATGTAAACAAAAGTCAATCCATCCATCATAAACATACTCCACGCAGCTCCGGGAAGTTAATAAAGGCCTTCTGAAGCGAATCGATGAGTTTTGGTAAGAAACATATCTATATTTAAAACTTCTTGTTTCTTTTTCCGTGAATTGAATACGGAAGGCAGTCTGTCGGGAGCTAGATATTTTACTTCATAATGTGTTAAATATGGATATTGTTCTTAAACTAATGCATCACTTTGCTTCATAAGACTTTTATGAACCTGTGAGCCCCATTCACTATACCATTATAAAGCTGGGAAGCGTCCTGATATTTAATTATATAACTCTGATTGTCTTGATCAGAAAGAAGAAAGGCAAATACTCCTAGGATGTATTCCTTATGTTGCTGGAATTTGGATGACATATAACTGTCAGTTATGCATTCGAAGTGAGGCAACTGCATTGCACGATTTATCATTCAAATTAAACGATCAGTTATTTAGTGTTATGAGTTAATCTCTTGATTAATTAAGTGTTGGTGTGTTTTATTGTTTATTATTAATTATTTTATTAATGTTCTCTACCATTAAAAAGTTATTTTTCTCAGCCAGAATACATTAATTTATTAAATGTGGCAGTAAAGATATTTATAATGTTATAAATACTGTTCTTTTGAACTTTCTATTCAGCAAAGAATCTTAAATGTATCACGATTTTCACAAAATATTAAAGAGTTTGTTCACCCCAAAATGAACATTCTGTCATCATTTACTCTCCCTCAAGTTGTTCCAAACCTGTATGAGTTTCCTTCTTCCGCTGAACACAAAAGAATATATTTAGAAAAATGTTTGCAACCATATAGTTGATGGACCACATTTTTTTTTCTACTATGGAAGTCAATGGGGTACGTCAGCTCTTTGGTTGCAAACATGAAGAAGCAAATAAACGCAAAAAAGTGCTCCATACAAAGTTTCAGACAAGTTGCTTAGAGTAGCATAAGCTTGAATAGGGAGGGATTAAATGAAAGTGAAAGTGTTTCATTTTCTTTTCTGGAAGGATGTAGACTCGTAAGAGCGAGTGGATAAAACTGCAACACAATTTCAAATGTAGTCTTGGTGAGCAGATATTTCTTTCAAAAACATTAAAAAAACCCTACTTACCCTAAACCTTTGAACAGTAGTGTTTCTTTATTACTATTTTTACATTTCCCGTCTCGCAGACCACTTAAGATCATTCAACGACCACTAGAGCTTCACTGACAGCGGTTTGAGAACCACTGGTTTAGACTCGCTGATCTGAAGCTTTATTGTTCTTAACCATTGTCAGTGTTCCTAGTTTAGTCTAGTGGCTCTCAAGTCTCCTTAAGTTCATTCCACTCTCTCATGTTCGTGACTTTTTTCCACAGTTTTATTGCAAGTAGGGCAGCTGTGTTCTATGCAAACATTAAAGTCAGGGCTGTGGACTGTCTTCTGGGTGTCTTCAGATAACATGTGATCGAATTATGTACAGCTGTGTGTGTGTGTGTGTGTGTGTAATGTGGCATGTGTGTGTGTGTGTGTGTGTGTGTGTGTGTGTGTGTGTGTGTGTGTGTGTGTGTGTGTGTGTGTGTGTGTGTGTGTGTGTGTGTGTGTGTGTGTGTGTGTGTAAAAGAGTGTGTTTGAGCAAATGAGAGAGCTGGTGTGTATTTGCAGATAACATGGGTGAATCCGTGTGTTGACGCATGATTTACAGCATTCCTGCCACAGGAGAGACCATGCAAACACGTTCTTAAAGGAAAAGTTCACCCTAAATAAGTTATTCACACCTGTAGATGGCTTTGTGGTAGGGATAGACTGAAATTGAAGCTGTACTGTAAGAGCTTTCAAATCTCATTTGCGGTGGTTTTATTCAAACTTGCTGTATTCAGATCTGTAGAATTTCCATTTAGGAGCGCTATCTCTTTAACGAGAGAAATCAGCAGTAGTGCTTGGAAAAGTAAGCCAAGTTTTTGTGTTAACAGGTCTAGAGTTGCTTTTCGTGGAAAATGTGTCACGCTAACTAAACAAAAGGTGTGGCTCTGTTTTCTTAGCAAAGAACAGTTATTTACAATAGGAAGTTAGATTATATTAAAGAGAACCATTTCTATTGATGCTACTGAAAGTCAGTGCAACTGCGTATTATGTTTCCTTCCCTGGTCTAGATGCCATCCTGATTAGTTTGGCTTAATGCCTGCTGTTTCAGATCCAAAGTACAATTTTATAAGCCATCAGGAACAATAATCCCATATTAGACATGCAAAACAGTTGCTATGTGCCAACTACTGATGGAAGTCTGTAACACTAAAGCAAGAAGTTTTCTGATGCGTTCTAGCAGTCTTCTGCCTCATGCTTGAGAAGCATCTTATAAACGGCTTAATGCTGGAGAAGTTTGTCCTAAATGGGTTGTTTTCTTTTCCCTGTGCACAAAAACAAACCAGAAAAGGTCCTGTGTGGTTAATGTGAATGGCTATTGGAGGCTTTGTCTACAGGAAATGAATTCAGCTAGGGGCCTGAAACAGACACGGCTTATTGAAACCTCAAGAGAAAAGCTTCAAAGAGACTTGAGGGAAATGACACTGACATGTTGTACAGTCTACAGTACTCTCTCAATAATTGCATGATGAGGGTTTAGTAGCTACTTTATAAACCCCACAAAATATATGGTGATGAGCAGTTTTCTTTCCTTAAAAAAAAAAAAATATATATATATATATATATATATTCTTAAAATAATAGGACTGTTTTAAGGTTTTTTAAATGACCAGGTCATGAACTATGATTTTATATTTGCTATTGTTAGATGTGGAGGGAGAGAGATTCTTATTCTATAGAGCTAAAAAATGAACACGGCCATGAGTATTGAGTCAATATTTCTTTTATCGATTTTTTTATTGATTTAAATGCATATACGCTACCATTTAAATGTCCGTTTGTGCATTAATTTAACTTGATCAAAAGTGACAGTAAAGACGTTTATAATGTTACAAAAGATTTCAAATAACTGCTGTTTTGAACTTTCTATTCATCAAAGAATCCTGTAAATTCACGGTTTAAACAAAAATATTAACTTTTTTCAACAGTGATAATAACAAGAAATTTTCTTGCACTAAATCAGCATATTAGAATGATGTCTGAAAGATCATGTGACACTGAGGAATGGCGTAATGATGCTGAAAAATTCAGCTTTGCATCACAGGAATAAATTGCATTTTAAAAAATAAATCTTACTGACTCCAAAACTTTTGAACTGGAGTGTATCTGCCAAATGTTAATGTTGTCAACTTTTAAGTACTGCCTAAGTCCCTTTAAGACAAGTCATTTCACACGGCGGCCATCTTTGAAACACCTCTCGGGCAGGCAAGTGCAACTCCTATCTCTTTGAATGGGAAAACATCAAATTCTCCAATACTCCTAGCAGAGATTACGATTAAATTTCATATTTGAAATCACCAATGAAATCTGACAACAACTGTCTCATAAATGTAGTTTCTAAGCACTTAAATCATGAAAAAAACAAACAAACAAACAAAAAAAAAACATTTTCAGCCTGGACATAATGCGAATGTGCATGTCTCAGAACACTGTCTGTTTTTATAGCAACCTGAGCTTCTAATGGCAGCTGCAGTGACACAGTGACTTTACTAATCAACGATTGGCTCTTTTATTTTTGAAGGCAGGGCTTATTCGCCATATTGGGCGTTGCACTTTCTCCCATTCAAGTAATTGGAGTGCAACTTCTTCCCATATTTAAAGTTTTTGGTAGTACCATATGACCTCAAAGCCTCATCACTCCAGTTTTATATCTTAGATAGCAGTGAGCCTGACAGGTGAGACATTTCTGGAAAAAGAGAACTAGTTTACCTGGTCTCAAAAGCATTTAGCCCTTAGGCTGGTGCTTGCTAAAGCAAAACAGTGTATATTATACCCTTTATTGTGTAAAAATCAGAGTATAATGACACTGACTGATTTATTACTTTAATAAAATGAGATTAAAGAAATAGTTCACCCTAAGATGAAAATTCTGTCATCATTTGCTCACCTCATGTCATTCAAAACCTGTATGACTTTCCTTCTTGTGTCAAACCATGAGGTGATTTTCATTTGGGTAAACTTTTCCATTAATGTCCTTTAAGAAACATAAATGTTAAATAAATAGCTATGTTTATTAATAATAAAAAGCCATGTAATATAGTTTATTAGTAGGGGTGGGCCAAAAAATCGATATGCCGATTTATCGCAATATTTCGGCGAGAGGCGTTATCGTCGCTGTCTCCAAGTATCGATATTTTATCAGAATATTTAAATTCATGTCTACATTGTGGCTGTTTACTGCTTTGGCTTCCCGGATGGCAGTACCCCAGACTTAATGTGGTGGCGCTTCACGGCGCGAATACAGCGTCAAAATCGCGTCTAGTTTGTGACGTGAACATTTGAATCCATTCGCGTCCGTCGCGGTGGGCGCGCGTTCAAGGCGCTCCTGGAGAAAAATGTCATAAACACCACTCTGCCTCTTTTCATTTTCATTTAAAATTAAGCATTAACAGACACACAAATGTGGTACAGCCAGCGACTACCTGGATTATCTTCACTGCAAAAAAATACATTTAAAGTTATGAAACTTTACTTTGCCCTACAACAATAGATTCATTAGACCAAAGATCGCCCATTAGATTTACACAAGACGAATTATTTGTCATGTTTAACCACTACAGAGACATCCGATCCAGCGGCAAATGCTAGAAGGACTGGCCGAGGAGAGACAAAATATCATTTTTTTAGTTATGCAGGGTTTCTCCTCACGTCACTTGACCACGTGACAGCAGCAAGCAGGCTCCTGATTGGTTAACGCAGCTTAGTACTCAGATGTGACCATACTTTATTATGGAGTTTTATACTGGGTGTTTTCACATTTTTAGTAATGTGTCTATTTTGCATTTTCCAAATATGAAATGTTGCTGCTATAAATAAGTCAGAGATAGTGACCTTTCTTTATTATAAATCATTTAGTCACAGAAAACTGTTCTCTCATGTCTGTTTGATGGCTTTATATGCACTTACTGAACTTTAATGCTATTTCAAAAAAGATTAAATTATTTAGTTTTAATAATGAAATACATGATCATATGACTTTTTGACGCTTTTCCATTTACAAAATGATATTGTGATATATCGTGAGAGATTTTCTGTCACAGAATCGCTGGTATCGTGATATTGCTCGTTATCGTAGGCAAAATATCATGATATTATCGTATCGTGTGTTGACCTGGGATTCCCACCCCTATTTATTAGCCTAACTGTAGACTGTTTACCGCCATCAAACAACGTTGAATATTAATAATAAAGAACAGTGTTCACATATGTGAGTTTATCTACTTTTTCCAGTGACTTTAAAAATGACTCATCTAATCATAATTTAGAGTTTTGTAATGACATTTTAAGCTTTTTGACATTTTGTATCCCTCCTCCCCCACTTGAAATTCCTGTGAAAGTGCTGTCATTAAATATTCACTACTTCTGGCAATGCTGTAGGCAATTCCATGCTCTGAATTAAGCAGGGCATCTAAGAGTAGTTGGAATGAAAAGCAGTGCACTCATAATCCATCAGGACTATGTGCTGAGATGTTTACAGTACTGTTCTGAGGAAGCGTGGCGGTCTGATGGATCTTGCATTGGTTTTTCTCATCAACTCCTTCCTATTGCTTTCCATATTTCTTCCATAATCAGATATTTTGCAGAGGCCTAGTTCCTGGGATTCCAGCCAGCCCTCCTCTGGGTCCAATGTCAGTGCTATTCATCACTGTGTGTGTGTGTGTGTGTGTGTGTGTGTGTGTGTGTGTGTGTGTGTGTGTGTGTGTGTGTGTGTGTGTGTGTGTGTGTGTGTGTGTGTGTGTGTGTGTGTGTGTGTGTGTGTGTGTTTGTTGTGTGTGTTTGTGTGTGTGTGAGAAAATAAAGCAAATTATTATTATATGGTGCTGCTGATGAGAGTTAGATATTTCCAAGTATGAAATCGGAGCCTCACCTGTTCCTGAGTGAATCCCAGTGTCTGGTGCATGCTCACGGTAACACCCTGGGCGCTCCATATGTTTGTTTCACACTGCGCAAATTGAAACCCTGGGAACCGCTGACCTTGCTCAGGCTAATGATTAAACGGATTTATCATAATGCTGGTACATGGTGTGTCTCTGTGGCTGGATCTTTAACAAACAGGCAGCCGATGAGAAGGCCAAAGCTTTTTTTATTTTGCTGTTCTATTCTGCCTCTAGTTGTCTTTATTTTGGACGATTCTCGTGTTTCAGATCTGATGCAACTCTTAAATAAGGAAACAATTAGGATTGGGAACCAAGGTCCAGTTCTTTTTTCATTTCATGACTGTTTCCTGCACCACTATATACCTCATTGTATAAAGTCTGCCTCTTAAACTGACTCTTATGAGCTGATTCTTTTTAATTAATCACTCAAAAACCAGTCCGTTATTGGTTTGAATCACAATGATGGTTCTTGACTTGTCTTGAGGTCCAAGTCATTACTTGCATGGAATCCGACCCAAAATAATCCAATAACTATTATGATATTGTGTTCTTAAAGGGTTAGTTCAACCAAAACTGAAATGTCATTAATTGCTTACCCTCATGCTGTTCCAGACCGTAAGACCTCCGTTCATCTTTGGAACACAAATGAAGATATTTTGTTGAAATTGGCTCAGAAAGGCCTACAAAATGTCATTTCCTCTCTCAAGACCCATAAAGGCACTGAACGTCGCTACAAAGTCCTTCTCACTACAGTGCTTCTACAATCATTTTATGGCGAGAGAATAGTTTTGTAGTGCAAAAACTATGGCTGATGGCTGATTTCAAAAAATTGTTTTATGAAGTTTTAGAGCATTAGGAATCAGCATCCGAATCAGCGGTTCGGATCGCCAAAGTCACATGATTTCAGCAGTTTAGTGGTTTGACCGTGATCAATCATGATTCGGTATACAAATTGGGGAGTTTGTGCTCAAAAACTATTCTTGTCACTTAATGCATTTGATGTAGAACCACTGTAGTGAGATGGACTGTGTAACGACGTCTTTAGTACCTTTTATGGGTCTTGAGAGAGGAAATGTCATTTCTGCCAATGGAGGCCATCGGATTTCGACAAAAATATATATTTTTTAAATTTTTGTTCCGCGCCTGATACGGCATGAGGGTGAGTAATAAATGACATTATAATGACGTTATTTTTGGCTGAACTAATCCTTTAAAGCTCATGACTGGTTGTTCATATAACAAAGTGTACCAGAAAATTGCATAGTTTTGGAAATTTGTTCAAAAGGGAAAGAAATGTATCTCATGCTCACCAATTAAGGCTGTATTTATTTGATTTAAAAATACAGTAACAGTAATATTATGAAATAGTAAAATTGCTGAATTTTCAGCATCATTACGCCAGTCTTTAGTGTCATATGATCCTTCAGAAATAATTGTAATATGCTGATTTTCTGCCCAAAAAACATTTCAATGTTGAATGTTTTTTCATGGTTCTTTGATGAATAGAAATTGTAAAATGATATTTATTTTAAATAAAAATATTCTGTAACATTATAAATGTATTTACTGTAACATTTTATCTATGTAATGCATCCTTGCTAAATAAATTGATTAATTTCTTTAAAAAAAAAATTATATATATATATTGACCTCACACATTTGTACAGTATAGTGTAGTTTGAGTATATATATATATATTAAGTAGTTATATATAACTGTTAAGAAACGATGTTGTTTTGCTTTATTTTTGCCATAAGTGGCATGATGACATTGGTTCACACACCTTGAGGTATTGTTTAGGTCTAAGATAATCTAACCAACTTCACTGTATTATACATGCGCTGTGTTGATTCTGTAATGAAGTTACATCATCAGCCCTCTAAACACTGATCACGTCTCACACCTCGCTGTCTCACTTCTTGGGTGGTAGAGTAACTGTGACAGAATGTCCTTTTGCTTTTGCCACTTATAAAGTATTGCGATCCGTCAAATTGTTTGTTTGACCTTGTGCGTTACCCTGGCACCCTGTTCTCTCTCATTGTACCCTTGCTCTCTTGCAAGCTTCTGGAAACAGAGTGTCTAGAATACAAAGTGTGCCATAAAGCAGCAGACACTTGGATTAAAAAGCATTTAATCAGCATGTGCGGAAAAACAGGGGTTTTATCTGCCTCTTGCTATTAGAAAAATGTTCAGGGAAAATGAACAGGTCCAGGTGGAATCATCCTTGGTTTAATGGGAATAGTTATGATAACAATCATAAAATCAGCTTTTAAAAGTGGTCTTTTGATGTTAACATCAAACTTTTGGTGCTAATATGGTAGCAACTAGACAAATTGGGTAGGTGCCTGACCTTGTCTCAGAAAATGTACAAAACTGTGCAAGGTAAAATAAATATTTATAAACTTTTCATTTTGTTTACCTGTGTTTGTCACAAACAGTTATGGTAATTTGTTGGGTCACCAAGATCCATAAACTTTCAGCATCAAGTGAAGCAAAAACATTTGAAGATTGCTACAATTACACATGCAATAACTGCATAATATGATTTTGCTGTTGTCCACTAGCACTGTAAGTGAACTGTGATGAAAGTATGTGCATTAAAGGTACACTATGTGACTTTTCCATCTGCCAGAGGGCGCCTATTCAAAACAAAGGTGTAGTTTGATGACACCAAGGTTGAGCGCAGAATCTTGGGACATGTGGTCTTCACCTTACAGCCGGTGGGGAAGAATCGGGACAGGACTCGGGCAGAAATCCTTTTCATGGATGTGATTATTAATGTTACTGTAGTATGAAGCAGAGCAGAACCGAGTGTTGTGGGAGGTGAGCAAGGCCGCGAGCAGCGGGACTTTTATTATGACAGGACACAGTCGCCGGCGCCATTTCCGCTTTTCCGGTCATGAGTATGAGGTAACGCAGCTGTTTATCATATTAGATACATTTGAGTGTGTTGAAAATTATGTTATAATGTTACTCTGTGCATTCGCTCGGCGGCTGCTATGACACTTGTTGCACACTGCAGGGAGAGTAAAGCGTTTCTGCAAAATAAAACCCGAATCTGAGGGTAACGCAGATATGAAGCAACTGACAGGCGACTCCCACACACGTCCCGGTTCCTTGGTTAAAATAGCAATTTTAAACAAATAAAAGTGCACCTTTTAATAAAGGAGAATAGCAAAGAAAATAGGCTAATATAGCATAAAATAACTTAATTAGTATTTTTGTATTACTTTGTCTTAAATGCATGAATATTTCACCAATCATTATTTCATATTCGGGTCTTTAGCAACCAGGGTCTATATCATGGATGGATTTCTACCTGTCGTGATAATATAAAACTCTCCTGAAATTAGAGTATCAATTACAGAAGAATAAAATAAAGCATATTTTGTTACCTTTTGGAGCTTGGAAGGGAACCGTTGGAGCAGATCATCACGGCCATCATCAGAGCTCATTTCCCCAATACATTAAACATCTGATTCATATTCGCCAACATATTATCAAAACTATTATCCAAAATCAACGTCTTCTAAATCAATATTTTGATCGCTGACAGCTTCGTCATCAGATCAAGCATCAAGTGACAGTGACCAATCTTTGATTCAATCAGTACTTGCTCTGCAGTTAATCGCTGAGCCATTTCAAGTTTTGCTGATGATGCTTCCTATTCTTTTGTTTCCTGTCTGTGGTAACTATGAGTGAAACGTCACTTTATCATTGTTTATCAGACATTGTCACTTTGTGAAATAAAGGTGAATTGCACTTGTTCAGTCGTCAAAGATTCAATTTTTGTTTCTCCGAAAAAATATACTTGCACTGTTACACACCTCGGGTCTTTAGCGACCCTATACAATTGTTACAAAAAATTAATGGGAAAACAGGCATTCTTTTATAATTTAAATATGTTTTCTTGTTATGTTGTTTATAATGAATTAATTGAGGAATACTAGATGAATAATCGATACGTATGAGGTGGAGGGTAGTGAATGACGTTCGAGGGATGCGTTTTAAGGGTTAAAGATGTTTAAATATTTTTACTGGAAAACAAGACAAACGTGCTGATCAAGACGTGCTGATTTTTTTTTGGCAGCGAAACTTCCAGCTGCCGTGGCTCTTGAGGACGCACTGAGTTTGATAGTGCCTGAATTTATTGTCTCAGTCTGTCTTCTCACTCGCTGTCAGAAGACAAGTGGAAAAAGTCTTGAGTGTAAGCAGAGAAGGAGAATTACCCAAAGTGCCATTACTATAAGCATAGTGTCACGTGTTCAAAACAAAGGAACATCACATTCTCAGAAGAGATTGATGTTTAGACTTCAGCCCTCCGGTGAACACTTTTCTGTTTGAAGAACAAAGAGACAATATGGAAACATTCTCCTGGTCCTCATTGGTCCTTGATCTCTTTTGAAGCTAAACGCAATAAGGTAGTTTTAAGATTTAGTTGTGTTTAATTTATTTCCTGTCTGCAGTGCCCTTATTAGAATGTTGTGGTTACACTGCACATGGAGGACTCGAAACAGACATCCTCTATGCAATGCAGTGTTCTAATCCTAGAAATTAAGTCTGGAGATCAGCAACTAGCTCATACACATCATGCATCATGGTTTAGTATTTTGCGATATATCACAGTGACATAATTGGATTGGGATTGACACTGCGCCAACTGCGTGGGAGAGAGAGGTATCTCTTTCAATCTTTCTCACTCGGTTTGCTTCACTTTTGTCCAGTACCACATCTAATAGAAGTGACTGTGATGCACTGAAGGTGACCACCACCATTAATTGTCAAATGATATGAATGAATATAAAAAATAAATACAAATATTTATATGGGATCCGATGTATTGTTGCATTATTGTAAAAGAAATGCGATATGTTTGAAGAACAGTGCAATGAGTTCACTTCTTTTTTTTACAGTTTGCACATAACATGCCTTCAAATTGTGGCTCTTGGCTGACCATTGTTCATGTTTGCATTCCTCAGAGAAAAATCTGATGGTTCACCGATCTTCTGGTGATCTTTGCTGAGATATAGAGCATTATCGAGTTTAAAAATGCTGAGCTTGAACAATACACGATTGTTTTGTTTTAGGTGTACAACAGGGTGTTATATTTGGCCCTAAAAATTGTCAACAGCAGCACTTTTCACCCCTAAGGGAATTATGGGAGGGTTACAGAATAACCTTTTCTTTTCTTAGATGCCATGGTCTCTAAAATAATATCACAATGGTGGACTTCGTCAGAATGCCATGTTATTGCACATACTAGGCCTTAGGCTTGTGTTTGCAGCCAATACCAAAGGTCATTGAGGGTGGCAATTCACCAAGGCACTGGCGCACACTGGATATTGTGTTTTCTATTTTGGGAAGAAAACATTGCAGGTGTGGTTCAGAAAGAGCAGCTTGCTGGGTAAGGCTTATCTTGTTCTGCTTTGAAGCTCTTGACATCACTGCATGGTTGCAAGATAACATTTACTTTCAGGTCACTGGCCATTCTTTCTTAAAATCAGTTGTGTTTTCCTCACTAGCATTTACGTCTGTAAAATAGGATTAAGCTCCTCTTAAAGGTTAAAATAGCTGAGAATATGCCTGGGTAAACTAGCTATAAAACAATAGCATCTCAATATTTTTCAGCCGTTTTGACTATGATTTTCAATGTTTTGACCGTTTTGATACATATTCAATATTAAGGCATTAGCTCTGGAACTGTCATTTCAACCAAACAGATATCATTGCCAAGTAGATTAAAAATGTTTAATGCAAGAAGTATAATACATTATAAATGTAGTTAAAAATAATCAATCCATATTTTCACAATTTTTTTCCCCTAACTTAAAGAATATTTAATAATAATTTTTAGCTACAGCCACCAATAATGTGATTTTTTTTTTAAAAATTAAATTATTATTAATTATTTTGCAATTCCATTTGATGATGTTAGCGATGCATACATTATATAATTCACCTTCATGTTTAACTCAGAAAAGAAGCACTAAAAATGTATCTATCTTAATGCTTTGATATTGTGAGACAAGAATGGATTGGGGATGGGGAACCAGTCTGATAATGCGTTCCTTTGGAAACACAATATATGAAAATAAATAAGTATTCATGATTAATTTGATATTTTCAGTGAAGTTATCTTGAATATTCAATAAATTGACCAGTTTTACCAGGAATTGGCCTGTCTGGACCGGATGTGGTCTTAATCACTAGGCCTCTGTGTAAGCATGATGCATTAATTATGGGATATTTCTTGGGATGCGCTTTGATGTGCTGTTGTTTGTGCCTGTTTGACTTGGAGCCCCGGGCCTATTTTTGTTTGGGGCCTTTTGGGACGTGGGGATGGACACAACAATCAACCGGTCAGATCTGGAATGAGATGTGGGAACTGGGACGTCCTCCGTTCAACAGAAGGAGGTCATAACGAGAGCATGTGTGGGGTGCATGCAGCATTTTAAAAATAGTCATGGTTTTTCAAGGAATTTTCAGCCGAATAAGCTTTTTTTGATAATGGTAAAGTGATAGCGACTGTGTGTTTATTCAGTGGAGCTGAGGAAGGTCACTGATGTTCCTCACAGCTCTAACATCCAGCTATTGGTTTACAAGGTTTGGAGTGGTTAGTCTGCTTTAACAGCACAGGATATGGGTTTTATCATGTTCACTAACAACAATAGTTATGAGAAAAAAAAGTCCTGCAAATGCAAGTTTCACCGCATTTTCACTGGAAGGTCCAGTTATGACATTTTAATTCTACATTATTAGGTTAAAAAAAAGTAACGGTCACAGTTCGGTGCATACACTCAAACAACGAATACAGTCACATGCGATCCACACTCCAATCCAGAAGGGGGCACGGGCGGTAATGCAATGCTGTTTGCTAACCACCACAGTAAAAAGAGCAGAAGAGGCGATCTAGTATCAAGCCTGCCGCACTCGCGTTAAAAACTGACAGTTGACACGTCTCGAGCTTCCTGCTCTCTACTGCGCAGACTCCGGTCCCGAGGTCACTACTGCGCAGATTTGGGACAGAGTTCCAAGGTATCAGTGCCATATTCGGACGTAGGTGGCTTCACTTTCCTTCAGTGGATAGTAGTGAAGATGCCTTGTCCATATTTTTTATGGTCTATGTCTAGTATGCACCAACTCAAAACAATGCTGTCACAATTCGCATAAAATTATAAATATTGTGTCTGAAATGGTATGTTGAAATAAGTATTTTTGGTGTCCAGATGGTCTGTTAGAGCTGTCTGTTAAAGATGACATACTATGTCCCAAAGTTCGAATACTCTTCTGCTAAACACCCAAAAGTATGTGTTTTTTCTTTACAAAAAGAGTACATACTTTTAGGGCATAGTGTAAGTAGGCGAATTGCAATACAGCACAAGAGTTCAGAGCTTGAGCTTGCTAGCCTATAGCTTGGGCGTTGTGACAATTGTGGGGACAAGCCCCACCCACTTTTTACGACCAATGATATTGGACCCAATCACTTTTATCATCTCGAATTCAGCACATGTCGGTTTACCTACCCCTAATCGATAAACACGTATTATTAAACAAATTTTAGATGCTTTATTTCCACTCATCTAATATTTTCTTAATTTTTATTTAAAAAAAATGCCTTTCCATTTTGATATGTGATGGGAAAAGGGAGTAGAGTGAGTTTGGCAAAAGGCGGTTTCGAACTTTTGCGTCAATTCAATCGTTTAGGAAACGGTATAATTGTATTTAATGTAAATGGCATCTAACGTTACTCCAGTTAAAAAAAATTCTGAGCGAGAGGACCCACCCACAATGTTTGCTTCCGATGCACATGGCTTAGCCTATACGTTGAGTTTCAATTCAGTTGACGCGCTCCACTAACTTCACAGAAAGGAAACCTGGACGGCAGAAAGCGCCATCCTATTTGTTTTCTTTATTGTACAAAAGCACTTTTTGTTTTTATTGTGAGTGTAGATCGTACACAAATAAAAATCCAGTCCAATGATGAAATATGCATGTCCTGTAAATGAAAACGGATCCCTCGCTGTCTGGAGTCACTCATCTTTCCATGATTTCTTGAAAAAGTGTAATATTGAACTTAGCGCATCATCTTGGGCAAGAGTGCCTTCTGTTTACTGCTTAGTGCGGAGGCAGTTCTGTACCAACTAGAACACTAAACTGTAATTTGTACTACTGTCTTATCAAAATAAATGAAAAGAAACATTTGATCAAACCGGGAAACCCTTAATATGCATGGGTGCATTTAGAAAATGTAATGAACTTTCATTTTTATGCTGTCTGTAAACATCCAAATATCTTATGCAAATATCTTATGCAACGCAAGGTTCATAACAGAAACACAGCTGGCAATATTGGAACGTTATGTTTACACTTTGCGTGTGGGGTTTTCTCGAATGTTTCCCCCTAGTTAGCATTCCGCATCTGTTCTGTGATTGGTGGATACGTGGCATGCTTGATGTTGCTTGGCGCTTATTTATGTTAAGTCGCTGCTTTTCCCATCCTTCTTCTCCTAGTCTCTTCCCATTTAAAGCAGAGTATGTAACTCCATCTGCACTGTTTACAAATCACAAGTCCAAATTGTAGCAGAGAGCATGAGTCCTACAGTGTTTAATTAAACAACGGCTCTGTTTGTGAAAGGGAATAGAGCGTGTTGCTCATATGTGGCTGTTCGGACATGGGTAATTGACACAGACTTTTGTGTTGTCTCTTTATTAAATCTATCAACATGCTTTATTGTCTTGATACTTCTAATCTTTTTTTATCAAAATGGCCATGTATCAAACTGTTATTAGGACTCATATTTGCAGTATTTGCACACTTTTTGGTAGTATTTTAAGTTTGTGATGAACTATGTGAATGGACACAGTGTTCCAGTTTGGACTGCTCTGACAAATCAACATTTGCTGATGTGATTGGTAAATGACGTTTAACCTTTCGTTAGAGAGGTCCTATTTGTGTGATAATGTAATTAATCATTGTGTGTTGCAAATGAATAATTTATTTTTAATGAGGAAAGGGTTGTTTGGCATGTTTTTTTAGGGAGTCTAAATACTGGAGTTGATCATTTTCTTCCTTTTAACTGTCCAAGTAGACTTGACATCCATTCTGTCATTGGAGTCCAAAAATAGCAAAACCTCTGAGATTTGAAACTGTGAACACTGAACAGATACACAGCTAAAACTGAGACTGTGTTTGCTTTAGACCATTTTATCAAAACTTAGTTCATATTCTACAATATTAGGATACACCTCAAATATTGTCTCTGCAGATCAACATTTAATGTCCTTTTCTATCTATTTGTGTAACGTATTCATGCAATAAGGAAGCAAACGTACAATAAGCCAGATGTTATAGCAAAATAAACCTATTTAGGGTTATA
Organism: Gobiocypris rarus; assembly: GCA_023029165.1. Taxonomy (NCBI): domain Eukaryota; kingdom Metazoa; phylum Chordata; class Actinopteri; order Cypriniformes; family Gobionidae; genus Gobiocypris; species Gobiocypris rarus. The sequence goes on from CM040910.1 coordinate 41,807,297, forward strand.
TTAGACCTGATCATGTCATTGATTCGGTTCAATTCGATATCACGATGCATTGACGATGCACTGCCTCCTCATGCATATAATTTTGTCAATAATGCTTCTTGAATATATCAAACAAAACTCAAGTCTGGGCACAGAAGACAACAGGAGCATTTTGAAGAAACACACAAAATACTAAAAGCCACTTCAGGAGGTGGTCTGTGTTGCATTACAGTCAAAACTAAAGTCTACATGCATCTGGTTGTTGAAACCAAGTATGTTTATTTTACTCATCCGAACAATGCTAAAAAAATAAACGTTGTGTCTTATTTGATTAGGCATCCTAGTTGTAGATTGTATACATTTCTGAAGGTATTTTTAGGCAGGTATATTCCCTAATGTGGATGTGTTTGTGTTTCCTTATAATCACCAGACTTTGGTAATAAAATGAGGTGGTGTTGTTGGTTATCAAGATTTCATTTTAGTCATACTTTTATGATCAGTCTAAAAATAGTCACTTGCTATTAATAGGAGTGTGTGAATTGTAGGATATCAGACCGCTAAATTATTAATCCTTCCCATTTGGTCAGGCTCATCTGTTCTTTCATAAAGTGCCAGATCCAAAACAGGAAATGACTCCGCACCAGCTTGTAATCTTTCAACTAAACAGACATTTCCTGCTCAACTTGTTTTTTGACTTTTTCTACAAGCTATTCTAACTAAGACCCTAATCCCCCCCCCCCATCTCTCTCTCGCTCTCTCTCGCTCTCTCTCGCTCTCTCTCTCTCTCTCATTCTTCGGTTTGCTTCGTATTGACAGAATCTCTGTAGATGTTATTAGTTTCTCAATCCGGTTATTTGTTGTCCCTGCCATCACATGGCCTTCATCTCTTATTTGATTTTCCAGTAATATCAGGAAGCAATGTTCCCTCTATTTTTTTTTTGTTATGCAAATAATATTCTTTTTGGACAGATCCTTAGGCCACCTGAACAGAAACATCCCATGTAACAGTTTAGTTCTTGGATTATCAAAACATTTTTAGACCTCCTCTTTGAAGACGTTTTTATACATTTAAGTAACAAAAAAGAAAAGAAAAAAATCCCTGTTGCAAAAATATTATTTTTGGGATATTTAAATGGATTTAAATGCATGACCGTGTCATTTAAAGCTGCAGCGTGTCATTTCTACACATCTAGCATCTGTTATTTGACAAAAACATGCCAATGATATTAATCATAAAAATATTACAATCTCGATTCACACACGTCTTATTCCTAAATGGCAACGATTCGCCTGTATGTAATAAACCCTTTGACAAGTACGATCACAGCGAACGTTCAAATCTGCTGCTAAGCCACAGAGAGTTGTCATGTATAAAACAGCATCACAAACAATCTTTATCGTTATTTCTGTTATCGTTATTTCAATAATTCAAATTATTTTCTAATTATAACAGAAGTACTGGGATACAATACGGATATAAGCACTGATGCCTATGGCAGCGATCAAAATTGAGTAAATCACTTTGAAAGTAACTTGACTCTTAAAAAAAAGATTGTATCAATTACATTGTTACGGCAGTAGGTGGCGACAAGCAAAATGTATGTCATTGAATCATTCATTCAAGATATTTGTTCAAAAACACTGATTCATCCAATAAATAAAAATGGGAAGTCTTTATGAGTGAGTCATTGAATCATTCATTCAATAATTTTCTTTAAATCATTTATTCAAATTAGTTAGACATTTCGTATAGACTGCAGCAATTAACATTTTCAGAATTTATTATATAAATTATGTTACTTTTAGTTTAGAAATTGTGGACTCCTTGTGAGAATTGTGATCTCTATTTGAAACACAAAAAAAATCATGAAACTCAATTTATCCAAAATCGCTCAGCTCTACCGAGAATTGCCATTTTCACACCATGATCAGCCGGATTTTTCAAAGAGGTGCTTTTATGCAGTTTTTTTTTCCCCCACATGCATTATGCTACCTGTAGATTAAATATTTGAATTTATTGGTGTTTATGGGTTTAGCAATGATTACAGAGAATTACTGTATTTATTCTCAAAAGTGGGAAGTCATACATTTAGGATAATACATGTAATTTCAGAGTCTCTTTTTGATTGCCGTCCATGTATGCTATGCATGCAATTTTGGTTTTGAGAGTCTGTGTGATTGGAGACAGTGCTGCTTAATGTGCTGACACCTGGTCTATTACACATTCTGTTTTCAGTTAACACCCTTTACCAACTTCATGTGCAAGTAATGCATCAAAGACATGTTGGCTCATGCATTTCTGTTCTTGCTCAGACGAGCATATGTTGTGTGCAAAGATTTGGTTTATGTGGCTGGGTTCAGTAGAGGAAGACTCTTAAAAGTCTGCTTCATAAGACACAAGACAGTCACTGCACTCTTCTTTGGGCCTGCCACCAATCCCTCTGGAGAGATGGGGGCCTGGATATTGTTGTGCAATTCGGATCTGATTCAGTCCCTTTTTGCTTTTGTGCAGGTGAACCGTCTCCCAGTGTAGTATCCCGTCCGATCCAAGGACATGGAGGAGTGCGAGTCCGCCCCTGCCAGTTTCAAGAGGAGGGCCTGGGCTCAGAGCCGAGACTCCTGGCAGGCTTCTAAGTCTCAGGACCAGGGCGCAGAGGAGTCGCTGTCTGCCCAGCCTATGGAGGATAAGACTTCCACAGCCTCAGAAACAGGTACAGTGTTTCTATTAATTGTACAATTTTTCAGGTTTGTTCGGTTCTGTGGTTACTGATACTACATACTACAACACTTACATCGTCTCCTGATTAAACATCGCATTGATTTTAAAATCCTTCTTACTTACAAGGCACTCAGTAATCTTGTACCTTAATACTTATCTGACCTTTTTAATATCTACAATCCTACTCATACTTAAAGATCATCTTCTGCATTCACTCTTGTTCTCCCTCGAACTTGCACAACTTCTATAAGCTCCCGAGCCTTTAGTCATGCTGCTCCTTATTTATGGAACTTGTTGCCACAGGATGTGCAAAACTTTGAAAGTCGTCTTTTAATTTTTTTAATCTCGACCCAAGTTTTCAGGCAGGCTTTTATGTGCATCCAGTCTGTTTCACGCTGTAATAATGATTATTTGTTGTTTATTATTGTTGATTGTTGTGTTTGTAAGGTGTCCTTCAGTGTCATGTAAGGCACCTATTAAAAAGAATGTATAATAATAATGATAATAATAATATGTAGTATTAGGGTTGCATTTTCAGAAATGTGTAATTTCAACCAAGCGGCCATTGGAGCAGCCATGTGGATTAAAAAATGCAGAAAATACATCACATTTTAACAACAAAGTAATAAACAGCAATATTTATCATTGTATATTGTTGTGTAAATGTTTTAATATATGAAAAATACCACACGCAATTGATTGAAATGGACAGTTTGGACTGATTCATGAAAATAAATGTAATTATTTTATTACCACTATTTTATAACTATATTTTTGCCACAGAAGTTTCAGATACAGTACAGAGATGTTATTAATTACTCTGATTCTGTAGAAACAGAATTTTTTTTTCGTTTTTTTTCTTCAGCAAATATGATGATTGTAATGCAATTAAAATCATCACATTTGCTGGGGAAAAAAACGATGCCAGGAAAATCATTACAAATATACTGCAAATATATTTGATATTCTAAGTTTGTACATTGCTATAATGGATGTTAATTGCGCGCACACACAATTTAATTTAGACTGATACAGAACTTATGTTATAACACATTGTTTGCTTGATACCGATTGTATTTCATTACGCCTGAATGCTAACATTTATTGGGCTCTACGTTTTCAGCGATACAGAGATATACTGTAAAAATGTATGCAAATTTAGGCTGATATTTATATGTTCAGGGCCAAAACATTTTTGTCATTTAAATTGGTGCTATCAGCAGGGCTTTTAGGGGTTTGAAGCTGTGCTGGATTTACTGGAAGTCATAATGTTGTAATGAACACAACAGAGAGAGAGATTACAGAGGTTTGGCATTTGCTTCTCCATGCAAGTCATGATAAACCAATTAAGAGCAAAGAAAAGTTTCTGAAAAAACAGAAATCGCAGACCACAGTGGTATTCTCTTCAGAGAATGCCCTGTGTTTGTCGTCATAGTTATATTTGTTTACTGTTTGTTTGATGTCGTTTTTCGGGAAATTAATTTGGTTATTACACAGAACAGTTACTTGTTTTTTTTTTCCCCCTCAGGTCGTAATCCAAATCAAGTAGAGAACTGGCTCAGGACCTGCAGGTGAGTTACCTAAAAAAACACTCACACTCATAAAATACAAATGCAAATGGTGTGAGAAAAATATGTGTACACACCACAGTGTGACGTGAATTGGTAAGTAAACAAATCGCTCTGATGCATTCCGGCAGAAAAGCATTCTGTCCCCTGTCTCTCTGGTGTCTCTTGACAAGCTGTAAATTTGTGTGAATAGTTCAGTGGGTTCAGACTGTGATCTTCCCAGAGTCAGGAAAGTCTTTACTTGTGAGGACTGACTATTGTCCTTTGTGCTGTGCAGGGTTTTTTTGGTGGCCTGTTTGGCTCTGTGGGGGCCCATTAATACTGAAGTTGTCCTCAGAGAGTTTTTAGTCTTTCTCACTGTACTGCCAGGCTGTTTTTTGTGTGTGTGTGTTTTTTGTTTTAAGATGTACGGCTGTTTAGCTCTGAAACGCAGGAGGAAAGGGCCATTGATTTACTTTGTAGATATACGTCCCTCATGACCAACATAAACCCTCCACGTGAAAAACAAAACACAGAAATTCCAGAATTGTTTGTGCATGTCCCTGTCTGCCGTTTCGTCTTGTGATCTAAAAGGAAGCCTTGCGGGTTTGTTTGAACGTTGAAGGAAATTTGGCTTAATGTCATTTACTCAACTGTTTTCGTGGAACATCTGAGAATCATTAGTTGTCAATGATGCTATAATATTTATTTGCTGTCTTAATCTGAATCTTAGACGTTTAAATTCATTCCGGCTTTTAAACTCAAAGTTCTGTTTGCTTGTATTTTTGGTATAATTAAGGTATCACCAACATGTTTTATATGTTTATATGAATTATTCATATTGATAAAAATGTATATAAAATAATAAAGTAAAATAATAATGACCCCATTTGGGGTTGGTATTATTTTTTGAATGTCTCTTATGCCCACCAAGGCTACAATTATTTGATTAAAAATACAGTAAAAGCAGTAATACTGTGAAATATTATGACAATTTAACATAACTTATCTCTGTTTGAATTATATTTAAAAATGTAATTTATTCTTTGAGGACACAGCTGAATTTTCAGCATCATTACTCCAGTTTCAGTGTCACATGATCCTTCAGAAATCATTCTAATATGCTGATTTGTTGCTCAAGAAACATTTCTCATTATTATCAATGTTGATGAATGGAAAGTTTTTAAAAGAACAGCATTTATTTGAGACTTTAATGATGAAATGCTGAGTAAATGCCTGCATTTTATTTTTGGGTGATCTGTTCCTTCATAGTTGATTTAATCAAATGCTCCGAACTAGTGTAAATTTCCCCGCTGAACCCAGTGCCACACACTAGGTCAATAAAAATACCTCGTGCTCGTCCTATTCCCAATTCCTGCTCATTATCATTAAACACACACAAGACAGACATCCTCCTACAGGCTGACAGGAAATGTAAGTGTCTCTACCGCCGAGAGTTTGCTGGATATCCGGAGCTAGAAAGACTTTGGTGGTGCTGCTGGTGTTGTGAAACATGGCCAGTGCTCGGCAGAGTGTGAGCTATTCTTAGCCTCGTTGTACGTGGTGTGGTTTTTTTCTCACGCCGTTAGGATCTCCAGGTGTCTGGATGAAAGTGGCAGGGCATTTCGAAGGCAGCGTTTTGTAAGTGCCAAGAGAATCTGTGTCAGCGCTTTGCAGTTCTGTCTGTACGAAGAAACTAACACGAGAGTGAAGGGTGTTTTTGTGTGTGTTTCTGCTCGAGTGACACTTTAAGGGGGAGATTTGGCGAGTGGAAGGAGAGGATATGACGTGTTATTGATCTTTCAACAGGACTCCTCTTGGGGCCTCTTTGGACGAACAGAGCGGCAGTCCGTCCAGAGGTGAGTTCATCTTCTTTACAGTAACATGTCGACTTTTTGGGATAGGTTTTGCTGTAAACGCTTACTCAACTGCTGGATGACTCTTCTCCACCACTCCTTGTGAACTTTGGAGCAAGACCTCACAATGCACTACAGCGCGCGTGCACATTCATTGGCACACACACGTACGCTGCTTTGGGGCCAATAGCAGACCCCCGCACACTCCAGGCAAAGTAGTGCATGATTAGATGAATGTTTCTTCAGAGTTTATTACTAAACAGGACTGAAGCCAAGAGCCAGATAATGTGTTATGGATCAAGTCATTCAAAACTGCATCGGCAGTCTTTCTGATAACTTTGTAGGTAAGGCAGTTGCTCTTAAGAGTAAATATTTACTTTTAATCTCTCAGTGCGTGCAAGCTATATTGCCACATTCGGGCTCTGAAGTGCTACTTGGATGTATTTTTAAGTGTTTTTATGTTGAAGAGAATGGGAAATGATCACTTGTTCGTCGGGATAGGTCAGTGCAAAGTGTTTGCTCTCTGAAAGCTATTCTCTTTGCTTTTCAGGGCCATTAAAGAATGGCTGTAGCTTTGAAGATGACCTGTCCCTGGGAGCTGAGGGTAAGTACTCTCCACTTTATCCCTCAATCAGATGTAATTGCTCTCAAGTGCTCTGCTTTGTGAGGAATGTGCTGAAGTATTCCAAGAATTCCACGTAGAGGTTAATGAACCAATTGACAGACAAGACTGACTGCTGGTCACCTTGTGTAATGGCTATTTCGTGTTTTTGGGGGGGGGGGTTTCAACCGAGTGGGTCCGTTGTGAGTTTTTGTGCTAAGTGTTTACATTCTATTTGGATTATATGCTATTAAGGACACACACACTGTGACATGCAGACACATGCATGTGATACTGGTTAAAAGACTGGTCTTGGCACATCAGATAACTTATCTCTGGTTTCACGGTGCACCTTATGGCCTGCGTGTTAGCGGGAGAGGAGCGCGTGAATAATAAAAGTGACTTTTCAGCTCACTTTTAATACCACTAGTCATAAGTGTAGCAGAATTCTGATGTTAGCTAGTAATTATTTTATGCTGATGTGTAATGTTTTATAGGCATCTCAGATAAACTTGGTAATCGCTTTTTCACTGTGGAATCTTTTTTTTTTTAGAAGGCTGTTTGTATTGTTTGTTTTGACTCATGCATGTCTCTACTTGGTGAGAGTTAACTTCGAAACCTGTATGCTACTTAACTTTAACCATGTTTAAAAAACAACCGTAATACAACAATATGTATGACATATTAACATTAAAAATGCCATTAATAGAATGAAAAGCACTTGCATTGTTTGCTTGTGTAATGTTCCCTCATCTGCACTGTATTTTCTTGGTTAATTTGCTATCTTATGTGTGGGTGTATTTTTACAGTTGTTGAATGACAAGTTTAAACAACTCAACAAGTTGAGGAGAAACTTTTCTGCAGACTTTTCGCAAGCTGTTGTGCAACTGCAGTCGACCAGATTTCACCCTTCTCTGTTTCTGTATGTGAAGGAACAAGTCCAGACTCGTTCCACTGAATGACTCAGCCCCTATCCACACTTATTGACAAAAGCACAGGAATCAGGCAACACCAGTTGTGGGAATTTCTTTGGAAATTCGAGGTTTAGCATTTTTTACCTGAGGCTGATGAATGAGTGCATGTAAACCAGGATTCTTCAGGCCAGAAAATCTCTGGCTAATGTCCTCTGCGTCCCTGTGTTCAATTCTGTCCTCCTTAGTGAACTAAAACCTGGTGTCTAATGTGATTTGTAACACGAATCGTTTGGCAGGTTAGGATGTGTGCGCATATAATTCTGTCATTGTGCTCCAAGTGCTGAGGAAAATGTTCAACAAAGTGGATTGTCGTCCGGAGTGGATGGTTCTAAGCTGGATAAATCACATTTGGAAATTAACATTGTCACAACGTTAAATAAGGCATCTTTGTAAAGAATTTCGGACAATTCCCACAATGCTAAAATGGCAGCCAGGGCTTTTGTTAACTGCACTTGTGTCAAAGGTTGACAGGTGGCTTCAGGGGAATTTGGTATCAAGTTAGGTGGGAATCCAGCACAGTTAAGCCTATGTTCTTCTTTCTCTCTCATCTCTACAGCCAATCACCTCCAGAACAGTAGCACAAAAACAGAGGCCAATGGGTAAGCAGGACTTCCAAAATGTTCCCATCTCCTGTTTTTGTCTAGTCACAGGTGGGTGACTGTCTTCTTTCCTCAGCTATGAAATGCCAGCCAAGGCCAAAAGGACCCAGTTCAAACAGAAGGGCAGAAGTATGAACTCCACAGGGTCTGCAAAGAGCAGCACCACAGTGTCCAGGTACTTTACAACAATGACATACTTAAGTCATTAACTGTGTGTGTGTGTGTGTGTGTGTGTGTGTTTGTGTGTGTGTGTGTGTGTGTCTGTGTCTGTCTGTGTCTGTCTGTGTCTGTGTGTGTCTGTGTCTGTGTCTGTGTCTGTGTCTGTGTGTCTGTGTGTCTGTGTGTCTGTGTGTCTGTGTGTCTGTGTGTGTGTGTGTGTCTGTGTGTCTGTGTGTCTGTGTGTCTGTGTGTGTGTGTCTGTGTGTGTCTGTGTGTGTGTCTGTGTGTCTGTGTGTCTGTCTGTGTCTCTGTGTGTCTGTGTGTGTCTGTGTCTGTGTGTGTGTCTGTGTCTGTGTCTGTGTCTGTGTGTGTGTCTGTGTCTGTGTCTGTGTCTGTGTCTGTGTCTGTGTCTGTGTCTGTGTGTGTGTCTGTGTCAGTGTCTGTGTGTGTCTGTGTGTCAGTGTCTGTGTCTGTGTGTGTGTCTGTGTCTGTGTCTGTGTCTGTGTGTGTCTGTGTCTCTGTGTGTCAGTGTCTGTGTCTGTGTCAGTGTCTGTGTGTCAGTGTCTGTGTCTGTGTCAGTGTCTGTGTGTGTGTGTCAGTGTGTGTGTCTGTGTGTGTGTGTGTGTGTCTGTGTGTGTGTCTGTGTGTGTCTGTGTGTGTGTCTGTGTCTGTGTCTGTGTCTGTGTCTGTGTCTGTGTGTGTGTGTGTGTCTGTGTGTGTGTCTGTGTGTGTGTCTGTGTGTGTGTGTCTGTGTGTGTGTCTGTGTGTGTGTCTGTGTCTGTGTCTCTGTGTGTCTGTGTCTGTGTGTTTGTCTGTGTGTGTGTCTGTGTCTGTGTGTGTCTGTGTGTGTGTCTGTGTGTGTGTCTGTGTGTGTGTCTGTGTGTGTGTCTGTTTGTGTATGATGATGATGATGATGATGATGTATGTGTATATATTATATACAGGTCAAAAGTTTGGAAATATTACTATTTTTAATGTTTATGAAAGAAATATCTTATGCTCACCAAGGCTGCATTTATTTGATCAAAAATACAGAAAAAAGGTAATATTATGAAATATTTTTGTCTTGAAATATTTTTAATTTCAGCATCTTTACTCCAGTCTTCAGTGTCACATGATCCTTCAGAAATCATTCTAATATGCTGATTTATTTTCAATGTTGGAAACTATTGTGTTGCTTAATATTTTGTATAACCTATGATGCTTTTTTTTCAGGATTCTCTGATGAATAAGATTTTTATTTTGAATAAATGCTGTTCTTTTTAACTTTTTATTAATCGATGAATCCTGAAAAAAGTATCACCGGTTCCAAAAAAATATTAGGCAGCACAACTGTTTACAGCATTGATAATAACTGAGCATTAAATCAGCATGTTAGATTGAAGAATTTCTGAAGGATCATGTGACACTGAAACTGGAGTAATGATGCTGAAAATTATATTATGAAAAATAACTATTTTCAATTGTAATAATATTTCACAATATTACTGTTTTTACTGTATTTTTGCTCAAAAAATTTGAAGTGAAGTTATGTTAACATTTAAAATTAAACCTGTGGAAAAAGTAATTTAACATTTCTGAAATAACCCATGTTGCTAACACTTAACAATTAAAGCTGCAGTCCTAGTTTTTCCTCTTTGTCGCCATCTCTGTTTGAAATCTGCAACTGCAGTTATTCGCGGAATGATCAACTCTAAGTGAGCTGTGCCTCGGCACCGCACAGCGCGTATGAATACAATGTTTTGAGGAGAATGTCAATGCGCGTCTGTCAGGAGAAGTGCTGTCAGTCACAGCGCCGTGTGGATACTGTCATTCAGAATAACAGATTCTACCGTTTGAATGCATGACCAACATAAGAATGCCATCTGAACAAGTAAGCAGCTAACATCCACTTTTGTGCTGACCAACTAGGCCAACGTGGGAAAAGCATTGCAATAAATCATGATGATTAAATCTAACGGTCGCTTATAATATCACGTCAAACCGTGCAAATTATACTTTGTTTTCAAATTGTTAATATTAATAACATCAGCATTGCGTGACTACACTTAATGTGTATTAGAACTAACGTTACCTGCAGTTCAGTTTACATTTGTTCTAATCGTCATCAACAAATTAATATGGATTAGAGATGAACTGCTCCGTCTCATAGCTTGCACAAAATAATGGCTATTTACCATAATGCACGTAGCAAAAAGAAAGGCACAACAAAGGAAACTCTGTAACTTTTACTGTATGAATTAAGCGAAGTGTGCTACTGTTACATAATAACCATTGAAATGTCTGACCTGTCCAGCAGAAAAAAACTGTCTCTGCATCCGTTTTGAACCCATTCAAAGCACGGAACGCCACCTTTCAAAAGCCCTTCTTATCTTTGTTTTGGCTCGGTTGAAGTCTCTCTTTTTTCTGTAGCCATTCCGAAACTCGGAAGTCTTTTGCAGTTTACAACGGGCGAATCTCCCGATGTCACTGTCACTGATTGAGGTTTCAACCTTTCTGGATCCGCTATCAAATTGATAAGTTTAATTATATCAAGCACTGTGAGAAAAGACTATAAATCTCCACCTCCAACATCCTACCACACGCGATAGCCTACTAGCCGGGACTTCTTATTGATGTGTACAGATGTGACGCAAAGATATGCTCGAATCTCCTGCGGAAATCCACCAGTACCACTGGAATTAAAAACGTTATTACAAGCTTACCGCTGTAAATCGAGCTAAGGTAAGCAGATAGTTTTGAACACTGGCTGGTTATGTACTTGCTCAAAAATTAAAATTTTAACCCAAAAAAATTACGGACTGCTGCTTTAACATGCATTCTAACTTGAATGAACAATAAACACTATATTTTTTACAGCATTAATTAGCCTTCATTAATGTTAGTTGATATAAATATTAATGTTCATGTTCGTTCACGGTGCATTAATGTTAACAGACCATTTTTTTTTAATCAAAATTAAAAACGTATTTGTAAATGCCAGAGATTAGCATTTTACTAAGATTATTAAATGCTGTAGAATTGTAGTTCATTGTTAGTTCATGTTAATTAATTTTAACATTACTGTGAAGTGTTTCTAAATCTTTATATGCAGTGTCTGTAATGCTTTGCTTTGACAAATATCGGTTGGCTGATGCAGATATTCCACGGATGTTGTTTTTCCTGCAGTGTTTCAGAACTGCTGGACCTGTATGAGGAGGATCCAGAGGAGATTTTGTACAACCTGGGCTTTGGACGGGAGGAGCCTGACATCGCCTCAAAAATCCCTTCTCGTTTCTTCAACTCGTCTTCTGGCGCCAAGGGCATCGACATCAAAGTTTACCTGGGAGCCCAGATTCAGCGCATGGAGTTGGAGAACCCGAACTATGCCCTAACAAGTATGTCAGTCGAGCTGTCAGCACAATCCCTGACGTCTGATAGCATAAATCTCTTATCTAAATCGGTTAATAACTTGACTTTCCTTTTTGGCTCACATGCAAAGTATTCTCCAGCGACTCCACTCAGGTTTTCCAAAATTCCCAGTCGCTCCCTCCTCTCAAGTGAAAGCGAAATTTGCACCGTTACCAAACTACTGTTAAAGTGTGTGTGTGTGTGTGTGTGTGTGTGTGTGTGTGTGTGTGTGTGTGTGTGTGTGTGTGTGTGTGTGTGTGTGTGTGTGTGTGTGTGTGTGTGTGTGTGTGTGTGTGTGTGTAGAATGTCTGCAGAAAGTCTTTTTTACTTAATCTCAATAATATTTGACAAATCTTAGCTTTTTATTCTATCAACGTGGTTTAATTAAATGCATATTTCTGACATGCAATTGAATTTGAGTATGAATTATTGACATTTTCGGTGTAATTGAATGTATTTTGACAAAACGGTGTAGAATTTTAATATTGGACACGTATCAATTATCAACCATAGCATGAAAATAACCATCGACATTGTTATCAGCCAGAATTTTAATATCAGTGCATCCTTGATTGCATTATAGATCCTATAGCGAGGGACTGCACTTTTGATAAAAAAGAGCACTGCTTATGCAACTGCTTACAAGTATTTAACCATACAAAGAAGAAAGACAAAGACTGCAAGGGAAGAGTTGAGGGAAGTTGTGGTGCCTAGAAAAGAAGTGTTTTTGACTTTAGACCACGTTGCAGAACGTTTAATCCATGGTGTTTCTCAATACTGGTCAAAACTCCATATCGTCAACCAAACACTGAGCTCCTAACCCTCAAACATTTGCTGATCAACAACGCTGTGTGTACGAGGGCTGTTCAGACTCCGCTCAGTTGAAGTAGAGCACAACAAAGCCATTGTCCTCTGTGGGCACAGAAATGAGAGGCAGAGACAGACGGCAACGGAGAGAGAAAGTGACAAGCAGGCTGTGGCACAGCAGAGCCTATTCTGCCATCCGCTCACATCAGGATTCGGCCTGTGTGCCAGCTCTGTGCCAGCTTTTGTGTTGGCCTACATTTGCATAATTCTCACTGAGCCAAGACAAAGCAGTGGAACAGGAAGAACCTTGGTGAGGGTAGGGATGTGTGAAGTCTGAAATAAGGCCTGTTTTGTTGATCGTGAGTGCACTGCATTTGGCTTCAGATTTGTTTTGTTGCTTCGTTTTAGTAAGTGCTAGTCTGGCTATGAACTGTTCGGGTAAAATTTCGATACAAGTAAAATACCAGTTATAATTTACTCACTCATTCCAAACCAAGAAAAGAACCATAAAAGCCTGTAATTGCATTAAAAAGTAAATAATAATGACTTAATTAAAATTATCCCATAATTTACTCAACCTCAAGACATCCTAGGTGTATATGACATTCTTCTTTCTGATGAATAAATATCCTGATGCTTCCATGCTTTATAATGACAGTGACTGGTCCATTGAGTTTAAAGCTCAAAAAATTCCATCCATCCAGCCACAATCCACACGGCTGCGGGGGTTAATAAAGGCCTTCTGAAGTGAATCGATGGGGCTTTGTAAGAAAAACTTGCGAAGAAAGCGAAACTGGTGCGACAATGATGTCGGATGTAGCGTAAGCGTTTTGAACTGCAAGAGGCGTTACACTTTCTGCGCAAGTTGAATACGGAAGGCAGTCTGGTGGTATGCTTTAATATAACTCTGATTGTGTTCATCTGAATGAAGAAAGTCATATACACCTAGGATGTCTTGAGGTTGAGTAAATCATGGGATAATTTTCATTTTAAAATGAACCAATTCTTTCATTTCTAGTTTCTCACAGAAAGCTATGATATGACTTTACAGTCTTAAATATAGGGATAGGTTATATTTCCATATAACATAATGTCAATATTTATCATGATATTCATTTACTTACCATTAATGGGGAAGGAAATGCTTTCAACATATTTGATAGACCTTGAGAACGAATGTAAACTTCACAATTAAACTCCACAGAGTAGCTACCTTTCAATTTAGGGACACATGTAATCCATTATTTTTCTCTAAATTCTGTGTTTTCCATTTTAATTTTATTTGGGAATTCTGGCTTTGATTTAATAATTTTATAAACTTTAATAATTGAATCAAGCTTTTAAAATGTAATGAAATAAAAAAAACAATTCATATACAACAAAACATTGCTTTTTGTCAAATAAGATGCTGCACAACAGCACTGTATACATTGAAAATATGGATGAAAAAAAAAAATGGCTTGTGTGACATTCCTTACAAATAATAATAATATTATTATTACAATTTAGTATAGGCTACTGTAGTGATATATTTACGTATGTCATAATTTCTTGAAGTTAAACCCGTACTTTTATTTTGACAGTTTGTCGTGAAGATCTTTCCATTTCAGTGTGAATTTTTACAGGAAAAGATAATCACAATAAGGCAATATAAAATCACTAAAGAACCGCTCACAACTCTGGAGATGAAGTTCATGTGGTCATATCTTTATATATCAAGACAGCAGACGCTGAAAACACTGTGAGTGTCAGGTGTGTGTGTGTGTGTGTGTGTGACGAAACCGCCACGTTTATTCACACAGAGATGCGCAGAAATTACTTTTAGCAACATGCAGTGACTGGCTGTTGTCACATTTATTTCTGCTGTGTGATAGGCTAGATTAATCCATATTGAGTAAAAATATCCAGAGCTTATCGTTATCAACGTACATTTTATGGCAATATCAAAATTATATTGTTTATTGCCCAGCTGTACAACTCTATAATAATGTATTTATATACTGATATATGTGTGTGTATCTATCTATCTGTCTGTCTGTCATATTCATAAGTAGTGCCATTTTTATTATTTTATGTTTTCAAACAGATTGCAATTGTATTTGATGGTGCTAATGGTGCAGAAAATTGCACACTTTACCTTTTTAAATATAAAAATATTAACAAAAAATCTATGTATACATTAAACATTTTGTTTATGTGTTTGTTTATTTCCTGAAGGAGCCCTATACAATTCATAATATTTTTATTATATTTTTTGCTATACATTTTTGTTTTGTTTGAAAGCAAATTAATAAATACAACTACCTTCAAACAGAGCAATTCTATTTGATGGTGCTAACTTTGAAAATATTTATATTTACTTTTTTAAAGAATCTAACTTACGTAAATTATTTTAAATAAGCAATCATATTATTAATTCAAGTAATTGTTAAACATACAAGTTATTATTCAAGCAATTATTGCTGTCAGTAATAACATGAAGTACAAGGAAGCGAATTACAAGTAAAAGAAAAAAATTACACATGTAAAAGAATAATATTGCACATATATTGTGACCCCCCTTTGTTAATGCCACCCAAAAATTAATTATTAATTATTCACCCTCATGTCGTTCGACACCCGTAAGACCTTTGTTCATCTTCGGAACACAAATGAAGATATTTTTGTTGAAATCCGATGGCTCAGAAAGGCTCCATTGACAGCAATGACATTTCCTCTCTCAAGACCCATAAAAGGCACTTAAGACGTTGTTACAAAGTCCATCTGACTACAGTGGTTCTACAATCATTTAATGAAGCGACAAGAATTAGTTTTTGTGCGAAAAAAAACGAAATAACAACATATAGTGATGGACCGATTTCAAAACACTGCTTCATGAAGCTTTAGAGCTTTAGGAATCAGCGTATCGAATCAGCGGTTGGGATCGCCAAAGACTTCAGCAGTTTGGCGGTTTGACACGCGATCCAAATCATGATTCGGTATACTGATTCCTAATGCTCTGAAGTGTTTGCAATCGGCTGTCACTATACAAGTCTATACAATTTTTTTGCGCACAAAAACTATTCCTGTTGCTTCATAAAATGATTGTAGAACCACTGTAGTGAGAAGGACTTTGTAACGACGTGTTTAGTACCTTTTATGGGTCTTGAGAGAGGAAATGTCATTGCTGCCAATGGAGGCCTTTCTGAGCCATCGGATTTCAACAAAAATATCTTCATTTGTGTTCCAAAGATGAACGGTCTTCCGGGTCTGGAATGGCATGAGGGTGAGTATTTAAAGACATTATTTTCATTTTTGGTTGAACTAACCCTTTAACCTAGACTAACCAACTGTTTATGCTCATCATACCTCATTAGTTGGGCATTTGGACCAATAAGTGGAATTGAATGTTTATTCAAGCAGACACATTACTGGGAGGTGTTTTGTGGACTTCTTCTCCCATGTCTTGCATAACTTTTGCTTCTTCCTCCGTAAATGCTCCTCCAATGGGGACTGTGATCTCGAATCGGACGTGCTTGTCCCTCTTTCACAGAAAACCACACTCTCTGTTCCTCTTTTCTTTTTCTGGCACATGTCCTGCTCGTTCCAGAGCGCTGACTCAGACTGCCTGGCTGCATTGCAGGAGATAAATGAAGACTATTGATTTCTGAGCATCACGCATCACTGGCTTGTTATCACTTGTTATCATTCCGTTACATGCCGGCAGTATTGTCAAATCCTTTTCCTTTATGTCGGCCATAATGACAAGCTTGATGTTGATAAAAAACCATAGACACAAAACGGTCTCAAAAAAGCTGACAGGATCTTGTTTTTGCCCCGGGAGGCCATGTCTTTTTTTTTTTTTTTTATTGTATTGTATCGTTTTTTTCATAAAATACATGCTCCGTTTACTTAACTCCCATATGAATGAATAAGTAATTACACTGCTTTGAGTTTAACAAACCTTACAAATAAAAACCAGTGTAACAGAAACAGTTCTTGACTTATTTTGAGTCTGACACAATAACCTGCGGTTAAAGTGAGCAAGTGAGTCAATTCTGTTCATGATTCACAATGTTGGCTCCTGTAGTCAATTCAGTCTAATTTACAATGCAGTTTGACTGATTCAGAGATTACTTTATTTGTCAGCTATTTCTTTCTTTTTTTTCGGTTTTTGTTTTGTTTTTTAATTTTTTATATAATTCATTAAATGACATTATTTCAATTATTTAATTTCATCAATACAATATAATACTTATATTCAATTATATTATTTTTATTATATTATTAATTACAATCAATTATTTATTGTACTTTACTATTAAAAATGCAATACAATTACTATTATTATTATATGAATGTACCATTTATTTATTTTATTTATTACCATAGCAGGTGTAGGAAACTGTTCTATTGTTTTAATATCTTATGTTTCTTCTTTTGTTCTTGAGTAAATAATTAAAAGGTTGCTATCCTTTTTCTGTAGGTCGATTCCGTCAAACAGAAGTACTGGCTACGGTGGCAAACGTTTTCACAGAGATCTACTCCCACGTGTCCGGAAGACCCATGGAGAAAATCGGCAGCAGCGACATAGAGGTTAAACCCTCTCCATTAAAAAGGAATAATTCCGCTCTGAATGTGGCCAAAATTCTTAAGCGGAACATTACGAGGCAGAACCTGATGGCCTCGGGCCCGGAAGGAGCAGCTAAACAGCCTTCAGCATCTGATGCCGACAACGCAGAGAGTGTGAACTCTGACGTACGGGACGGGCTGACTGATACCGAGCACAAGCCACAGCAGAAAGTCTTTAGGAAGAAAGATTCATCTCTGGCAACAGTGACCGAAGAGGCCCAGCAAAGTATCTCAGAAGCCTCACTCAACGGAGACATCCCAGCACCTCTGGCCAAGGACTCTACGTTAACGAATGGTGATCACTCCACTTCATCACCAGCTCTGGACAAAGACGCACCACTTTCCCCGGTCCTGGTGAGCATCAGTCGGGCGTCTGACGAGAATGAGCTTACGACCGAGTCAGAACTCAAGGATATTGAAAGCCAGGAGACCATCACTTCCACCCCAGATAAAGAACCATCCAACCTGCTGCCCAACCCACACATAGCCCACCTGCTCAGCCAGCCCAGAGACTCCTTTGAAATGGAGGAGGTACAGTTCCCTCTCGCTTCCACTTTACCAAAACAATCCTCCCTGCTTTCCCTTGTCCAGTTCTCACGCTGACAATCATCTCCAAGCTTCTCCTAAAGGTTTTTTTTTTTGTGTGTGTGCGTTTTGTTGTAAAAGCAGCAGAGGGTCATGACACTTCAAGCTAAAAATAAGTTGGGAACATGGAGAGCCTGGAGGATGTTCTGGGGATTATGGTTTTGCCTTTGATTATGTTGGAGCATGATACTAATTCCTAATAGCAGTAAATGTTCACCAGTGATGCTTAGGGTTGGGAATCGAAAATCGATTCCAATTCTGGAATCCGATACTTAAGGTCAGGAGTCAGATACTTGTTATAAAATTTATATTTAGATTACCCGTATCGATTCCTTTTGTGTGCATTTTAATATGACGTTCAAGCGCAAGAAGACCCATGCAAGAATATTCTCGTAAGCACAGTCGGTTGTGTCATAAGTGAATGTAAACAGTTGACAAAGGAAATACATGTGTAACAGTATATTGGATCCGTGCAGCTCTTAAAGTGACAGCAGCCTAATATTCCTGCAGATATCTCTATAAACAAAAGACAGAGAAAAATCACTTGCTGTTCTTGACTGAATAACTTTTGTAACTATATTTGTAATGTATATTTTATTTATAAAGTGCAGTGTTTACATTTGATTGCAGTTTCTGTACCTGAATAGTACCTGTAAAAAAAACTTATTTTGCATGCTTAAAAAGTTTCCCAACTTAAAGGGATAGTTCACCTAAAATGATCCCTTCATTTACTGACCCTCGTGTCATTCCAAACCTGTATGACATTCTTTCTTCTTTGAAACACAAAAGATTGAAAAATGTCTGTATTTTGTCCAAACAATAAAAGTCAATAGGTATAATGTTGTTTGGAAGCCAGCACTGTAAGTCTTATATCTTAAGTAAGTCTTACAGGTTTGAACCAACATGAGGGTGAGTAAATGATGATAGAATAGTCTCGTATTGCTCTGTTTGTTTGAGCATCCCGACACAGCATGAAATAGCAACACTGGCTTGACCAATTGTGTGAGTTTGGGGTGTGACTATCTGTCTGTCAAAACCACCCAGTTCTTGTACCAGGTCATTTTAAACGCTGGCCCTTGGTCATACCACATTTTCTAACAATGGCTCATGAGCAGCATCATTTGAGTACTGCTGTGTTGTAATCTGTCAGAATGGTAATAATCTATTTCTTTGCAGTTGCAGAGTAATGAGGATGAAGCACTTCCTGGTCCTGGCGGCATGTCTCGAGATGGCAGCGGTGAGTGTGGACTGGCTGTGGTTATCAGTCACGCTACCAGGAAACTGAATTTGTATGTGTGTCAAAGGCTATATGCAATTTTTAAGCATTCAAAACAGTTGGTTATTTTTGCCAAGGGATTGTGTGCAATGCGACAATCTGTAAGATTTAGAACGCTGCCTTAAGCAAAACATTGGAATTAAGATAAAAATGCTTTCAGGCTAAAAACACAATGACCGTGTGATCATATCGGATTGTCTTTCCTAGAAGAAAACAGGAAAAAAATTGTACTCAAACACTCAACATAACTGTTATGTGTTATCATGCTGTGCTATAGTCCAGCCCTAAGGAGCCTGTCTTTTAGTTACAGTATGGAGCAAGTCTGCCCTCATGTGGTAGAATTCAATACATTTTTACTATTTATATATGTAAAAGAATGTTCTGGAAAGTAAATTTTTATTTAGTCATAATTTTGTTCTTTAATAAGCAACATTATGCTACCAAAGCCTAACTTGTATTAATACATAGTTTTAAGTGAATCTCTTACAATTTTGAATGCCCAAACTTGTTAGTATTAGTGAAAAGGTGATAGTAAAACATACAAATATGTTGCAATAATTTACAGTATTCAGCACACTGAACTTAAATAGTGAGATCAAAGCCTTAAAACTATTAAGCATGAATGATTTGTGTGTTCTACTGCTGGAAAATTAGTCATTCGCAATCAGTTTTGGTGCTCATGTTGTGTCTCCTACAGAACGGTTATTGAGGACTGCCAGCCAGCAGTCTGACAGCAGTGGGTTTGCAGAGGACCCATCCACAGACGGTTCGGGTAATCACCTAAAGGTATGCGAGCGTGGGCATAACCATCTGGGCTCTCAACAATCTATGAATATCAAGAGTGTAATCCTCCTCGGACCCATGTTTATGTGAATTTAGTTTGCACTGATATAATAAAAATATATAATAAAAATTATATGAATAGTAATAAAAGCCGTAATAAAATAGTAATGATGTTACACACATGTATGAATGGTCTGACTTTAGCTTTGTGAAATTATGCTACATTAAACAAAACAAACAGCAGATGTACTAAATGAAATGCAAATTCACTCTCTGACAGTAGGTGGCGCTTATGAAACGGCAGCGATATAGCATTTCACCGTTTACTGCTGTACACAAATCAGCACTGCGCTTATAAATACTGTTTTAGTAGACATTAAACAGAGGTAGAAGAAAAGAAAATGCCCTCAGAACTTTTCTGAAGACAGCTCCCTTCTGAGATGCATGCATATAAACCCCTGCCCTCAATTCAAAATGAGTGTGCCTGTACAGTAATTTCTCTGATAGTGTGTCTGTTCTCTTCTTTGCATCAGTGTTCAGTGTGTCCCATCTCTAGCCTGTGTCAATGTCCTGCTTATATATGTAATATTTCCACACAAATGACATTTTGGGAAGTGATTGCAATGCATTTTTAGTAAAAGTCCAGGAACAGAGATTGGCCAAAATAAAATAAAGCAAAACTTTAGGCTTTTTAATAGAGATTCACCGGCCATCAATTGGAACTGGACAGTTTATGCTCCAAACACACGTTTGGCATCCGGTTCGGTTTCCTTTTCAACCAGTGCATCTCTACTGAAAAGCCCTCTAAATCTTGAAAATTTCCTCTTAGATTTCCCAGGGAAATTCAAAAAACATAAATGAGGACAACAATGATTTGCTGAGTCCCAGGAGTTTAAAGGCTAAAAAACTACAAAGTAAAACTATAAAACTTTCAACATCAGTTCTCCTAAGTCCTTCATTGAATAATGGAAATGAAACTTCTCTCTTTTATCAGGTACAAGAAAGCTCAGACAGCTGTGACAGTGAAACTACAGTGACATCGCATGCAGGAGAAGTCGGCACGCCAGTAGGGTTGGAGTACCCCAACTTTGAAAGATTGCTGGGAGAGGAAGCCCATTCTCTGCCCAGAGTCACATCTAGCCAGATTGGAGCGAACCGAGAAGTCCCTGAGATCCCCAGCCTCCAGATTCCCAGTCCAAGCTCTGACAATATTAGCACCGATGGACCACTCCTTTCTCCTGACTCTGATAGGGCTTCCATAGTCGAGTCTGGTTTCATCACTGTACAAGAACCCACCACAGCCTCTCCAGAAGTGGATTTGAGTGTAATTGCAGATCCTACAACAGATTCAATCTCGGATGTAACTCATGATGGCAGCATATCCCAGCCTGGTTTTGGTAAAGATCTTCATTCATCCTCTGGACCAGAGTCTTTGGATCTTGACCATTGCCCCCCCACGGCTCAAAGGAGGCAGAATGCTCTCCACACAGCCCATCAAATGTCATCCTCAATGGAGGAGGAACGTCCTGGTCGAGTATGGGTGAGGGACAAGGACTTGCTGAGGGACATTTTGGAGAGGAATCCTTTAAGGAGATCCAGCTCCCTCCCAACGTCTTCCCTCAGCCCGACTCGAGTGGTCACCTCCATGCGCATTCAACTCGGAAAGGGTTCGGTCAAGCACTGTACCCCACCCTTGTACACATACCGCTACGACGAGGAGAGTCGCAGTGACCGGGAAGAAGTGGATTCCATCATGGAAGCAGACGAAGTTGATCATGCTACTATGCTCTTGAATTCTGCTCCAGCAGATAAATCAAAGACGGGTAGGGGAACACCACCACCACACCATCTCACTATACCTCAACATCTGACTCGCTCTTCCAGCTCGCTTTATAGCGTCCCTGCCGACTGGCCCCCGAGGCCCCTGGGTGAATGTCCAACCTGGAGCACATGTAGTGTCCCAAACCTTTCTCATTTTACAGGTCCGGCCCACCCTCTTCCTCATCCTCATCCTCCTCCTCATGGGTCCTTCTACTCTCCACAACATGGAGTGGCCTACAACTTCTCATACCCTACCAGACTTCCCCACCATACTCCCTTCCCTCAACCGCAGAGTTCGCCTTGTCCTCAGCCACTTCAGAGTAATACATTTACTCCAACACAGGGGGCACCCTTTACAACCCAGCACAATATACATTATGTGCATCCACACAGCACACCATACAACCCATACGGTTCAACGTATAACATTTCTCAGGGTGCTCCCTACGGCCCCTCATTGAACATCCAGAACAACCCATACCAAACTCACGTCCCTCTTGCGCAGTCCCACAGTGCCCCCTACACTTTGGGATACAATGATTCCCCACATCACCACGGTGCCCCCTACAATCATCCATATTATCCTTCTCCCCCCTACCCTTTCTCCTTTGGGACTCCTCCGGCACCCACCCCTGTGATGGGTAGCACAGAGATGCAGCTCAGGAGGGTTCTACATGATATTCGTGGGACAATGCAGAACCTTGGTCAGGTGAGAACTGCCAAAATTATTTGTATACTTGTGTATTACATTATGACCTGCTATGATTTTATGACTTTATGATTTTATATCCGAATGGTCTTAACATATGGTAAGCCTGATTATTAATAAGGCTGTGCTTGACAAGGGCATATTAGTAATTGTTTGTGACTAAGGCAGAGGTATACATAGGGCTG
The DNA here is from genome assembly GCA_023029165.1 of Gobiocypris rarus. Taxonomy (NCBI): domain Eukaryota; kingdom Metazoa; phylum Chordata; class Actinopteri; order Cypriniformes; family Gobionidae; genus Gobiocypris; species Gobiocypris rarus. Next base: position 41,829,898 of record CM040910.1, read on the forward strand.
GGCACCGAACGTCGATACTTTTATGGTATCGAACGAAAAACTTTGATACTATGAGTATCGAAAAATGATTTATCTTTCGGTTCCAAAAGCCAAGTGGCTGTGTCTGTGTGAGCCTGTAGCATACTTGCATGCGTTTCCCCTACAATGTATTCACAGCGGCGCAGCAAAATCTTCACATGATCACTAATATCACGACATTCACTTACACACAGTCAATACTTTCAGAAAACTATTTCAAGATGACGTTGGCTGTTGTGCTTTTACAAAGTGCATAAAATCCTCCATTTGCCTGAGAGAGAGAGAGATCGCTCACGCGGAGCTACAGCGCGACAGTCAGTTTAATGAGTGACGGTGGGCTGTGATATTAATCTTATTTTATTTTCGCTTCCAAGGATTATACAAAGAAGATATGAGGTAAAACTATTATAAACCATATCCGCGTTCCGTCTAGCGCCAATTCCTTCTCTCATTTCTCCCTAAACATAAACTTAACGTCAGAGTCAGCACAATGTGTGATTGTTGTCAAATGCAGTCTCCACTTTGGCTAAATTGCAGGACGTGTTTGACAAAATCACTATAATCCGCCGCGCAATAGACAATGTTTCCAAGTTCATCAGTGCGGGCATGTGTGTGTATGTGTGTGCACGCTGCGAAACAGACCGACTTGCACATTATGCTTAAAAGCCTATGCGCGACTAAACCATCAAATACACAACAAATAGCCTATATGTCAAAATGGCCGGAGTGTATTCACATTAACACAGTTTATCTTAAATGGGCGTAAACAGTTTGGAGAAATCATTGGGAAAATGGTATTATTAGATCAGCATTCGGTCTTAAAGGGGCAGCGTCTAATAAACCTGCTGACGATTGAGCCATTAATGTCAATCAAACAACAAAAGGCAAAGATAAAATTACTCACAGCTCTTGTAAAGATAACTTTAGTTTTAAGCATTAATCTATCAGTTTATACTGTGAAAACTATGCAGTGTTATTTTACATTTCATTACTTTATTAGACTTTTTAAAAAAAAAATATATTCTTTTAATTAATAAAAAGTTAAAAAGAACGATGCAATAATAGTGTCTGCTGGCGCACCCCTATCCAAAAAGAACAACCAGTTTTATTAATAATGTTACCCTGAGTGAGTAGTGGTATTAGAATTTATTTTAATTAAGGTGAAAAATAAAAGTTTTGGATTAATGTATTTTTGTTGATGTTGAAATGGATTTTAAAACATATGGTATCGAAAAAAGTATCGTTAGGAACTGGTATCGAAACTGGCATCGGATCGAAAGATTTTGAACAATACCCAGCCCTAGGTATACACTGGTTTTAATGGTATACACTGTTTAATGGTAGGAGGAATAAGTTAGCTGGTTGGGTTTTTGCTGTAACACAGTAGATATATTTGTATAGGCTGGACTTGTCGGTGATTTAAGAAATATCAAGTAATGTGAAAAAACTGAACAAAACGATTTCCCAAACAAGTTCAGATGAGAGAACATCTTATAAGTGATTCTAGGCACAAGTTGGAGTGTAGTTGTTTATCATTTCTAGAGGCCCCTGGGTGAAGGTGTGTGCGTACGGTTGTGTGTGGTGTGAATGTATGTAGCCTATGACCTGTAGTAAAAGTTTTGTTTAACCCAAAGTTTTATATATATATATATACATAAAGTGGAACAAGGAAGTGTGTTCCGGTTTCTTACGTATCCCACCCTAAATGCAAATAATCAGCCGAGTCAGCATGCTGCATTATCCTGGGCTCAGTTTATACATGTATTTCCTGCATGACTCATAAGTCCTAACTGATCTGTGGTTTTGTTGGCAGAGCTCATCTGTGCATGGAGGGGACACACCCATTGACAGGATCAGTACACCACACTCTGTCCAACTGCTTTATGAGGTACATCATTTCCCAAAGAGGAAGCAGTCACATGCTAGTTCATTTTCATAACCCTGAGTTGCATCAGTAGAAGCCTGTTATGAAATTGAGAGGATCCTATAACTTGTGCAATATTTTTTGGGTAGTCTTTAACCCATTATTTATGTCCCTACTAACTTGATGTCTGCTGCAGGAGCTCCAGATGCGGCGCAGGAGTCTGAACGTCTTCCGGACTCAAATGATGGATCTGGAACTGGCTCTCATGAGACAACAGTCTATGGTCTACCAGCATCTTAGTCCAGATGAGAGGTGAGAAACTCACAAACTCACAAGCCACAAAGGGGTAAAGACCTTCACGCTCAGGCAGCTTTTTCCCAAATCTCACACACTGAGAAGTTCTGGTCTAGAAAGCCAAAAAACATGCAGCTCTTTTTATATCAGTGTTTTTTAAACTGTGGTCTGAGGATCATCAGGGGACCTAAGGGAGTCTGAATTTTTTTTTCAATAAAATATAAAAAATATAATAAAATAGTACACCATTATTTTAAACTGTAATATTTCAGATTTCTGTTTTTACGGTGTTATGTTCATTTCCCGTAGCACTGAACAGCTGTACAATTTGACTGAGAGAAAGGGTGGCTGTAGCAATAAACTAATCGTCAAACACAAAACCATAAAATATGTAAACACATCATACATACTAATGATTTATCATTAATGAAAAATAAATAATGATCGCTGTACCTCTACTAGCAATTTAACAAGTATTTACAAACTGTCTACAGAACTGATAAAAACTGAACTGTGAAAACTCTTGAACCCTGTGATGTTACAGGCGGGAGGCAGAACAACTCCAAACACTGCGGACCGCAGTCAGGCAAGAGCTGCAGGACCTGGAGCTGCAGTTGGAAGATCGCCTGCTCTCTCTGAATGAAGAGATGCGCAGCAGCTCCCGGCACAGCAGCCTCTACCGCCACCACATGGTCAGTGGATGCAACTGCAACTGCATCATAATAAATGATAAATTGAGCTGCAATAGCTTAGATTAAACCTTATTGTGCTTTAAATACTTTATCTAAAGTATGTTTCTGTTAGCAGGTAATAAAATAAAACGTGCAGTTCTCATTTTTTATAACCTCTTAGGATTGGAAGTGCAGAGTAAGTCTACAGGTCCTTCTAAAAAAAATAGCAAAAGAGACTATTAAAAACACTTTTCTTTTATTGGTCGGATAAAATATGCTAATTTTTTGAGATAGGAATTTGGGGTTTTCATGAGCTGTATGCCAAATTCATCAGTATTAAAACAATAAAAGACCTGAAATATTTCCGTTGGTGTGCAATGAATCTAAAATATATGAAAGTTAAATTTTTATCATTACATTATGGAAAGTAATGAACTTTTATCACAATATGCTAATTTTTTGAGAAGGACCTGTAAATGTGAATCCTAACCTGAATAACCATAAACAGACATTGCACTGTGATTGTTATATATAAAACATCATTGAGTTGAATTTCAGCAAAATAACTATTACAAAATATAATGTGGAAATATTTTATATGCACTATTGTTCAAAAGTTTGGGGTCAGTAAAATTTATTATTAATCATTATATCAGTAAGGATGCATTAATTCGATCAACACTTATTTCAAATAAATGCTGTTTTGTTTTTTTTAAACGTCCTATTCATCAAAGAATCCTAAAAAACAAACATATCCCAGTTTGCACATTAGAATAATTTCTGAAGGATCATGTGACACTGAAGACTTGAGTAATGATGCTGAAAATTCAGCTTTGCCGTCAAAGGAATACATTCAATTTTAAAATATATTCAAATAGAAAACCATTATTTTAAATTGTAAATATTTCACTTTTTTTTTTACTATAAATTCAGCTTTGTTGAACAAAAGAGACTTCTTTCAAAAGCATTTTAAAAAATCTTGCCAACCCCAAAAACAATTTTTTGTTGTTGTTGTTGATCTTTTGGTAACATGTGTGTCTCGCAGGGTATGCAGAGAGGTCAAAGCATGGAAAGCCTGTCTAATTCTTCAGCACTGCGGGCCATGGAGCCAGTGAGTGGATTATTCTCATGTTTCAGGGCCCTGTATCAGATATCATCTCCATGCCTTATTCTACTCTTGGTTTCCTCTTACCCTTTATATATTATTGTATGTTAATGTAAAGGTGACGGACCTGCTGAAGGAGCAATTGTACCTTCAATCTGAGCTGGGATATGAGGCTGCCACACCCAGTTCAGGCCGCTCATCGAGAGCATCTAGCCCTGGCAGATTCAACCGAACACTTGAGTCTTGCTCTCCTTCCCTGCAAAGAGGCAGTGTTTACCGGGCCACCCTAAACCTCACACCCACCGTCCCTCCACGGCCTGGAATGGAGGTTCATCGGCCTGTATCCCCAGAAAGAATGGAGCCGAGCCTAACACCTACTTCTTTGGAGTTCAGCAGAGATGAGGACGAGTCGTCACTGGATGGTCGCAGGAGCAGGACGACGGAGGACTGCATCCCCACCGAGTGGAGGAGTAGAAGTAGAGGGAATGGGGACCTTCAACATCTTATACAGGAGGTGAGAGAACTTCTATATTTAAAGGAGGTTTGTTATGCCCCTTTTTCAAGATGTAACATATCGGTAAATCTCAGGTGTCCCCTGAATGTGTCTGTGAAGTTTCAGCTGAAAATACTCCATGGACCATTTATTATAAATATATTATACTTTAAATCCAAATGAGCTGCAGCTCCCCACCCTGCTTTCTAGAAGAAGGGCGGAGCCTTACAGATCATGCCTCGGTCCGGATACTCTTCCAAAAACAAATCATTTGTTTGGTTTTGATTGTCATCTCTATCACAGCTATGCTCATGTGACATTGCAGTTCTTCATCATCATGAGAGTTTTTATTTGCATGCATTTGAAAGCCATATCAGTTTAACTTCTGATAACTTCTGTATGGTTTTCTGACAATCATTTTGCCAACAATACAGTTTCATTTGACAGTAAATACAGTTGGTAACTGAAGCAAAAGATGGCACAAGCTGCGTTTGAATGAAACAAGAGATGCCATGAAAGAAGCGCTGGCCTCAAATACCTGGATCAACGGTCACTATACACTGTTGCTATTGAGGAGGTTAACAGGGAATAGGCTAACTGACCTCGAAATGTTGTGACTGACCAATCAAGCATTTTAGAGAGCTGTTGAATAAGAAGAAATATCTGACAGAATATCCATCTCCATCTCAAAAGAAAGTGTAAAAGACTTATTTGACACTGTCTTTGGCACCGTTTGAGCGAGTTCTTTGTAGCTGTAATGGTTTTTGCTGGTGTGCGTGATGATTGACAGATTTGCTCATGAAATATCATGCATCAGTTTAGGCTGATTTACAAGTCTGCCAATGCCATGATGGTCCAGCAATTCTGATGCTTCTAAGGGAAACTTGGACTGAATTGGTTCCTTGTTATTCACCTGGGTAATTTCAAGGCCTGTGGAGTGATGTAACAGCCTGGCAAGACCTGATGTTCCTCATCGCCGTGTCAATATGTATTTGACACTTCACAGTACTGCCAGTTCTTGGGATTTCATATATGGAGAAAATAAAAAGGGGGGAAAAAACTGTTCAAATAGTTTAACATCATTGTCATAGTTTGCTGTATGACAGATTTGCACATGTATTATAGTAACTAAAAGTTGTCTCTGAACTACATGTTTTAGCAGTATGATAGTAGCTTGGCTGTTTTCTGAATAAAGAATTGAACTTTTCTAGTAACAAGCTACCGTATTTTTTGGTAAGTAGGTCACACCTGACTAAGGTTATATGTCGCACTGGGTCAAAGTTGCATTGTTCGAGGGCGGGGGACACAGATAAGTTGCATTGGTGTACAAGTCACATTTTATTATAACATTCAGAAATTATGTAAAGTACTGGTAAATAAAACAAAACATTTACAAACATTATTAACACTAAAAGTATTTTAGTTCACGCTCCTCAATAAATCCTTTAAATATAACTGCAGTCAGGACGGTACAAGAGTGAAAAATGTAAGTATGAAAGAAGCAGAAGTTATAGTGGCATTTAAACAACATTTATTATAAATGGCAGGCCTAAACAAATGTATTTAAAGCAAACAGAAACTATGTGGAAAAAGTGCTATACAAATAAATGTGAAATCACTTGCCTCTCACATCCGGGACAAATCTAAATATGTGCATTTTTGCATACTTGATGTTAATTGCATTATAAGTCACTTCAAAATATAAGTCACAGCATGTTTCCTGAGATAAAAAACGTGACTATTATTTGGTGAAAAAAAAAAGATTTTCCAGAATGTATATTTTTTTCCAGAATCTACCCTTTTCGAGTCAAATAATTCAAATAAATAATTCAAATATTCACTGATTTGTGTCTCTATGAAGCATTTTAGGTCTTTTTACTGTGTAGTTAGTGTTTGATTTCCCTGCCTTTAATGCAGTCTAACATAATTTCTTTTGTATCGCTCGGCAGATTAAAGAAAGCATCGCTCATGAAATCAGGCAGGAGATTGTGAACGAGCTTCTGGCTGCTGTGTCGCCACACAGATCTCCTCTCCCAGCCAGGAAGCCCCCTGTGTAAGCATCATAACAGAGGATGGAGGTTGGTTTGATGGATCACATTATACTCAATGCATATATCTGTTAAGTGCTTGAAAACTCTTCATCTTGAAGGTAACGGGAAGAGATATACTTCCGTCTCCTAGAAATGAATTGAATGTTAAGTGTTTGTTAAAGTTTTTGAAAGACGTCTCTTGTGCTCACCAATGCTGCGTTCATTTGATTAAAGGAACACTCCCCTCATTTTCCAACTCCCCTAGAGTTAAAACAGTTGAGTTTTACCGTTTTCGAGTTATCCATTCAGCTGGTCTCCAGATGTAGCACTTTTAGCATAGCTTACCATAATTCATTGAATCTGATTAGACCGTTAGCATCTCTCTCAAAAATGACCAAAGAGTTTCTAGATTTCCTATTTAAAACTTGACTCTTCTGTAGTTAAATTGTCTACTAAGATGCGACAGAAATTTAAAAGTTGTGATTTTCTAGACTGACATGACCGCATTCTCAGTCAGTATCGCTGTTTTGTTTCCTTCTACAGGTGAAGAAGTAAATCCTGTGAAATAGTCGCAACGAACACTGGTTAAAGCTTTGCACTGAGAACGGCCCAGCACCTCTTTCTGGTTCTGTCTGTGAAGCCCCTCCAGACTCCAATGCTTCTGGACTGTCGAGTTGCAGCAAATCTGCTTATGCGTCTAAGTCCAGATTCCACATTTGCAGCGGGTGAGATCTTCCACTGTCCGACTCGGCAAAGGGCATCCGTCTGGTACATATTACAGAAATGTAATGAATCTTTTGGGATGTATTTAAGTATGTGATGCAGGTCTTGTCGAATGTTCGCAGCAGTTGAAAAGACTTGTGGGTGACTAAAGTTTTCTGTGCGCGTGTGTCTTTGTCTGTCAAGGACAAAAATGTCTACTGTAATCAGACTTGTTTTCTAATTCAGCCTCTGTGAGGAACTAACTGTGCAATACATTTCACTTTTTTTCTCTCAAACTTGAACTGACCAATCACAACTACTGTTCTTCTCAAAATGCACACAGCTGTCTTCATTCCCTGTTGATAGTCCATCACATCCTGTATGAATAGATAAAACACTTAAGCCTTCGCAGCACGTTCGTAAACATTTTGTCCTGTCAGAAGAAAAAGCACTAAATTCTCTTCATACACATATACACTAGCACACTCTTAAAATATTGTTTTATTCTTAAAGACAGCAGAGGATAGTCTGTCAAATCTGCTGTCTTCTGGATTTAAAGTGTTCAACTTTCCTCAGTGTGAATGAATTGTTTGTTGTTGTTGTTTGAGATTAAATGAATTGTAATACTAATTGATTTATGCAACTAAGGGGATGTGTTCCCTTTCCGCCTGGGATGCATGAGGGATAATCTTTAATGCAAATCATTAATAAAGATTTATTTATTTTCTACACACATTTGCAGAGCCATCATTTTGTTTGGGTTGTTGGAGATGGTGTTTGTATTTTTGTATGGTTTTTACTGAACAAAAATACTGAATGTCCCTGGTTACCACAGAATTAAATGCTTATAAATCTTGTCTTTGTAGAATTACACCCAACCATTAAACCTTTTGAACGAGATGTGCAAGGATGCCAGAAAGGTACTGTGTGCGTGCAGCAAGCTCCGCGTTAGTAATGCATAAACTCATCCACCTTGAAAAGTAGTCCAGATGATTTAGACACTTTTACAGCTCTAATAACACTCAGAAGAGTTCATATAAGCATTTCAATAAAAGTATGAGCTGCACATTTCTGCTTTGAAACCATCTAGTATGCCTCGCCTCATTAACTTCTGAAGGGTGGATTTACAGTGCCTACTGTTTTATTTTATTATGCTCTCCTGTTTGGTTAATTAATGAGTTGAAATGTATTTACTAATGATTGTTGTTATTGTGCTGTCAAATAGTTAACCAGTATTCTTACTTAAATGCATTTATTCATTGCATGTTTTTAATCTTTTATTATTTTTACAAGAAGTGTATTTGGGATCTGAAGATCTTGCCAAGGCAGAGACTCCATTAGTCAGGGATAATCCAAGGCAAGCTGTGCATTAGTCGGTTTTATTGCACACCTTCCTTCCAGCCAATCAAAATCGAGTATTCAGACAGACAATGGTATAAGTGTTTAATCAGGTAAACTGGTTTTCAGAAAGTAAATCTGCACTCATGTTAAACTTCTTTTGCTGATCTTTATAACATCAAGAATTACATTTAGAGTGGCAGTTTTATTGTGTTCTTATTTTATTCTCCTGATCCTGGGTATGTTTGTTAAACCAAGAAAATGTTGTCCATGATATAATCTGGCACTAAAACAAATATATAACCATTCAAAATTGTAGGATTGACGAGATTTTTAATGAAGACTCAGTAACACTTTAGAATACTGTTCCGTCATTAATGAATAACTACACAGGAACAAATGAGTAATGCATCATTAAAACTCAACAAGAAGCTCTGATTAACAAATTAGTAAGTAATAGTGCTTAATCAAATGAGGTAGTTCACTATTAGTTAATCAATAACTACTATATTCATGTTCATAATTAATGTGAATAATTCATAATGTAGAATTAATTATATAGTGAAGATCATGGTAGTAATATAACACAAGTATTATCAAATCTTTCTGAAGGAATTACTAATTATTTGGATCAGCATGAGTATTCTAAAGTGAAAAGCATGATAACTCTCTAGTAATGACTGAAATCATTGTAAGCTTTTGAGGGTTTTGTACGGTTTTAGATATTCCTTCACAATGGATTTGGTAATACTCGAGCCATTACCAGTGAGCCATGATCTTCACTTTAGAATGAATTATACATTATGCATTATTCACATTAAAAATGAACATGAAAAGTAGCTCTTAGTAGTTCTCGGAGGTATGTAAAAATGTTAAAATCAATGAGCTAATAGTAAACGACCGCATTCAACTGAACGATGTTACTTACTAATTAATCAGTGTTTCTTGTTAGTTAATAATAGTTGAATGTTAACAGTGTGTTACTCATTTGTTCCTGTGTTATTTATTGATGGAACAATATTCTAGTGTTACCAAAGACTCTTATACTCACCAAAGCTGCATTTATTTAATCACAAAGACAGCAAAAACAGTAATATTGAGCAATATTTTTACAAATTAGAATCACATTATGAAATAAACAACGCTATCTCACGGCCAAGTCGTACATATTTTACGAGGTGGCTATTTCAGTAAATTTGTACGACCTTACTCGTCTGAATTTATACGTTTTGCCTAAACCCAGTGATGGGTAGATTTAGGGCGGGGTTGAGGTAGGTCATTCGTACGAATTCATACGAATTTGCCAACTCGTCAAATATGTACGATTTAGTAAAAATCGTATGAATTCGTACGAGTGAGGTCGTACAAATTGCACGAATTAGCCACCTCGTAAAATATGTACGAATTGCCGTGAGATCGGGTTGGAAATAAATGCTTTTCTCCAAAACACGTTGGCCACAATTGTTGGCACCTAAAAATTTTATGAGTAAAATATCTCTGAAGTATATTCCCATTAATATTAAATTTTTTTAGCACATGAGGGTGATTATGAACATGAAATTGTCCAGCTATGACGTCTTGTTTCACAGAAGTATAAATATAAGGAAGCACAAAGGCCAAATTCCCTTGATCATTCATCACAATGAGTAAAACCACAGAATATAGTTCTGATGTGCAGCGAAAGATCGTTGAGCTTCACAAAATAGAAGTGGCTGAAAATCCCTATTTCCACCATCAGGGAAATAATTAAGAAGATCCAGTCAGCTAAAGATGTTATAAATCTGACTGGAAGAGGACGTGTGTCTATTTCGTCCTAATGCACGGTGAGGAGGAGAGTTTGAGTGGACAAAGACTCTCCAAGGATCACAGCTGGAGAATCACAGAGATTAGTTGAGTCTTGGGGTCAGAAAGCCTAAAAAAAATTCAGACAAACCCCTATATCACCATATGTTGTTTGGGAGGGTTTCAAGGAAAATCCTCCTCTCTTATCCAGAAACAAACTCCAGCATATTCAGTGGTCAGACACAACTGGAACTTCAGACGGGACCTGGTTCTGTGGTCAGATGAAACTATAAAAAGAGCTTTTTGGCAGCAAATCAGAAGGGTTCTGTGAAAACAGGGATAAAAAGTACCCCATGCCCACGGCTAAAAATACAGCTGGAACTTTAACGTTGAGGGCCTATTTTTTTGCGGGAGGTCCTGGACATCTTGTTCAGACAGATATTATCATGGATTCTAGCAAATACCAACAGATAAAAAATCAAAACCTGACGGCCTCTGCTAGAAATCTTATAATGGGCCGTGGTTGGCTCTTCCATCAGGACAACGATCCAAAACAAACATCTAAATCAACACACAAATGTGTCACTGAGCACAAAATGAAGCTTCTGTCATGGTTGTCCCAGTCTTGTGATCTGAACCCTGTAGAGAAAGAGAGGCTGAACTGAAGAGAAGAAACTCCAACATGGATCTGGGAATCTGAAGGATCTGGAGAGATTCAGTATGGAGGAATGGTGTTTGATCTCTTGTCAGGTTTCTCCAAACTCAGCAACATTATAGGAGAAGACTCAGAGCTGTTATCTTGGCAAAAGGAGGTTGCAAAAAGTATTTAATAAAAGGGTGCCAAAAATTGTGGACCGCCGTGTTTTGGAGAAAATAAGCTCATTTTAAAAGCTTATTTATTTTCATAATGTGATTTACCTCACACACACACACACACACACATGGAGGAGAAGACTCAGAGCTGTTATCTTGGCAAAAGGAGGTTGCAAAAGTATTTAATAAAAGGGTGCCAAAATTGTGGTCAGCGTGTTTTGGAGAAAAAGCTCATTTTAAAAGCTTATTTATTTTCATAATGTGATTTACCCTCACACACACACATATATATATATATATATATATATATATATATATATATATATATATATGTGTGTGTGTGTGTGTGTGTATATATGTATGCGCGTTTCTTTCAAAAAACTTTTGAATGGTAGTGTATGTTCCATGTTTTGAACCATCAAACGGTTCTATGTTGCAGAGAGAGAGAGAGCTTGAAAGGGGTTGAATATGAAACCTTTTTAAGCGTTCCACTTCAAAATATTAATAAAACTGTCCGATATTTTAATTGTGCTTGATCTGATACAAGCCAACATAATTTCAGCTGAACTGAAAAGTTCTTTCGTTCCTGGTGTTTGTCCTTTTTAATGCAGGCAACAGTTTTAATGGCAGACTCCTACTGCTGTGTTTAGCCAAGTATAACGATGAAAATACCTGTGGGTCAGAATTTTTTTTTTGATACATAACTCAATCCGGCCCACTGTTACCATGGAAACACATCGAGATAGTAGGTTGGCGTGAGAGTGAGTTTGATACTGTGGGCACGCTTGAATAGATTCAGAGGGCGGCCATTAACATAAAAAGGCTATAGACCTGCGGGATACTGATATAACAGAAATGGGTTGAATAACTCAATGACCGAGTGGGATTTTCATTTTGAACTGTTTGAGCAGCTCAGCTATGTCTGGTAAACAGCATTAAGGTGTTTTGTGTTTGTCTACAGAGGAGACGGACTGAATAGTTTGGAAAAAATAAACTTTATTACAGCATGCTATTGGATTTCAGTCACAATCACGTCTAATAGAGTGTACAGAATGTTTCCCGACCACTCAATCTCACTTTTCTTCCTCACCCTGCCTCTTACTTAAGGAAAAAACGTCAGTGAGCACAAGGACATGGCTGTACTTTTGTCCTTGTGTCCACAAATGGACTCTTGGACAGGACAACCTGGTCTGATGACATCACTTGACATCAAACCTCAGTGCACAATGATTTTGACAGCTTGAGAGAATGCTGTTTAGATTAATTGCACTCGCTGTAAATAAAAGCATATCTGTTTAAAGCTTACGCAATGGAATGTCAGACACACTGGGACGTGGGTAATAAACAGTGCCTGTTTTGTGCCTTCTCCACCCTTTGACGTTCATTAAGCTCTAGTAATTTCCTCCCTGATATTGCCTGCTCCTCGCCTGTGATGAGGTTTATAAGCCCAGGCCTTAAACTGTAAATGGGCGGCAGTGATGACAGGGTGTAAACATGAGTCAGGTCGGGTGGTGTAGTATTTTTCTGAGGTGAACAGGGTGACCTGGTGTGAGTTTGTTTCTTCAGGGTTCCAACACTCCCTCTTTTTTTTTCTCCAGACTTACCTTAGGTTAGCTGACTCCTGAATATAATAATATACTATCTGTTGAATCTTGTTTAACGAGCGGAAAAAATAGAAAACAGCTTGTTTCGGAACAAGCTTTGGCTCTGGTGTTTTTATGGAGGAGTTGAGTGCCAGCTAAAAATGAAAGGATAAATGATAAATGTATTAATAATAAAAAAAAATCTAATTTAATTTGAAAATTATTTAACATATTAATAATAATTTATTATTCATGTTTTTAAAAGCAATTAAATAAATAGATGTATGCAGATATGTAGTTGGAAACATTTTATACAGTCTATGAGTGGCACCTGCTGAACCAAATAAATAGGCCTAAATATAGTTTTCGAGGTGTCCTGAAAAGATTAAAACCGATAGCAAGCGTCCCTTGCCTGGTGCTCCGTGCACGGCTTTCTCTTCTCCGTCCCGTTGACTTCAAGTCGCTGTGATGTGACATTGTCAATGTAAATCATATTATTGATGTGCCAGTACCAGACCATATAGAGCTGAGAGTTGCGACACGGAAGTTCAAAGCGCTTGATAGTCACGTGATTCATGTAGACCCAATAGTTCCAGGAAGTGCTTTAACGGGCAATTCAAATTGATAGTCACAGTGACAGAACTGCGCTTTTTGGTAATTAATAGTCAATAAAAGCATTGATTTTCAATAATTTTATTACACTGACAGTGTATGTAGCATGATATGTAGTTACAGCGATGTTGTTTTTAAAATATATATTTTTTAATGATGAATAATCTACACAAGCAGGCTTTAATGTACAGTTATTTTGATTAAAATGTGCTGATCATTTAAAATCTTACGGATTAAACGTCTTACCTTTTAAAGTGCATCTCAAACGGTCTGTTCTCTGTAACTCTATGCGGCTACTTCCGGGAACTATTGAGAGTCTCCACGAGCCGCCATTGCTGTAAAAAAACGTTCCATTGAGTCTATGGGTTGTCAATGTAAATCATATTATGGCTCTGGTCCGTACCAGTGAATGTGCTTAGTGAACTATTTATCCGCCGTCATCGGTGTCCCTGCTTGCTTACTAGCCTGCGCGTTCACGTGTTCGCGTTGTGATGGGGGAGGAGCTGTGGAGGGAGGGCTGGAGCTCAGCAGAGAGCAAGGGGGAGTGACCTGTTCTAAAAACTCCCTACTGCAGCTTTAAGTTGATATCCAAGTTCATTGTTCTTAAATTTTTTTTTACAGTGTCTGATAAAACTTAATCTATTCCTGCGTAATGCCAAAGCTATTTTTTTAATAGAAATCTTTTGTAACATTACAAATGTCTTTAATATCACTTGTTTAACAATTTAATGCATAGGCCTACTAAAAGTATTCTTTAAAACCTGTAATGTTTTATTTAATTAATATTTCAAAGTTCTGTCATGACAACTCTCTGAGTGTTTGGCATAGTATTGGATGTATGTTGATATGCCAATACATACACAACACACTGCTGTGAACAATAAATGCTGCTATACTGTACAATATAGCGTACATGAATTACCCATAGCAGATCTATACAGGTGGAGCTGGGGAAGGGTTTCTGAAAGTGAGCTGCAGGATGCTACAGAATATGCTACAAGTATTTGAAAGTTGAGCAGCGAGCTCTTTGGCTACTAATACAGCAGGAACCAATCAGCTGTGCCCTTTAAAGAATGATGTGATTGCAAGCAGATTAAGTTAAGGACCTAATCAGCCTGTGCCATCTAGAGTTTCATGACAGAACTTTGTATTTAAATGTAGCAATAAAACAATTAATTAATTATTTTTAAATTCAACTTTTACATTAAATTGCATGGCTGTATACACGCTGCAACTAAATAATAAGTTTATCCATCCATTCTCCAAACGGCTTGTACTCTGTAGGGTCACAGGGATGCTGGAACCTACCGTTGCTATATGTATGTTTAATAAAATTTGAACCAATTGTTTGTATCATTTTTTTTTTACTATTAGTTATAGTTTCCAGATATATCTCCATTTTGGCCCTTCAGGTTGTGTTTTAGACAGGCCGCAGAGCAGACTAATGACCTATTTCAAAGCAGGTGGATCAATAGCAGTTATCTCATTGGCAGATGTCCAGCGGCCCGAGCAAACAGCACAGGTGGCGTCTGTCCTGCGCCAGGGTTAGGATCGATACATGGTCACACTTTGAACCATTACACTTAATAATGTGCCAGTTTTTACTTTCATTATTCAAAAAAACGATGGCATTGCTTTTTTTAAGGAATAGGAGAAAACATTTTTTTTTTAAGTGTGTATGTGTGAAGTTTACAAGGGAGCATTATTTTATTATTATTGCATATTATCAATACAATTATCTTTTATTTGTATATTTTCTTTTTGTTTATTTTGTCGTTTTAGTAAATTAAGTTACTAAACTTATTTGAGCAACTTATTTCTTAATTATAACCAACTTAAATGTATTTTATTTCAGTGCGTTGGCATGGCAATTTTGCATCTAATATTAATTTTTTGTCATATTTACTTAAATTAAATAAAAAACGATTTAGTTTTGGTTTACAATATCAACACTGTTACATGGTTGCCGTGGTTTAATATCTAGGCATTTTCTAATTATGCTAAACTTTAAATATTAATATATAAAACTACATTTCAACATTTTCTAAGGGTTTTTTTACAAGTGCAAAACTCATATCACAAAGCTCTCTATTATATTACATGATATTTTCTTTTTCTAAAGAACAGCTAAATATAAAATACAGTATATATCAGCTAGAAATTGCTCTTTGCTTCTAAATGAATTTTAAAAATCCCTATAGCAGTCACAGATGCCTGGAAAAGGAATCGAAATCATTTTATATTTTAAAACGTTACTTCACAAAACCATCCTTCACTTTTGTCTTAAACCCTTGATTCATACTACATCCACTCTGCCTAAAAATAAAACAGCTGGTTTAGCAGGGCAGTGATTCATTCCCACCTCCCAAGAATCCCTGAATAATTAAAAATCCATAAATGAAGTGCCAGTGTGATCGAGCGTGTTATACATTATAAAAAACATTCTCTTGTCTCACAGTTTACCCGTGTCCGTGAAGAGAAATCCGGCCATGTGATGCGAAAACTGCCGACAGCATCCTGAATCAGGATCATAAATAATGTAGGAGCATCAGCAGGTCCCGGTGGGAGCTTATATTGCATTGCTCTGAGTCTTGCTAATGATAGTGAGAGAGAGTAAGAGAGAAAGCAAAGCAGAGAGAGATCTGAGCGTGTCCCGGAGCAGTCGGAAAACTCATACTGAGAAAGACCTGCAGCTAATCCTTGCATCTGTGAGGTTTATGGGACACAGGACCACAGCGAAGTGAGTGGGACAACACGAATGAGGGAAGGACAGACTGACTGTTCTGCTGTTTGTCTCTGTGGCTGATTCTCTCTCTCTCTCTTTCTCTCTCCGTGGAGTAAAGGAAGGCGGGCCATACAAGAGAGAGAGAAAACACAGGGGCTGATAAGTAGGGTCCAGTTTGTCTCCATCTCTCTCTCGGTCAGCTCTCTTTCAGCATGGAGCCCAACAGCCCCAAGAAAATTCAGTTTGCCGTTCCACTCTTCCAGAGCCAGTTGGATCCCCAGGCGGCTGAGCATGTAAGTAGAGAGAGGCTCTTTTATTGCATTGTGCTTAATGGAGACTGGCCTGCGTTGCTCTTTGGCTCCCTTGAGACTGTCTTGAAGCATCAGATCTGTGCAGATTGCTGCCAAAATCAGTTTTATGATATGATGTCATGCATAGTGGGATTGTAGTGCTTGGTAAATATATAATTTTTTAATGCACAGCACAGTAATAGGTCAAACAAATAGTGTTTTGTATGCACTTTAGTGTGAGGAAGAAAATCAACATTTACGGTTTGCTTTAAAATTTCAACACCAAAAACATTTTTCTCATAAAAAATGACAACGGTAATGACAAAGGCAACCGTGCATTATAAAAAATGTGATTGACGTTGCCTGCAGCAGAACAGATTCTTGTTGTGTTCCAGCTATAGTAGAGCTGTTCATTGATGGATCCGGATCCAGCTGTGAGGCTGCATGCCTGGCAGTGAAAGTGTTTGATGTTGGTGCTGTTGCTGACAATGTCATAACAGGAAAGTGCTGGGCTGATTTTATGATGATGCCGGTATGTCCAATCAGTGGCACGATCTCTTGTGCTGAGTAAGTTCTCTATTAGTAAAGGCGGCAAAGGAGCTGTTGCTTCTTGGATACTTTTTTCCTGTTAAAATGAACCTGCACCAATGCAGTTTCAAGGCTCAGTGATTTTATTTACTTGCGCATTCAGGCTAGTAGTAGCTCAGACTTTTAATGACCCTGCAGTCAACATAGTTTTGAATCAAAATTTGATATAAGCCTTAACTGACCCTGGTCTCCCCTATAGTATAATTTTCAATAATAAAATGATTTTGTTTTCTATAAAAGCTGATAGCGAATCAATCTTTTTCTCAGGAACCAACATGCCAAAAATCAACACATGCTGGGTAAACATTTGGCCAGCTTATTAGTTTTTGCTGGAAACTGACCACATATGCAAAATCTTGATTTGCTTTCAATCTATCCAAACCTATGCATCCAAGACGCTTGGGATAGTCGTTTTCAACAAAAGCTATTTACCGAGCTAAAAAACATTACCTTGGTGACACCACCAGCATTTGCAACATCCAGTAAGGTCATGCAAACATTGAGTTGGCTGGGGCTGGAAAACAGATGTACGCTGTAAGAAACTGACTGTAAAATGAAACAGTAATTAACTGGCAGCAAGTTACAAGTAACTTACTGTAAAATAACCATATTTGCGCTGTTTTCGGTTTCAGCAGCGACCATGTAACTGTAAAGTAAAATGCACTAATTTGCATGTACTGTTTTTTTTATTTTTTTTTTGCTTATTAGACAGAACAGTGTAGCGATGGACAGGAAAACGTGGGGTGAAGAGAGGGGAATGGGATCAGCAAAGGACCAGTTGCACTATATGTCAGTGTGCTAACCACTAGGCTATCGTCACCGACTGGTTCTTTATGTTTAAAAAGATGCAATCAAATAAAATTTAGAACATGTAATTGAATTACATTGAGGTCGATTTAAACGTAGTAATTGGCTGGCAACCCAGCTGCCAGTGTACTGTTTTTGCTTTCTCTACA
This sequence comes from Gobiocypris rarus, assembly GCA_023029165.1. Lineage (NCBI taxonomy): Eukaryota > Metazoa > Chordata > Actinopteri > Cypriniformes > Gobionidae > Gobiocypris > Gobiocypris rarus. Next base: position 41,847,762 of record CM040910.1, read on the forward strand.
TACATAATAGGTTACTGTACATAATTCAGTACATAATTGTTTATTGTGTTTTCTGCAGTACACTGGATGATTTTCTACAGGTTGTTACTGTGACAGTACTCTCACAGTACTTTTTTGATTAATGCAATTTTTGACTGAATCTACAGTATTCTACTGTGAACTTGAACTTGTGCACAAACACAGTACATTACTGTAGATTTTACATTTGCTTTACAGTGTACATGATCAACAAACGTTGATGTTGTGAGAATGCAGTACTGGCCCGATAGGTCAAGTGACGGCTCCTGAATTCTCTATCACACTCTGGGTCATTCTTATAGGTTGTCTCTTATTTCTTATCAAACTGACTCTGATGTTTAGGTATATTTTAAAACACATGGATGGAGAACGAGACTGTTGAGTGTGATCTCATGCTGTTTCACATGTGTTGAGACAGCATGTTGTGAGGCTAAATGTGATCTAAACCCAGCAGCCTTCTTCAGGGAATTGATTATATTGACCCCAGTGAATCACCCAACAAATGCTGGTGTCCGGACACATGGGGTAAATCAGTCAGGATGAACATTTTACACCCGTGTTCCATCTGTTATTGTCAGCTAACGGTTACAAAAAGTATCATGGTAATACTACAACTACAGTAGATAGAGATGACTCTAAATCCTATATGGATGAGCCATGTACAAAGTTGTCGTATAACCTGGATCACAGACAAACCCCCTCTCTCTGAAAGAGAAATTATCCCTCTAGCCCCCGGTTTCACAGACAATGCTAAATACTAGTCTCAGACTAAAATGCATGTTTGAGCTGTTTAACTGAAAGCAACTTGCACTGACATATTTTAAAATCAGATGCCAATGTCAGTGCCATTGTTTTGTCTCAAGATGCACACAGGTAATGTTTTTTTTTTCTTTTTCAGAGGCATGCTTATAAAAGCTACTTAAATACCCTAATTGAACTAAGGCCTATTCCAGGCCTAATCTAAACCCTGTCTGTGAAACCAGGCCTAGAATTTCTAACATGTGTTATTAATTGATCAACTAAAGCTTTTCACCATGTCTGAACTCTATATATTAATGATGCTTCAAGTAACATTTTGAGGTAGCCTACAGGTGAAATGAACCATATAAGTGGAGGAATTGCTCTTTATATACTTATAAATTGAAGTAAATGTGATTTGAAATTGGTAAAGATTTAAGCCTAAGCTGTGTTTTTTTCCCAGCAGGACGCTGCATAATATTAAACTAAAAAGCCACTCAAGGCTGTGTATCACAGTGATTTTGCCATGGTTAAAGGGGTTTTATACTCTCTGCTCTGTGTCAGGCGGAGAATCCCCCTAATGGCATCTCCACTTTTGTGAATTGCAATATTATTATATTTCTTTCTCTCTTCAGATTCGCAAGCGCAGACCAACTCCAGCCACATTGGTCATCTACAATGAGCCCAGTGCATCAGGTAAGAGCCTTAAACCACTAAACACGTTGCACGCTTTTTTCTATTCACTGGAAGAGCTGGTTCAACCTATATGGACTGTTGGGTTGTAGCAAACAAAGCCCTATTGAACTACAGCCCTTGTGCAACCTAAGTGCATCTATATTAAGATAAGGATCTACAGTGAACGGTCTGTCTCTCATTAAGCAGAACCTTCAGGGTCAAGTTCTCAGTGTCCGTTCATTGTACAGATATCAAACTCTATATGTTCGCTTTGGTTAACTGGCATCAGCATCCCTAATGCATTAGGACTAGAACTCATGACTGCTCTTTTCAAAAACAAACAGGAGTTGGTCTATTTGAGCATCATTTGGTGGTGTTTTTCACGGTTTGGTTGCTGTAAGGGTTCAGCTGTGGAGTGTTCCTTTTGAATTTCTGCTTTTGTTTACATAAAGCCGTGGGTTTTTGTATTGTTATGAAAATAGGCCCTCTCCAATTCTCATGTACAATCATTATATGATATTGCGGGAGGAAATGTGCTCTTCTGGTTTAAAGGACAACATGATAGGTCTGGCGAGGTCATTTCACGTCTGTAATCTAGCCTTGGGTCGGAACAGGACAACACGCTGAGAATGTGGCAGTGGTCAACAGGCTGCTATCAGCACAAACAACCCACCAATGGCGTCAGCATATGCGAGAGGCCAGTCTGTGTAGACCGTTGCATCATAGTTCTATAATCATTTTCAGGCGTCGTCTCTTCTGGGTGAACTTTCAGTTTAACCTCAATGTAGAATGATAGGGCTTATCTATGAGTGGAATTCAGGGTTGTTTGGGAAATGGATGGGATGTATTGTGCCGAGATTCAAATATACAGAGTATGTGCTTCTGCAAATGACCCTTTATTGAAGCCCGTTCCCACCTCAGAGTGAATAAAAAGCAAATTGTGATTTTTAACTTTACATCTCACAACTTAATATCTTCCAATTGTGATTCTACATCTCACAATGTTACTTTATATCTTGCAATTGTATATCTTTCAATATGATAATATCTTTCAATATGACTTTATTAACTCTAATTGAGATCTTATTTGACTTTAAATCTCACAATAGTAACTATATATCTAACAATATGACTTTATATCTCACAATGTGACTCAATATCTACCAACTGTCATTTTTTATCTCTCAGTTGTAATTTTATATTCCACAACACAACTATTTATCTCATAATTGTGACTTTATATCACAAACACAATCATTTCCACTCATAGAAATGGGGAAAACCACAATTGTGACTTAATTTTTCATGATTGAGACTTAAATCACAATTGCAAATCTATATCTCACAGTGTACATTTTATCTCTCTTCATTTTTTAGTTTAAACTGTAATTTAAACTGTTGTAATTTTTACTTTGAGTCAGACACTGGCTGTAATAGGTAACATACTGTAGTTGCTCCTGAAGACTTACATGGAACATCCATGTAGTGTTTACCTGAGGACTTTTGCCATTAAACTTACAGTGTGCTAACGAAGTTCATATGTTTTCCACATGCAAGCAGAATCAATAAGTTTTCCACTTGAGGGAAATACCAACACATTAGCGTCATCTGTAAACACGGTAACCTCGACCCTAATCCCACTCAACAGCCTACACGAGAAAGCGTTTTTTTTGGCACTGTAAATGTAGAAAATCATTCCAGAGTTCAAACAAATGCTGCCTTCGAATCATTTCAGAACGATCATATTCACGATTTGAGTGCTACCACAAGTATTGCTCATAATTAAGTTTTAATTGTAAGACTTTATCATTTACTTTGTTTACATTTTGATGAACAGTAATAAAGCTTGACAGAAAGCACATTTAGCCACATTTGTGAGGCACCAGTCTTGTGGGACAAAACATCCCATAATTCTCTGTGGTTGCATGAAAATGATCAAATAGACAGATAAATCATAATTTCTACACCTAATGCACATACTTTGATCTTCAGTGTTGCATTAGCTCTAAAAAAGCTTCCTGTTTTTTCCAAGTCGAAAGAGAGAAAGAAATATTAAATTTCTCAATGCCTCCAATTTATTCCGACCGAAAATCTATAACACATCACATCGTAAATATGAGTTCCAAGCTTGTAAGTTGTAGAGTCCCAGAAGCAACTTGTGACAGTGAATAATTTGAATGAGCGGGGTACTTTGAGATCAGACATGAGTAATTGTTGAGAACTGCAAAACAGACTACAGACCTGAAAAATCAAGTTAATGTATCAGTTCAAACAGTTTCAAATGAATCTGTCCTGGTCTTTGCATTTCCTCACAATATCAGTGATTTTGTTGATGCGTGTTGTTAATAGAATTCACTTAATTGAATAAATGAATTGAGATTGTAGTAGGCCTATAGTTGTATGAGCTCTCACGGGAAGTTAGGAGAGTTGGATGAGAGTGTACGGGAGGTAAGAAAGAGAACGAGATCCGGAATGATTGACATGCTACTTTAATTTGCAACCAAATGACATTCTTTTTGGATGACATCAAAACAGAGATTACTGGATGGATTCAAATTGATTTTTTTAGCTCTATCTATTAAATTGTCACCTCAGTCAAAGAGAAAGTCAGGATATTTTTGCATCTATTTTGCATATCACTAATGAATTAAATCCTGATTCTAATAGGTCCTACTAAAATATTAAAAAGATCTGAAAAGTTTTTTTTTACAATGTGAGTTTTTTACAATGTGAGTTTTTTACAATGTTAGTTGATATGTTGATATGTTGGTAGTTGATATAGTTGATAGTATGTTATGTTATAATACAGAAAATATAAGAACACTTACTTAAAATGAAATATATAACTCCCCATAGGGTCTGTGTGATGTTGTTTAAATCATAGCCAGACACCCAGTAAAATATGTTGCCTGATTTTTTATTTATTTATAAATATCTGGAATTGTTTATAAAAGGTAGAGACAAAGGTATGAAACATTTTAAATCTATTTTTATTTTATTTTATTATATATATTTCCTTTGGTCAGAGCATAGAAAAATAAAAAAATGTTTAAATTATATTATTTTATTATATATTATTTTTTATATTATTATTATATTATATATTATTATTTTTAATATGTATAAAGTATTGGCTAATTTAAACAGTGAAAAAAGATTTTTTTGTGTATTCAGATTTCAGGCCACGCTCCCTACATTATGGGGACACGCCGATGTCCTTGTAATTCAAAACGCAAAATGAACATACTAAACATGAAGAAAGTTTTGCGTGATGAGTAGGTTTAGGGACAGGGTTAGGGGGATTACAGTATAAAAGCCATTATACCTATGAAGAGTCCCTGTAAACCACCCATACTTACATGTATGTGAATGTGTGTTGTAGTGATAATATCTGTTTACAGAACTAATGGCAGCTAAAACTGTGACGTGTTTGTCTCAAGAATCAGTGATATATAATCTCAAACATCTAGTGTCTTCATAGGTTGTTTAATATCAGTGAATAAACATAGCGATGATCCACCTCATCCGAGTGCTGTGGACTCTTGGCTAGAAACTCACAGAGATCATATGTGCCCATACTCTTCTGTTTGACTTGGCAGTGTTTACTGGTTTTCATGATAAAACTTAACCAATCCTTCCTGCCGGAGCCAGCATTGCCATCTGCCAGTTCTGCTTGAGAAGAAGGCCTTGTTATGAGCTCACGAGCTTCCCTTGACTAAGGCCGTTTATTCTCTCCCGTCGCTCGCCAGGTCTTACTCAACAGAGATGACATGCTCTCCAGCAAAGCCATTCAAACCTGACAAATGACTGGGAAATGCTGTTAATTTAAGAGCTGTTTGTTTTCCCTGATTGATGCAGACCGATCACTGGGTGGTTGTTGTAGAGTTGCGGTTTTGCGCGAAGAACGGCTGCTTATTTTTCCCTGCTGATTTTGGATGTAGATAGCAGGGGCGTGTTGAGGAGGTGGGACGCACAGAGCTGCATTCACAAAACAAGCACCTCTTTGTTTGGCTGGCATTTATTCCTCTGATCCAAAACACTTGGAATCGGTCCCTAATAAAGAAAGTTTTTGAAGCTGTAAGAACTTGCGTCACAGGAGCGCTACTTGTCATAAACTGGGCAAAGCGTAACTGCGAGCAGAAGATGAAGTTGAAGAGCAGCTTGGCTTGTTATTGCGGTTAGAGTGGTAATTTGGTGCAGCGTTCGTCGAGCAGAACCTGTGCTTTTGGCAGGGACGTTTTGTACGATGCGTCTTTGTAATGAGGTCCTCATGTGTGGAGCCAGTGGGCCCATAAAAGAAGAAAGCTCATCTGGCTACTGCGTTTCACTGTGTGTCTCTGGTTCTACTTAATGTCATCTGAAGTCATAATCCAGCGTTTGCTCCGACTTCATTTAAGGGCTTAAGTGGCTATTAGGTCAGGGAATAAAGATGCTCAGTGACTTTAAGAGAAACCCGGGGCTTTTAAAGTCTTATTTCCCCCTTAAACAAGTGTAACGTCAGTCCAGTTAATGTGTGCATTCACTACATAATAGCTTGCATTGTATGTTTGAATGTACAATACAAAACAGACTACATTCACATCAAAAAAAAGTATGTTAAATACATAGTGACACTCAAAACATATCTGAATTTCATTGATAGATATCAAACCAAATGGGATTAACAAACATAAATATTTTGTCAGAAATAATTTCATTTGTTTTAATCATGTTTTGCAATGACTTTTAATCTGACGGTAAATCAAGTTGATCAAGCAATATTTTTTTTATTGTTAAAAAGTGCTATATTTCTTCAATATAAATGCAACATAGGTACAGTATTTTTAATTCAAAAACATTTTTACATTTTTAAAGTATCAGTAAGTTTTATAGATATTTTTATTTTGATCTCATTAAATTGATCAAAGCTGACAGTAAAGACATTTATAATGTTACAAAATATTTCTCTTTCCCATAAATGCTGTTCTTTTGAACTTTCTATTCATCAATGCATCCAGGAAAATAAATAAATAAATTCACTGAAATAGTAAGCAGCACAACTGTTTTCAACATTGACATTATAATCAGAAATATTTCTGAAGGATCATATGACACTGAAGACTGGAGTAATGATGCTGAAAATTAATGACATTTTAATATATAATAAAATGATTATATTGTAATTGTAATAATATTTCACAATGTTTCTGATCAAATGACTGCAGCCTTTGTGAGCATACAGTAAGTGACTTCTTTCAAAAACATTTCAAAGATATGTTATATTATATCAGGATGTTTTCATCCGAACACTTTTTTTTCTGGAATAATATCTGTGAACAAAAAGATAATGAATAATTTGATGATTGAAACTGCAGCCATACAACCTTCCAATGAATATCAGATTGTGAATGTTTTAGGTCCTCACTGCATAATCTGCTAATTAATAAAGGTTTATAAGAACATTCCAGTATTTTATAAAATCATTTGGATCCCACAGACCACTAAATACTTCACAAAGGGAATACAGAGTCAGTTTATATCCGGTACTCCATACGCTTTGAAAGCATGCATGCAACTGTAAGAATATGATGACCATGGAAGATTAAATTGGTCTTTCAAGTCCTGAAATGAACAAATATCCATCCCCACATTTCACAACATCTGAAATAATGTATAAGCCCCACTTAGTGCAGTCGGGAAAAGAAATGGGTCAGCCTCCTAAAAGCAGTTTGCATTATGAAAAAGAAACTTGGGAATGGAATCTAAAATCTAATTTTGTTAGTCGCCTAACGCATTCCATCCTTGGATCAAATAAGACATAATTGGTCTAAATTTGGCTTTGCCCCCAGTGTCCTTTAACAGAATTTGTGGAAATTTAGAATAAATTTAGAATAAATGAAACACAACATTTTTCTATCATGTAGCCCAATCTAAAGTATTATGTAAAAGTGACTCATCACATTTTAAAGTGATAGTTCACCAAAAAAGTTAGTTCACCATGTTGATCCAAACTCTTAAGACTTTTGTTCATCTTTGGAACACAAATTAACATATTTTTAATGACATCTGAGAGCTTTCTGTCTCTCCAATGACAGCCAACTATCACTTTCAAGCCCCAGAAAGATAGTAAAGACATCATTAAAGTAATCCATGTGGTTTAACCTCAATTTTATGAAGCAACGTGAGTGCTTTGTTTGTGCAATAAAACATAATTTACCACTTTATTTACAGATTATTACTCTTTAACGAGCGTTTTCTCAATAATGTCTGCTCTCGCATCAACACAACATGCATGGCTCGTGGTGCTCTCGTGAACACGTGTTGGAGATTCAAATTTTGTAAATAAATTGGTAAATTAAGGTTTTTTTTTTTTTTTTTTGTACAAACAAAGCACTTGCATCACTGCATAAAACTGAGGTTAAACCACTGGAGTCACATGGATTACTTTTATGATGTCTTTACAATCTCTCAGGTTTTATTAAAAAGATCTGTGTTCTGAAGATGACCGGAGGTCATGAACGTAATTATAAATGTAATTGCAGAAATGAATTACAGATGTAATTACATGCAGCTAATTTAAAAAATGTAAGTACAATGTAAAACATTATAAATGTCCTTATTGTCACATTAGATCATTTTATACTGCATGCTTGCTAAATAAAAGTATTTGGTCACACTTTAGTTTAGAGCCCAATTTTCACTAATAACAATATTAACTATGACTTTTGCCTTAATAAACTTCTAATTGCTGCTTATTAATAGTTAGTAAGGTAGTTCAAGGTAGCTTTGCCATAACTTGTATTAATTTGCAACTTCATGCCAACTAACTCTCATAAGAGTATTAGTAGACTGTTAGGGGTTAGGGTTCCGGTTAGTAGAATAAATCGACATGTACTTGCAAATGTACTTGTAGAAAGGGAGGAGCATCAAAAGAAAGTGTTAGCAGATCTATTCAATTCACATTTATTTGTATAGAGCTTTTCACAGCACATATCGGGCCCTATTTTACTGATCTGGGCACATGGTCTGAAGCGCACGGTGCAGGTGCACTTAAGGCATGTCCAAATCCACTTTTGCTAGTTTAACAACGGCAAAAACGGTCAGTGTGCCCGGCGCATGGTCCAAAAGTGTTGTACCTATTCTCTTCATGAGTCATGGGTGTGTTTTGGGCGTAACATGCAATAAACCAATCAGAGTCTCATCTCTCATTCCCTTGCACGGAACATGGCGGAATTTGAAACAATGAGCTCATTGAAGTAACAAAATGATTTGTGGCCTTGGACCACAAAACCAGTCAAAAGTCGCACGGGTATATTTGTGGCAATAGCCAACAATACATTGTATGGGTCAAATTTTCATTTGAAAATTTAATTTGATCGAATTTTCTTTTATGTCAAAAATCATTAGGATATTAAGTGAAGATCCTGTTCCATGAAGATATTTTGTAAATTTCCTACCGTAAACATATAAAAAATGTATTATTAGTAGTAATATGCATTGCTGTGGACTTCATTTGGACAACTTTAAAGGCGATTTTCTCAATATTTAAATTTTTTTGCACCCTCAGATTCCAGATTTTCAAATAGTTATATCAGCCTATATATCCTATCAGACCATACATCAATGAAAACCTTATTTTTTCAGATGATGTTTAAAAAAAATTGACCTTTATGACTGACTTTGTGGTCCACATTTGTATATATAGAATATTTAGCACTGGTGCATGTTGATGCAGGGTTTGCTTCATCTGAAGTCTCGCTGGAGTTGGAGTCTAAGAGGCTGGATCCAAACTGGAGCTGACGGACTCTCTAGTTACCTCATGGCCATGGGCATCTCGAGATAAAACAGAAAAGCAATAATTAGCGTATCTGCTGTTCATAACATTAAACAAAGTAATCATGTGCATTTGATCTGATATAACTGGAGTACAAGGTTTTGAGATGCATTATGTGAATGCTTGGCTGAAGTGATGCGTCTTTACCATGAACATTATCAGGAAGGCTATTCCAGAGTTTAAGAGCCAAATGTAAAAAACACTCTCCTTCCTTTAGTGGACTTAGATATCCTACCAGAAGCCCAGAGTTTTGTGACCTTATAGAGCATGATGTATTGTGGGGGAAATGGGAATAGATAGAAGATTGGTTAAATACACAGGAGCTAAACCATTAAGGGCCTTATAGGTCAGTATGTAGCAATACTTTGTAATTGATGCGGTACCTAATAACTAACAATAAAATTAGTGTTATGTGATCATATTTTCTTGACCTAGTAAGAACTCTAGCAGCTGCATTGTGGACTAATTGTAGTGGTAACACTTTAGTATAATGGTCCATCATTAATAGGTAACTATGCAGGAAGTAATATAGGGCATATGAGTACATTAATACTTAAGCTAAAACTATTAACTAATATGGGAACAAGCTTGTGGTAAGCAGGACAAGGCAGAGGGCCGTGAGAAGGGGGCAAGGTCGGTGTCCAATAGTTCTTGAAGAGTGACTAGTTAACACTTGAGTAATTGGTGATGCATTAGATGGCGGCAAAGGCTATCTTAATGACTCACTCGGTAGCAAAGACTTTTATATTGAAAGGACTGTGTACACAGGAACAAGACGCAACTGAACTGACAAATGCTTTGACTAGCGCTGTTTGCAGCTCAGGACAGGGGGAAACCCCTCAACTGTTAAAAGGACAAGATATCGCAGCAGAAATTCAAACTGCTGCTAAATCTGAATGCAGGTAATACACTCAGTCAATCAGCCTCTCTCTCTCACAATAATATATATGCTTCAATTAACAATATCATTGAGATTGGTTGCTAAGGGTGTTGTGCAGTGATACACAGAACTGTTGGGTGAAGCGATCATAGCAGTGTTTTGTTGTGAATAAAATCAGAATCAAGGACTGGAACTAACCGTTTTATAATAGTTTTTAAGGCTAATCATTCAGTAATGATTGATTAAGGAGGCGGAGCTACCATAGTCCTTAATTTGATATTACTTATTGATTCAATAATTTTGCTCCCATATTAGTTAATAGTTGTAGCTGAATTGTGAATGTAGTACTACTTGTTTATTGAGGATGCAGGACAACCACCTTATAATGTATTATAGTAATTTAGTCTAGAGGTCATGAGCTAGAAGTGTTCCTCATCAGAAACAGATAGCATGTTCCATAGCTAATCACTGGTAGTTGACATGTAGTTGCAAAGTTACTTATAGTTATGTCAAAAGTGGACGATCGGGGAGAAAAATCATACATTTTAAAATATTAAAGAACCTTTTTCCACTATAAAGAACCTTTAGATAAATGGAAAGGTTCCATGGATTTTAAAAGTTCTTTCATGGAACCAATAAAAAAACTATTTTTGATAGTGTAATATAATTTTTTTGAGAGTGCTTTGTTACTTTGTTTTTACATTTTCTGCATTTATAAAGCACTGAAATGGGTCCCTCTGTTCGTTTTTTCCCCTTCAGGAGATGACAAGCAGACTACAGGAAATCAAACAGAGGTGAGTACTCTAAAGCAATAACAGAGACAATAGATTAACCCCAGCACTTAACATGAGCAATAGATTTGATCTTCCTCACTCCTGTCTCCATCATCACCGTATCAGACATCACACGGTATTCCTTTTCAGTTGTCTTAGTGGACGTGGTGGTATGTAAGCTAAGCCTCTGGCTGCTTCTCTGCAGAGCTCTCTATGCTAAGATGCTCAGCTTTCCTGCGAGATGGATGGAGCTCTGATGCAGTTGTCATTGATTACCTGCTGGAGCAAAGCTCCTGAAATAGAGTCTGCGTGAAATCAGATCCCCTCTCTCACGCTGTGCTTTTCCACTGTCCACGCCAGGCCCAGAGTGCCCAGCTGTCTCCAGCCCAGAGGAAACAGAGCGTCTATACGCCACCGACCATGAGAGGTACCATATACACCATCTGCATATTATGTGACGTTTCAGGCTCTTACGTAACCATACACCATCTGAGTCATTCCTGTTATGCAGTACCTTTTGAGCTCTTAAAAAAAATCCATGTGGTTGTGTCGTGATTTACGGTAGTATTTCTATAAAAGGATACACCAGACATTAAGAACAAAAGGCCTTGACCAAACTCAATACTTAAACTTTTTAATTATAGCTTGATTAGCATAGAGATCTCTGCAGAGAAGCAGCTGGAGGCTTACCTTAAAAAAAACTTAGATACAATTACATACAATAGCATCAAAATTAATGATAAACAAATATCTGAGAGATGATTAGCATACCTTTCATATTTTTCTACACCACTGATAATTTTGATATTATCATGCTCAAACCAAACAAACTAATTCATATTTATAATATAAATAAATGTATAATAAATATTATATGAATATAATGATTCTACAATTTACAATTTAAACAGTTCATAATATGCATAATATTCAAAAAAATTACGTTTTTAAAATATTTAATGAAATGCATTTTAGTATTTAATTTTATTTTCAACCAATTAAAATTGTTCTTTTTCATTAGTTTAACTACAATAACTGAAACTAAAAAATAATTAAAAAAAAACACAACAAAATTATTCAAACTAAAAACTAAATGAATACAATTAAACTAAAATTAAAAAGAAACTGGAAAATATAAAAATAAAAATTAATTCAAAATATTAATAAAAACTATTATAGTATCGCAATACTATTATACTAAAATAACACTGTAATATGCAGAAATGTACATAAGCCTTTTTCTTACTCCATACAAGTATATTACATTATTATAATATTTTTATGATAACTTTTATTCTTCATCATACTCAATAGCTAGAGCTAACTAATAGCTCAGAACATAAGAGAATTACTAAAATCCATTGTTAATACTTAATAATTAATAATGTTTGAGCCAAATGATGTCACCTACTGGAGGATTATGTAATTAATGGAACCTTTTTTTGCTGATGCTGATAACAGGGAAAATCTATAAACAAATCACAATTAAAACAGTAATTTCAAGAAAATCTGTTTTGTTTGAAAAAAAAATATATATATATATGTTAGAAGTTAGTGATTTCATGTTAGAGGTTAATGCATCACCTAGGGACTCAAAAATTCCAGAAAAAATTGTGAGAAATGTACTTATTTATTAAGAAATTTCAATCTTTAAAAAAAAAAAGACTATATTATTACAATAAATGTACTGCATAGTAGGAATGATCTGTCTTTGCCATCTGTGTGTTTGATCCACAGTACACTTACTCAGTCATGCCATCTTCTTCATTAACATTCACACTACACATATTTCACCGATGGAGGCGGCGATTTGCATCCAATGAACCACACATGCAGCCTACTCAACAGACTACTCACACTGCTCGTGCTTATGGATCAGTCGCTAATATTAACACAGTTCCTCCGCTCGAAACCATGCACACTCTCAGAGGTCCAAAGTCTGAAAAGTGAATATGTGTGTGTTTTGCCATTTTTTCCCAGCATGATTTAAGAATAATTCAAAAAGCATGTTGAGCTTCATTGGAAACAATAACATGTGAGAATGTAATTGTTTGATTAGTGGCCTATAGAAATAGTGCCGCATTTAAAACATTTCTTATTCAGAACATTTCCTTAATATTGTGTTTATTTCCAGGTTTAAATGAGATTCTAAGTCCCAGATTTTCAATGTGGTATGATATAATAAGACCGTAAACTATTGCATTTGACCATCCATAGTCCTTCATTAAAAAGCATTTTCATCAGAAAAATCTAAAATGCTTTATGAGCAGCTTCTTACTTCAAAGTAAAGACTTTAGTCGCACATATCAATGCTAGTAAACAGCTTTTCAGATTTTGTTTAAATTTTTGATTGTTTAGTTTTTTTTATCAAATAGCTAGAGATTAATATTTTTGTTCAATCCTTCCTGATTTTCAGGTGCAATGATTTTATTGTGACACTTCACAATAAAGTCTCATTTGTTAACATTACTTAATGTATTAATAGCTAACTATAAACAGTGTATTTTACAGCATTTTTTAATCTTTGAGAATGTTAATGAATAAAAAAAAACTCATGTTCATTGTTAGTTAAAGTGCTATTTTAAATGCTCCTAATTTTGTTTTGGAGGTCTCCTACAAGCTCTCCAAGATCAACTTTTCTCGGGTTGGTCAGATGGCCCAGTCTGTTGTGATTGGTCTATCGCTTACAACGCATGTCGGAAATGTAACGTCCATTACCATATCTGAATTTCAGCTCTGGATCTTCCTCAACACTTGATACATGGTGATATGAGCAGTAATGATGGCATTGGTTTTAATGTATAAATGCGAGATTGGGTCCTCATCATTTGAAAGTGCATGCAAAGTGGATTCGCTTTCGCAGCACAGAAAACTCTGTTTTCACGACAGCAGCCATATCACCCTGTAGCCCAATACTGGTTTCCCACTGAAGCTAAGCAGCGTTGAGCCTGGTCAGTACCTGGATGGGAGACCTCCTGGGAGAACTAGGTAGCTGCTGGAAGAGGTGTTAGTGAGGCCAGGAAGGGGTGCTCATCTTGGGGTCTGTGTGGGTCCTAACGCAGAGTAGTGATGGGGACACTATACTGTAACAAGCACCGTCCTTCGGATAAAATGTTATACCGAGGTCCTGACTCTCTGTGGCTGTTAAAAATCCAAAAGAGTAGGGGTTTAACCCCGGCATCCTGGCCAAATTTGCCCATTGGCCTCTGTCCATCATGGCCTCCTAATCCTCCCCCTATCCTGATTGGCTTCATCACTCTGTCTCCTCTCCACCAATGAGCTGGTGTGTGGTGGAGGTTCTGGTGCAATATGGCTGCCGTCGCATCATCCAGGTGGATGCTGCACATCAGTGGTGGTTGAGGAGATCCCCCCCCTTCTATATGCAAAGCCCTTTGAGTACCCAGAAAAGCGCTATAATAATGTAACAAATCATAGTTGTTATTATTATTAATTGGGACATGTGACAACAGGAACCAAACACTTCCAGGTCTCGGCTGAAACTACAGTGTTTGAGGGTCAAAGTAGACATTGTTCACGGGCAGCCAATGAAGACCATATTCTGGATCATTTCTGGATAATGCGGTTGTCAGTCCTTAAACTTTGCAGTGTGTATCCAGCCACTGTTTCTCTTTTCTTAAAGGGTATCTGCTCCAGTGAAAATGTGTCACCTTTCTTATTCTTTTTGTTGGGGGTGGAGTATTTACACTGTGTTCAAATTATTATGCAAGTGAGCTCTCAGTAGGATTTCAGTACAATTAAGATTCAGATTTTAGACAACTGGTATCAATCTCAGACAGGTTTGTTAAATAGTTTGCCAGGTCTACTTAAAGAGGTTGTTCCACATTATTAAGTCACAGTTATCATGCAATATGGGGAGGAAGAAAGATCTTTCTGAAGATAAAAAGCAGGAAAAGGTGCAATGTCATGCAAAGGGCATGAAAACAATTAATATCTTGTGAAAATTGAATGAAGATTATCAAACAGGCATTTGAATTATCATAAGATGTGTGAGTAATTTACAGCACACGAGAACTTGGTTTCAGAAAGTTTCTGTCTAAAAAATGTTTTATTGGAAGGACAGCTATAAAAAAAAAAAGCCACTGTTGAGCAGCAAACAGGTATTTGAAGCTGCTGGTGTCTCTGGAATCCATTTACCTAAGTAAACCTGGCAAACTATTTAACAAACCTGTCTGAGATTGATACCAGTTATCTAAAATTATATGACAAATAAAACAAATTATTTCTTTGAAAAACTAAAAGTTGAATATTTATTGTACTGAAATCCTACTGATATGTCACTTGCATAACAATTTGGAACACGGTGTAATTGTTTTAATGTTTTCTTTTTGCCCAAGCAATGGGGCAGTAAAGCGCAGAAAATGACCCAAGCAGGATTCAAAGTCACGTTGTCTTGACATAAGTGCCACCATGCAACATGCTGAAGCAGGTGCACTGCCCACAGGCCACGTTTGTGACAAAGTAGAGGTTTTTAGACTATGAGATGGGGGAGGGAGAGTGGTAAAGTCCGCCTCGCTGACTCATGGACAAGGCCATTTCCTGGCATGGACGTGCTAAATTCACATTAGCTTGAGCTATTGATTGAAGTGGGGGGAGGAGAGAGAGATACATCATTCTAGAGAGATGGCCTGAAATGGACAGCCTGGCAGAGCAGTTTTCAATGAACACTCAGCATCCTTTTGGTCGGTGCAGGGCAGAAACAGCTAAAGCAATCTGATTTGCGGAGAGGCCAAGCTTGCTCGCTGTGCTGGTGTGGGCTAATCGTGGTTCAGTGGTGTCAAAACCTCTTTTGTGTAAGTAGGAATCTTCTGTCTGTCCCTTAGCCAAAGATTGTGAAAAGTTTTGAGAAGATTGATTTAAATTGCGACAAACTCCATTTAAGTGGTGAGCTGAACTCCTTCCAGGATAAAACTGCTGAGTGTATGTAGGACTCTGTGCATGCCAGTCAAGTTCCTCCACACCAGACTCACTCATCCATGTCTTTATGGACCTTGCTTTGTGCACTGGTGTGCAGTCATGTTGGGACAGGAAGGGGCCATCCCAAAACTGTTCCCACAAAGGTGGGAGCATGAATTTGTCCAACATGTCTTGTAATGCTGAAGCATTAAGAGTTCCTTTCACTGAAACTAAGGGGCAAAGCTCAACCCCTTGAAAAACAACCCCACACCATAATCCCCCATCCACCAAACTTTACACTTGGCACAATGCAGACAGGCAAGTACTATTCTCCTGGCAACCACCAAACCCAGACTTCATCCATCGCATTGCCAGACAGAGAAGCGTGTTTTGTCACTCCAGAGAACACATCTCTACTGCTCTAGAGTCCAAAGGCGGCATGCTTTACACCAATGGATCCGATGCTTTGCATTGCACTTGGTGATGTAAGGCTTGGATGCATCCCATTCCAGGAAGCTCTCTATGAACTGTTCTTGAGCTGATCTGAAGGCCACACAAAGTTTGGAGGTCTGTAGCTGTTGACTCTGCAGAAAGTTGGCAACTGACCCGCTCTGTGATTTTACGTGGCCTAACACTTCGTGGCTGAGTTGGTGTTGTTCCCAATTGCTTACACTTTGTTATAAGTTGACCGTGGAATATTTAGTAGTGAGGAAATTTCACGAATGGCGACCCATTCTTTACCAAATGTTTGTAGAAGCAGTCTGCAAGCATAGGTGCTTGATTTCATACATTTGTGTGTGTGTGTGTGTGTGTGTGTGTGTGTGTGCGCGCAGCGTATGGTCGTGCATGTGGTGTGTGCGTATGCAGCGCATGCGCGGCGCAGGTGCAGCGTGTGCAAGGCATACGTGTGTGTGCATTCCATACATTTCTATATATATTCTATATATGACATGCTATGTTGTATGTCATTCTTCAGCAGGATTTTTAAATGCAGTTGAAATCACGGATTGTATGTATATGTATCTTACCATGTAGAATAGATCATAGTTCTTCTATTTTGTTAGCAGTAGTTTATTATTCGTGAATTCCTGATTTCATCGTTTTGTAGCTTGATTTTATTTTTATTTTGCTTTTTCAAGTAATTGTAAATTTGATTATGGTGGATTATTTCTTAAACAAGGAAATATTGATAAACCATTTATAACACTTTGGTAAATGATGTCATTGTCTTTCTAGATGAGTATGTTGTGTAAATGAGTAGTGTAAGCATTAGGCATCATCATCAGGTTTGCAGATGAAACCTTCTGAAAGCTCTTAAGATGCTTTCAGACCTGCTTCATAAGAGAGCTATCAGCTTACAGTGCATTAGCTCGCTATTCTGATCCGTCACCAAGAAATACTGTGCTGTTGATGAAAACTAGGGCTGGGCGATATATTGAGTATTTATATGATTTTATTTAGCATATTTGCGTTGATTTTACCGGTGATATAAAATGAAGCAACATTGTGAATATCTTGATTATTTTAATGAGATTACCTGAAGGCACGTCCTGATTTAGACACGTTCCTCCTATTTTGTTCATCCTGAAACAAAATTCCTGTCTGAAAATTTAATCTGAACCATATCCCTGCCCCTAAACCTAACCCTACCCATAAATTATTCCTAAAATCAGAGGGAAATGATAGGTAAATAACACTGATGTAGAAGCATCCGTTTGTAAGCCTAAACTTGATATAAACTGTAAACTCTGATTGGTTGATTGGAATGTTGTTCCAGGATCAACAAAGATGTTGATCCAGGAACATGTTGCACTTGGGGAAATCAAGTGAACAGTGAATGGCAAGCTACCTAAAGAGCTTGTCATAAAGACTCATTTTTCAATCTTTTATTGTCTTGTGGTTCGCTAATATGCACAAAACTGCATTAAAGTTGGTAGGTTTGATTCATTCAACTTAAGTTAAATTTAATTAATCGATTCAAAACAATTCAACAATTCGCTTGTCATCACTCAGAAATGTTGGTGAAAAAAAAAAAATATATATATATATAGCGTATAGTTTTAAAAGTTTATATATATACTTTTAATTCACAAACACTCTCCTTTTAGTTAAAACAACATTTTGGTTTGAGGTATACATAGCATGCATACATCTCGTATTCATTTTCCATTTCATAGCCGACCGTTGAGTGTACTTTGATTCATGTCTTACATTTGGATGGGGTTCAGAAGTCTCACATCGCACGCCTGTGCTGATAGCCTGTGTCCACTGTGTGGCGCTGTGCTGTGTGTCCTGTGTTGAGTGCAGAGCTGCAGCTGGTGGTGGAGCAGCACTTTCAGAGGCAGGAGCAGCAGGAGGCGGGGCTCTCTGACAGCCCAGACACGCCCAGTCCAATCACAGCACAGCATTTTGCCAACGAAGCTCAGTGGGCCAATCACAACAGCTCAGAGCCCAATGGCAATGAGCCTTATGTCAGTACTGAGGGGCAGCCAGGCAGCAGTGGGGCCGGGGGTAAGTCCAGAACAAAAACTGGGAAGGGACAAGGTTAAGTCTCCGGGTGGGTGAAATAAATAAATAATTATGGAGGACTAAACTACTCTAAATTAAACAATAAAACCAATTAAAAATTCAATAAAATAATAGTTCAATTGTATTATTCTTAAAGATGTTAACTACTTTCAAAAACAATACTGAATGTAATTAATAATTATGGAAAACATTTTATTATGAAAAATGACAGAAATTATGTGATTCATCCATTAGGAAATTAGCCTTTTATTAGCCTTTCAATGATTTAAATGCAGTAGTTTTGTATAAGTAGATAAACATGTTTTCATTTGTGTTATTACAAAATAAATGTGTACATTTAATTATTTAGATATTTAATTATTCAAAATTCGTACTTGATTGTATCATGGCAAAATAAATGGGTACCTTTATTTTTTTATTATGTGTTTATTAATACAAAATAAATGGATACATTTATTTAATTATTGATTGATTTTATTACTTAATTTTGAGTGCTTTACCCTCCATGAACAATCTTTTGGTGCACGAGCATGTAGTAGAAAAGCTGATTGCTTGGACGGAAGATCTGCTGGACTTTACTGACAAGACTTTTTTTTGTCTCTGTCTCTCCTCCACTTTCTGTTAAAATTCCCATTTTTTTTTCTATTATTATTTTCAACATTATTATTATCCATTATTTTGTATATTCATATGCAGGAGACACAGCAGACACCTCAGGAAGTGAGCAGAAAAACTTGAGCAGTCCTTCATCTGTCTCTCGATAGCCGTAATTACGTACCTGGCACACCGTAGACCCGTCCCAAACATTTACTGTCCCCTCCACTCTTTGGAATAAGAAGACATGCTTTCTCTAAATACATGCATTGTACTTTCTCAGCTCTTTCTAAGTTCACTTCCAGTGATGACTTCCTTTAGTTTTATTTGTGTGAAATGTAATGCTTGTTCTTCACTTTGAAATCTGTACTGAAATGATCTGTCCTTTTTGTTTTTCTATTTGATAAAATGGCGTTTTAAATATTTCCAATACGTATATCTGTGGCATCAGAAATGCGGGCCGCGCATTTTGGCACTTTCAGATAAGTTGTAACATTTTCTTTATGGGTATTGGTTCACTTGTAGAAACAATGAAATAAAACATTTTTGGAGCTTGAAATAAAAAAACAAGGAATGATGTAAATAATTTTGAGTAAGCGCTGTTTATCTAATGTTACTGTCATTTTGATTCTTCATCTCCACCTCCAGATTGTCTCATTCTCAGATGAATAAATGAAGGCTGTACTACAAAACATGTAATGAGTCTTAAAGGTGAAGTATGTCATTTCTGTGCAAACTGGTAGCAGATAGTGTAGAAAGAGAAGAAAAATCACATCATTCAATATGGTGGGTGTAAGAATGAATTTAAATCCTGCATTTCAGTTCACCTTTTTGATAAGTTAGAATAGGGCTATGGTGCATAACTTATTTTTAAAATAATTGTGTTTAACAGCAAAATCTGTGGTGAAAAACTACATTGCCTATAATGCTGTACAGAAACTCCACCAATTAGAGTCAAAACAAGCAAAACGCACCGAGCTCTTTAGCTCCGCCCACTCCCATGAAGAACTGCGAATGATGTTTCCCTACTCTCTCACAATACATATATGCATAGTTGCAATAAATATAAAATATGTTGTTTTTATAAACAGTATAATTAAATGAGTAGTTTTCTATTTCTCCGTCGTTTTCATCATCCATAGGATTGTATTCTTTCCTTCACAAAAGCCATTAGGTACACAGTCTTTGTATTTTTGTCATTTTTCTAATACATTTTTGCTTCAAATAAAAGCTTGCAATGTTATGATTCACCCCATAGCTAGTTGGCCTGGTTATAAGCTTTAACAAATACTTTTTTTAAATCCCTAAGGAGAAATTAATGAAAAAAATACTTCCCGAACCAATGCCTCTGAAAAAATGGGTGTGCCTTTTTGCACTCTCTTCAAAATTTGATACCGCAGTTATGAGATTTGATTGCTGACTTGATGTATGTTATTGAAACAATCTTGAGCAACTGGACATGTTGGTCTTTCCCCAGTGGAGTAGATAGGCTAATAACAAAGTTACCACTGATATTTCTGCAGTTCTGTTTGCTCAAAAAGGACACACGTCACCTTTAAGAAAGGAGCTTATTGTAACCCACTAATTCTATTGCATCGAGATGATCGCTATCAAACTTTGAACTACTTTAGTGTTTAGTCAACTGGATCTAAAGAGGTAAGTCAGGACACACTGAGACTGCTGCATGCTGGGACTTATGCTGTGTTCGTCCTGCAGGTAGAGAGCACAGTGATAGCCAGCAAGAGGAAAGAGAGAGTCATCATCCTCCGAGGCTTCCTCAAAAACACCTGGACACACTGTCAGAGGAACCCGGAGACCTGTCACCACGACGCAAAGACACGCCGTACCAGCACCAGCCACCATTCGTCCCTGGTAGGACCAGATCATAAGCACATAATTCTGCCATGGGGAAATGTGACATATAGGAAAAGCTTTCACTGCAATTTGCAGAGTATGTTGATTTGTTGGTCCTGGAACAGCATTGCTGTCAACCAGTTAGATTTCAGGGTTATGATTTGGTTAATATTTTTTTTGTTCCATTTACTTCCATTCATATGCATATGAACTTTAACCTGAGATTTCAGAAAATAGCTTGACCAAAAGAAATCCAATGCCACATCTACAAAGCACAAAGTGTGTTTTCATATACACGGAAACATACATATTGACAGCACTAAAGCATAAATGATGTATAATTGACAGCACTGTATTTGATAGGACAGTGTAAGCGAAATAAGATGCAAAAGAGAACTTAGTTTAATACTCACGTCGTGACGCGCAGCTTTCTGTGCGCGTGCTTCAGGTGTGTGCGCTCAGAAAACCATATATCAGAAGTTTAGACTGAAACGGCTTTAAAACACATGCAGATCATAAACTTTCATGATGATGAAGAACTGCAGGCACATGAGTGTGACCATGATAGAGATGATAGATGTTTTGTTAGTTTTTGGCAGAGTATCTGAGACCAGCTGTACAGACTCCGCCCTCTTCTGGAAAGCGGGGTGGGGAGCAGAAGCTCATTTACATCTAAAGATCCACGCATGAAATCAGCGTGTTGTGTCCTCCACTCAAAAATGCAATTACAACATAATAAATTATCCGTGGGGAATTTTGAGCTGACACTTCACAGACACATCCTGGGGACACCTGAGACTTATATCTTGTAAAAAGGGGCACAATAGGTCCTTTAAAGTTAATAGTCAGCCTATAGTGTGAGAACAAAGGGGATTGACATGGGTTTGTTCAGACAGTAGGCCTACGATTCGAATACTGTACTGTATGTAAGCTGTTGTGTGATGGTTTAAGAGTCACACCTGTTATGGAAAGGTGAAAGCTGACGCTTGCTAAAATATTTTCACAGGGGTAAAGGTGCTGAAAAAACAAACAGACCCGTCTTCACTTTTCCAGGAGGAAGAGGAGAACAGCGGAGAACGGAAAGACAGTCAGACTGAGTAAAACTGGGTGAATGACAGGAGGAAGTGACATCATTTATAATATCCTTTTGGAGCAGTTGTTTTAAACTTTTTTTTTTTTTCAATGATTAAAATAGTTTGAAAGTAAATTTCATCTTGCAGATGTTGACAATGAATATAGTCATGCAATTTCACTCCGAAACAATTAGATGAGTAGTTCATTTTTAGTAGTTGATGTTTTATTATTGTTTTATTTCATATTAACTTCAATGTTGTTGTTTTTCATGTGGAGTTGTAATATGAAAGCGTAAAAGAACTGATGCTCTGACCAAGATTTAGCAATACATGGGAAGGAATGTGAAAGCAATCACATCCTGCCACGTTATTTTTGATCACCTCATGTGGAAGAGCTTGAGGCATTGATGAATCTTTCTCTGACAGAAGCAATATTTTTGTATGGCTGTTTTGTATGCAGACGTGACTCTGAAGTCCCACACGGCTGTTGTACAGCCCTCCGACTCTCTGGCAGGAGTGTCTGAAATGTGGGCATCATTGGAGTTAAAGCTTGATACATACTAACCAGGATTTGAAATTAACACCCACAAACCCGCCAAATGCAGGTGAAAATCCACTGTGGCGGATAACCCATATCAACACACTAGCCAATTTGGGGGTGTAATTCATAAATTATGTTCTATCACTTTGCATGCCATAGCTGTCAGGAGCCTTAAACATTGCAAACCAACGCGTAAAGAGGGTCGCACACTGAGACCAAAACGCATCTTAATATGAGGTGTAAACAGGGCCAGAGAAATGCTAAATTTGAACACATTGTTTCCTATGACCGTACACACACCGACAACAGCGTCACTCCACATAGTTTTCCAATGAAATACAGAGATTTAGGACAAACGTGTACTTACTGACTTTTTTAAGTAACAGGTTTGTTTTTGTGGCTTGAATAAATATACTTCACATCCTAGAGAAATATAGATTTTATTTTTCTCAAATACCTTAATTCAAACTCATTGACGGCACTTTGTTCATTCTTGAAGTGAACTGTCTGTATTGTGATTATTCACAGTTTTGGACTGCCGCCTTTAATTTGAGAGCGCACAAACAGAATGACGCAACTGGTGTGCGATAAGCCTGGCTTGACTCTCTGCCAAAGCCATAGTACACAATTAAGAGGCAACTTTTTCCAACCCGCTCTCATAAATGCCACATCTCCAGGACCTTAGGACAAAAAGCCTAGAGTCTTTATTGATATGTGCAGTTAAACTCGTGGCAATTTTAAGAGAATTCAAAGAGATTTTAGTTTTTATTTCCATTTGAATTAGTTGAATGGTATCCACAAACAGAGTGAATGACTCTAGTAAAGCTGAAAGCGATACAATGATTCAGAATCAGATTTAACAATACATATCTATGTCTAAGCTGTGACTTTGATAATTTGGTTTATTTCTGATGTATTTGTTTTGGCTAGTAAAAGTTCTGAATGGCTAGTAACTTAAAATGTAGTAACCAAATTGGCCGGTGAGTGAAAAAGTTAATTTCAAACCCTCATGCTAACATGGCTAGTAGATTATTTTAGATCTTTTGCAACACACTTTTTTTTTTTTTTTTTTTCAGAAAATAGTCAGCCTTCATCAATGTTGTGTCAGAAGATGTTTCTATACTATAACAGGGCAATTTTGTGTGTGTGTGTGTGTGTGTGTGCGTGTGTGTGTGCGTGCGTGCGTGCGTGCGTGTGTTTGTGTGTGTGAACAGATGAGAGCTTGCTAGCAGCACCCTATTCATATTTTTAAACATTAACTCTGTAGTAAATTTGTTGAACAAGTATTAACAACAAATGTACTGTATGAATTACAAAATGTAAAACATCTGTCTCAGTCTCTCATTGTTGACTTCAGTAGCACATTTATAAAGTTTATAAAGCCTTAACAATTATAGGTTAATCTCACAAAACTAAGATATGTCTAGGTACATAAATTCTTGCATGGGTTTTTGCATGATGACATTTTCATGACAATTAAAATTCCCCTCTACAATTCTCATGAATTCAAAACATTGATACATTAAACTTACAAATATAGTTTGCAAATGTATTGTACAGTTTCTATAGTGGTATTTGTTGTACTGAATTTATGTTGTTTTAATTTTAAAGCAAAAAAAAAAAATGTCATGACATCCAGAAAGAAAGATGTATAGCCTATATATCATGTGGATGCATTTTTTTCTTTTCCATTGTAATAATAATAATTTGGGGACAAATGTGCTTAATTGTAATGAAAATAATGCCAATGCAATACATGTAAAAGCTTCACCCTTAAAAAAAACAATTTTAAGTAAAGATTTCATCAGATATTCTACAGGTGTTTCTGTCATTCCTGACTGATAAGTGAGATGCAGTCTTTCTTTTTTAATGCGTTTCTGTTTAATAAACGTACTTTTTACAATTTAACCGACCCTGAGCTCAAATGTGCTTTCGACCTCTGTGTGCTTTCGGTGATGACAGCAGGTGTTACATCATTCCATAATCTCAGCCCTGAAATAAGATACAGATGACAAAAATCTTGTTTTCTGCCATTTATGTCATATATAATGCAAAAAATGTATCAGTATTTTCACATAAACATTATAAAACATGATACAGTGATTTGGTAGCATATGTTGTTTAGCATGTTCTGAGATTCTGAGGAACAGTGTAATGCACAATGGCTGTGTTCAGAAAAGCATACTACTCTTACAGCGTCTGTAGTATCTAGGATAGTATTTATACAGGGCACAGTATGCACGAATTCCCAACGGATCTACTACATCTGCCCAATGTGCAGTATACACTGAATAATGTATCCCATAATGCAATGTGCTTGATTTGATCCCTTCATTTCCAGTGTCATGAAAGGGATGCAATATTAGCTACCAAAAGTTAACATTTTCAATTAGATTTTGAATGCAAAACAGAGCACACTACTCTTTTACATGTTTATTGTTACAAAATGCACTGTTTCACTATTTTAAACAGTACATACCACACAGTATTCAGTGAATAGTAAGTTAGTATTCCATTCCGAACACACCCAAATGTATGCAACATTTATTTAGACACTGCCATGTACTGTACTAAAATACTGTATGGATTTAAAGGGACACAGTTCTGTTCATTGAAGGGACATCATGTTGTTTGTTCAAATGAAATATCGCCCCCTTGAGGACATGTACCTCAACTGTTAGGTAAAAATTGGCTCATGATTTCATAGGTGGCATGTTCTACTAAAATTTTACAGCTGCACATACTATACGTGTCATGCTACAATAATAATAATTTTAAAAAAAATAGCATGTTCTGGAAATTGGAGGGAGTAACATTCATAAGTCTTCAGAGAGACATCATGCCAGAATGAAGTCAAATATTCCATTCATTCTGACTTAATGTGCCGCAAAGAGCTGGTTAGCATGACCGCATCGAGAATAAAATACGGAAACTAATTGTGGTGCAAAGTGTAGCTGCGTAATCTTTAATAAATAACGACACAGTCTACAAAAAAAAAAAAAAAAAAACCTAACTGAACCAACAGGAAAAAGCCCAGGAAGCAAATAGGTTGCGTTTCAGGGACTCGCTAAATCCTCCTCAAGGGATGATAGAGGTCTGTCTCCAGCAATAACACAGTCGCCATGACAACATCGCACACTACCGTCTCTAGGAGTCGCTCCGTGGACATTCCGTGCGTCCGTCTGCACAATTAGCCCTCCGAGCCCGAGAGTATAATAGCATTACAATACAATGAGGACAATGCTATGTACATCATCCTGTGTCTGATTAAAAACATTCAGGCTCCGTACCGTTCGTGTGACGTCAGGCGCTTTTACCGTTCCAAGGCAGAGTTTCTGAGCTGTGTTCCTCTGATGAACCGTCACCCGGTCCCTCCAAAGGGGACTGGAAACTCTGGTCCAGAGAGTCCTGGGAAGAGTGAGTCGAGTCCGTGTTGTTAATTTCGTTCAGGGACTTTGACTCGGAGTCGAGGCTCCCTCTGGCTGGACTGCTGCGGGACAGCGTGACTTGTGTGTTCCTCATGGACTCCTCTTCCAGGTCTGACATTCTCTCGTGTTGCTTGTTGGCCAACTCTGGGAAGAGACAGGAAGTGAGATCAGATCTGGGATACTATATTATCCCCAGGCGCTGTGAAGAAGAGCTGTGTTGTCAATAGAGGTTAAATAATATCAATAGAGGTTAAGCTCAAGCATTTGTGGCAGATTGTCAATTACTAAAATCAACATGTCTAAGTTCCTGTCATGCCAACTGAGATATAAAGTTAAAGTCTATGAGAGTTTTACCCATACCCATTTACTGAATTGTGATTGACTGAATTAAATGATAATTTATTATTTTGATAACCATTGGTCATAGTTTGTACTACTATCTGTTTCTTTTGTTACTTAAACACCTGTTACTTAGCCTCAGAATTAATTTCTTTAATAGCCAAAAAATGTATATAGATTTTTTTTAATGAGTTGGCATGGATAATGGAAGGAAAGGCATACAGGATCCTAAATATTTTTTGTTTACAATTATTTATTTATACATTCTTAAATAGTTTTTTAGTCATAGTATAACTCAAATTGTTCCATTTGTGTTTTTCCCCACAATTGTAACTTTCCAATTATTCTAAAACAACAACAATAATAAATATAGTTGCAAGCAGCAACTATCAGGGCCAAGCACAACAGAAGCAAACAAGGAAGCTAGCAGCAGACCAACTGCAAAAATTATTAGGACACTTGGATATAATTTTAAGCAAAAATGTTGAAAACCATAAATACACTGAGTTGTATGGAGCCAATTTCATGTTTTGTTTAATTGCCCTTGATAAATGCCACGGCTGAAAACGATCGTCATTAGAATAAAAGGCCCCTTTATATTCTTGGGTGTGTCTCAATCAGCTCCCTAGTTCAGTAATCAAGGCACTGATCAGGACATTTTATGCCATAGTATACACTGTAATAATTTTGGATTTTTGTCCCTTTTGACTTTGTGATAATTTAATAAATTTCACTTTTATGCCATAGTATACACTGTCGTAAATTTGTATTTTTGTCCATTTTGATTTTGTGATAACTGAATAATTTCACTTTTATGTAATAGTATACACTGTCCTAATTTTGGATTTTTGTCCATTTTGACTTAGTGTATACTATGACATAAAAGTGAAATTATTCAATTATCACAGTCATATTTTTGAATTCTTTTCCATTTTGACTGTGATAATTGAATAATTTCCACTTTTATGTCATAGTATACACTGTCGTAATTTTGGATTTTTGTCAATTTTTACCTTGTGATAATATAATAAATTTCACTTTTATGTAATAGTATACACTGTCGTCATTTAGAATTGTTGTCCATTTTTACTTTGTGATAATATAATAAATTTCACTTTTATGTAATAGTATACACTATCGTATTTATGGATTCTTGTCCATTTTGAATTTATGAGATAATTTAATAAATTTCCCTTTTATGTAATAGTATACAGTCGTAATTTTGTATTTTTGTCCATTTTTACTTTGTGAGATAAATTTGTATTTTTGTCCATTTTGACTTGATGTGATAATTTAATAATTTCCACTTTTATGTCATAGTATACACTGTCGTAATTTTGTATTTTTGTCCATTTTGACTTGATATGATAATTGAATAATTTCCACTTTTATCCCATAGTATACACTGTCGTAATTTTGAATTTTTGTCCATTTTTACCTTGTGATAATTTAATTTATTTAACTTTTATGCAATAGTATACACTGTCATAATTTTGTATTTTTGTCCATTTTGACTTTGTGATAAATTTGAATTTTTGTCCATTTTGACTTGATATGATAATTGAATAATTTCCACTTTTATTCCATAGTATACACTGTCGTAATTTTGTATTTTTGTCCATTTTGACTTTGTGATAATTGAATAATTTCCACTTTATGCCATAGTATACACTGTCGAATTTTGTATTTTTGTCCATTTTGACTTGATGTGATAATTGAATAATTTCCACTTTTATGCCATAGTATACACTGTCGTAATTTTGTATTTTTGTCCATTTTGACTTTGTGATAAATGAATAATTTCACTTTTATGTCATAGTATATACTGTCGTATTTATGGATTCTTGTCCATTTTGAATTTATGAGATAATTTAATAAATTTCACTTTTATGTAATAGTATACAGTCGTAATTTTGTATTTTTGTCCATTTTGAATTTCTGAGATAAATTTGTATTTTTGTCCATTTTGACTTGATGTGATAATTTAATAATTTCCACTTTTATCACATAGTATACACTGTCGTAATTTTAAATTTTTGTCAATTTTACCATGTGATAATTTAATTTATTTAACTTTTATGTAATAGTATACACTGTCGTAATTTTGTATTTTTGTCCATTTTGACTTTGTGATAAATTTGTATTTTTGTCCATTTTGACATTGATATGATAATTGAATAATTTCCACTTTTATCACATAGTATACACTGTCGTAATTTTGAATTTTTGTCCATTTTTACCTTGTGATAATTTAATTTATTTAACTTTTATGCAATAGTATACACTGTCGTCATTTTGTATTTTTGTCCATTTTGACTTTGTGATAAATTTGTATTTTTGTCCATTTTGACTTGATGTGATAATTGAATAATTTCCACTTTTATGCCATAGTATACACTGTCGTAATTTTGTATTTTTGTCCATTTTGACTTTGTATACTATGACATAAAAGTGGAAATATTCAATTATCACAAATCAAAGTGGACAAAAATAAAAATTCTGACAGTGTATACTATGACATAAAAGTGGAAATTATTCAATTATCACATCAAGTCAAAATGGACAAAAATCTAAAATACGACAGTGTATACTATGACATAAAAGTGGAAATTATTCAATTATCACACTGTCGTAATTTTGTATTTTTGTCCATTTTGACTTGATGTGATAATTGAATAATTTCCACTTTTATGTCATAGTATACACTGTCGTAATTTTTATTTTTGTCCACTTTGACTTTGTGAGATAAATTTGTATTTTTGTCAATTTTGACCTTATTTGATAATTTAATAAATTTCAATTTTATGTAATAGTATACACTGTCGTAATTTTGTATTTTTGTCCATTTTGACTTTGTGATAAATGAATAATTTCAATTTTATGTCAGTATACACTGTCGTAATTTTGTATTTTTGTCCATTTTGACTTGATGTGATAATTGAATAATTTCCACTTTTATGTCATAGTATACACTGTCGTAATTGTGTATTTTTGTCCAATTTGACTTTGTGATATTTGAATAATTTCCACTTTTATGTCATAGTATACACTGTCGAAATTTTGTATTTTTGTCCATTTTGACTTTGTGAGATAAATTTGTATTTTTGTCCATTTTGACCTTATTTGATAATTTAATACATTTCACTTTTATGTAATAGCATACACTGTCGTCATTTTGAATTTTTGTCTATTTTGACTTTTTGTGATAATTGAATAAATTCAATTTTATGTCATAGTATACACTGTCGTAATTTTGTACTTTTGTCCAATTTGACTTTGTGATAATTGAATAAATTCAATTTTATGCCATAGTATACACTGTCGTAATTTTGTATTTTTGTCCATTTTGACTTTGTGATAAATTTGTATTTTTGTCCATTTTGACTTGATGTGATAATTGAATAATTTCCACTTTTATGCCATAGTATACACTGTCGTAATTTTGTATTTTTGTCCATTTTGACTTGATGTGATAATTGAATAATTTCCACTTTTATGCCATAGTATACACTGTCGTAATTTAGTATTTTTGTCCATTTTGACTTTGTGATAATTGTATACTATGGCATAAAAGTGGAAATTTTTCACTGTCATCATTTTGGATTTTTGTCCATTTTGACTTGATATGATAATTGAATAATTTCCACTTTTATGCCATAGTATACACTGTCGTAATTTAGTATTTTTGTCCATTTTGACTTTGTGATAAATTTGATAAATTTGTGATAATTGAATAATTTCCACTTTAATGCCATAGTATACACTGTCGTAATTTTGGATTTTTGTCCATTTTGACTTTGTGATAAATTGGATAAATTTGTGATAATTGAATAATTTCCACTTTAGTGCCATAGTATACACTGTAATTTTGGATTTTTGTCCATTTTGACTTTGTGATAATTGTATACTATGGCATAAAAGTGGAAATTTTTCACTGTCATCATTTTGGATTTTTGTCCATTTTGACTTGATATGATAATTGAATAATTTCCACTTTTATGCCATAGTATACACTGTCGTAATTTAGTATTTTTGTCCATTTTGACTTTGTGATAAATTTGATAAATTTGTGATAATTGAATAATTTCACTTTTATGCCATAGAATACACTGTCGTAATTTTGTATTTTTGTCCATTTTGACTTTGTGATAATTGAATAATTTCCACTTTTATGCCATAGTATACACTGTCGTAATTTTGTATTTTTGTCCATTTTGACTTTGTGATAAATGAATAATTTCCACTTTTATGCCATAGTATACACTGTCGTAATTTTGTATTTTTGTCCATTTTGACTTGATGTGATAATTGAATAATTTCCACTTTTATGCCATAGTATACACTGTCGTAATTTTGTATTTTTGTCAATTTTGACTTAGTGTATACTATGACATAAAAGTGAAATTATTCATTTATCACAAAGTCAAATGGACAAATAAAAATACGACATATTTATTATATATACATAAAAGTGAAATTATTCAATTATTCATAAATTCAAAATGGACAAGAATCATAAATACGACAGTGTATACTATGACATAAAAGTGAAATTATTCATTTATCACAGTCGTATTTATGGATTCTTGTCCATTTTGAATTTATGAGATAATTGAATAATTTCCACTTTTATGCCATAGTATACACTGTCGTAATTTAGTATTTTTGTCCATTTTGACTTTGTGATAAATTTGATAAATTTGTGATAATTGAATAATTTCCACTTTAATGCCATAGTATACACTGTCGTAATTTTGTATTTTTGTCCATTTTGACTTTGTGATAATTGAATAATTTCCACTTTTATGCCATAGTATACACTGTCGTAATTTTGTATTTTTGTCCATTTTGACTTGATGTGATAATTGAATAATTTCCACTTTTATGCCATAGTATACACTGTCGTAATTTTGGATTTTTGTCCATTTTGACTTTGTGATAAATGAATAATTTCACTTTTATGTCATAGTATACACTGTCGTATTTATGGATTCTTGTCCATTTTGAATTTATGAGATAATTGAATAATTTCCACTTTTATGCCATAGTATACACTGTCGTAATTTAGTATTTTTGTCCATTTTGACTTTGTGATAAATTTGATAAATTTGTGATAATTGAATAATTTCCACTTTTATGCCATAGTATACCCTGTCGTAATTTTGTATTTTTGTCCAATTTGACTTTGTGATAATTGAATAATTTCCACTTTTATGCCATAGTATACACTGTCGTAATTTTGTATTTTTGTCCATTTTGACTTGATGTGATAATTGAATAATTTCCACTTTTATGTCATAGTATACACTGTCGTAATTTTGTATTTTTGTCCATTTTGACTTTGTGATAATTGAATAATTTCCACTTTTATGTCATAGTATACACTATCGTATTTATGGATTCTTGTCCATTTTGAATTTATGAGATAATTTAATAAATTTCCCTTTTATGTAATAGTATACAGTCGTAATTTTGTATTTTTGTCCATTTTGAATTTCTGAGATAAATTTGTATTTCTGTCCATTTTGACTTGATGTGATAATTTAATAATTTCCACTTTTATCACATAGTATACACTGTCGTAATTTTGAATTTTTGTCAATTTTACCTTGTGATAATTTAATTTATTTAACTTTTATGTAATAGTATACACTGTCGTCATTTTGTATTTTTGTCCATTTTGACTTTGTGATAAATTTGTATTTTTGTCCATTTTGACTTGATGTGATAATTGAATAATTTCCACTTTTATCACATAGTATACACTGTCGTAATTTTGAATTTTTGTCCATTTTACCTTGTGATAATTTAATTTATTTAACTTTTATGCAATAGTATACACTGTCGTAATTTTTATTTTTGTCCACTTTGACTTTGTGAGATAAATTTGTATTTTTGTCCATTTTGACCTTATTTGATAATTTAATACATTTCACTTTTATGTCATAGTATACACTGTCGTAATTTTGTACTTTTGTCCATTTTGACTTGATGTGATAATTGAATAATTTCCACTTTTATGTCATAGTATACACTGACGTAATTGTGTATTTTTGTCCAATTTGACTTTGTGATATTTGAATAATTTCCACTTTTATGTCATAGTATACACTGTCGAAATTTTGTATTTTTGTCCATTTTGACTTTGTGAGATAAATTTGTATTTTTGTCCATATTGACCTTATTTGATAATTTAATAAATTTCACTTTTATGTAATAGCATACACTGTCGTCATTTTGAATTTTTGTCTATTTTGACTTTTTGTGATAATTGAATAAATTCAATTTTATGCCATAGTATATTGTACTTTTGTCCAATTTGACTTTGTGATAATTGAATAAATTCAATTTTATGCCATAGTATACACTGTCGTAATTTTGTATTTTTGTCCATTTTGTGATAAATTTGTATTTTTGTCCATTTTGACTTGATGTGATAATTGAATAATTTCCACTTTTATGCCATAGTATACACTGTCGTAATTTTGTATTTTTGTCCATTTTGACTTGATCTGATAATTGAATAATTTCCACTTTTATGCCATAGTATACACTGTCGTAATTTAGTATTTTTGTCCATTTTGACTTTGTGATAAATTTGATAAATTTGTGATCATTGAATAATTTCCACTTTTATGCCATAGAATACACTGTCGTAATTTTGTATTTTTGTCCATTTTGACTTTGTGATAATTGAATAATTTCCACTTTTATGTCATAGTATACACTGTCGTAATTTTGTACTTTTGTCCATTTTGACTTTGTGATAATTGAATAATTTCCACTTTTATGCCATAGTATACACTGTCGTAATTTTGTATTTTTGTCCATTTTGACTTGATGTGATAATTGAATAATTTCCACTTTTATGCCATAGTATACACTGTCGTAATTTTGTATTTTTGTCCATTTTGACTTTGTGATAAATGAATAATTTCACTTTTATGTCATAGTATACACTGTCGTATTTATGGATTCTTGTCCATTTTGAATTTATGAGATAATTGAATAATTTCCACTTTTATGCCATAGTATACACTGTCGTAATTTAGTATTTTTGTCCATTTTGACTTTGTGATAAATTTGATAAATTTGTGATAATTGAATAATTTCCACTTTTATGTCATAGTATACACTGTCGTAATTTTGTATTTTTGTCCATTTTGACTTTGTGATAATTGAATAATTTCCACTTTTATGCCATAGTATACACTGTCGTAATTTTGTATTTTTGTCCATTTTGACTTGATGTGATAATTGAATAATTTCCACTTTTATGCCATAGTATACACTGTCGTAATTTTGTATTTTTGTCCATTTTGACTTTGTGATAAATGAATAATTTCACTTTTATGTCATAGTATACACTGTCGTTTATGGATTCTTGTCCATTTTGAATTTATGAGATAATTGAATAATTTCCACTTTTATGCCATAGTATACACTGTCGTAATTTAGTATTTTTGTCCATTTTGACTTTGTGATAAATTTGATAAATTTGTGATAATTGAATAATTTCCACTTTTATGCCATAGTATACACTGTCGTAATTTTGTATTTTTGTCCATTTTGACTTTGTGATAATTGAATAATTTCCACTTTTATGCCATAGTATACACTGTCGTAATTTTGTATTTTTGTCCATTTTGACTTGATGTGATAATTGAATAATTTCCACTTTTATGCCATAGTATACACTGTCGTAATTTTGTATTTTTGTCCATTTTGACTTTGTGATAAATTAATAATTTCACTTTTATGTCATAGTATACACTGTCGTATTTATGGATTCTTGTCCATTTTGAATTTATGAGATAATTTAATAAATTTCACTTTTATGTAATAGTATACAGTCGTAATTTTGTATTTTTGTCCATTTTGAATTTCTGAGATAAATTTGTATTTCTGTCCATTTTGACTTGATGTGATAATTTAATAATTTCCACTTTTATCACATAGTATACACTGTCGTAATTTTGTATTTTTGTCCATTTTGACTTTGTGATAAATTAATAATTTCACTTTTATGTCATAGTATACACTGTCGTATTTATGGATTCTTGTCCATTTTGAATTTATGAGATAATTTAATAAATTTCACTTTTATGTAATAGTATACAGTCGTAATTTTGTATTTTTGTCCATTTTGAATTTCTGAGATAAATTTGTATTTCTGTCCATTTTGACTTTGTGATAATTGTATACTATGGCATAAAAGTGGAAATTTTTCACTGTCATCATTTTGGATTTTTGTCCATTTTGACTTGATATGATAATTGAATAATTTCACTTTTATGTAATAGTATACACTGTAATAATTTTGGATTTTTGTCCATTTTGACGTTATATGACAATTGAATAATTTCCACTTTAATGTCATAGTATACAATGTCGTAATTTTGTATTTTTGTCCAATTTGACTTTGTGAGATAAATTTGTATTTTTGTCCATTTTGACCTTATTTGATAATTTAATACATTTCACTTTTATGTAATAGCATACACTGTCGTCATTTTGAATTTTTGTCTATTTTGACTTTTTGTGATAATTGAATAAATTCAATTTTATGCCATAGTTTACATTGTCTTCATTTTGTATTTTTATTTTGACTTTGTGATAAATTTGTATTTTTGTCCATTTTGACTTGATGTGATAATTGAATAATTTCCACTTTTATGTCATAGTATACACTGTCGTAATTTTGTATTTTTGTCCATTTTGACTTTGTGAGATAAATTTGTATTTTTGTCCATTTTGACCTTATTTGATCATTTAATACATTTCACTTTTATGTAATAGCATACACTGTCGTCATTTTGAATTTTTTCTATTTTGACTTTGTGATAAATTTGTATTTTTGTCCATTTTGACTTGATGTGATAATTGAATAATTTCCACTTTTATGTCATAGTATACACTGTCGTAATTTTGTATTTTTGTCCAATTTGACTTTGTGATAATTGAATAATTTCCACTCTTATACCACAGTATACACTGTCGTAATTTTGAATTTTTGTCCATTTTTACCTTGTGATAATTTAATAATTTCCACTTTTATGTCATAGAGAATACACTGTCATAATTTTGGATTTTTGTCCATTTTGACTTTATGTGATAATTGAATAATTTCCACTTTTATGTCATAGTATACACTGTCGTAATTTTGTACTTTTGTCCATTTTGACTTTGTGAGATAAATTTGTATTTTTGTCCATTTTGACTTGATATGATAATTGAATAATTTCACTTTTATGTAATAGTATACACTGTCGTAATTGTGAATTTTTGTCAATTTTGACCTTATTTGATAATTTAATAAATGTAAATTTTATGTAAAAGTATACACTGTCGTCATTTTGTATTTTTGTCCATTTTGACTTTGTGATAATTGAATAAATTAAATTTTATGCCATAGTATACACTGTCGTAATTTTGTATTTTTGTCCATTTTGACTTTGTGATAATTGAATAAATTAAATTTTATGCCATAGTATACACTGTCGTAATTTTGAATTTTTGTCCATTTTGACTTTATGTGATAATTGAATAATTTCCACTTTTATACCAAAGTATACACTGTCATAATTTTGTATTTTTGTCCAATTTGACTTTTTGATAATTGAATAATTTCCACTTTTATGCCATAGTATACACTGTCGTAATTTAGAATTTTGTCCAATTTGACTTTTTGATAATCGAATAATTTCCACTTTTATGCCATAGTATACACTGTCGTAATTTTGAATGTTTGTAAATTTTTACCTTGTGATAATTTAATACATTTCACTTTTATGTAATAGTATACACTGTCATAATTTTGTATTTTGTCCATTTTACTTTTGATAATTTAATAATTTCACTGTTATGTAATAGTATACACTGTCATAATTTTGTATTTTTGTCCATTTTGACTTTGTCAGATAAATTTATATTTTTGCCCATTTTGACTTATGATAATTGAATATTTTCCACTTTTATGTCTTAGTATACACTGTCATAATTTTGGATTTTTGTCCATTTTTACTTTATATGATAATTGAATAATTTCCACTTTTATGTCATAGTATACACTGTCGTAATTTTGGATTTTTGTCCATTTTGACTTGATATGATAATTGAATAATTTCACTTTTATGTAATAGTATACACTGTTGTAATTGTGAATTTTTGTCAATTTTGACCTTATTTGATAATTTAATAAATTCAACTTTATGTAATAGTATACACTGTCGTCATTTTGAATTTTTGTCTATTTTGACTTTTTGTGATAATTGAATAAATTAAATTTTATGCCATAGTATACACTGTCGTAATTTTGTATTTTTGTCCAATTTGACTTTGTGATAATTGAATAAATTAAATTTTATGCCATAGTATACACTGTCGTAATTTTGTATTTTTGTCCAATTTGACTTTTTGATAATTGAATAATTTCCACTTTTATGCCATAGTATACACTGTCGTAATTTTGAATGTTTGTCCAATTTGACTTTTTGATAATCGAATAATTTCCACTTTTATGCCATAGTATACACTGTCGTAATTTTGAATTTTTGTCAATTTTTACCTTGTGATAGTGTATACTATTACATAAAAGTGAAATGTATTAAATTGTCATAATTTTGGATTTTGTCCATTTTTACTTTTGATAATTTAATAATTTCACTGTTATGTAATAGTATACACTGTCATAATTTTGGATTTTTGTCCATTTTGACTTTGTCAGATAAATTTATATTTTGCCCATTTTGACTTATGATAATTGAATATTTTCCACTTTTATGTCTTAGTATACACTGTCATAATTTTGGATTTTTGTCCATTTTACTTTATATGATAATTGAATAATTTCCACTTTTATGTAATAGTATACACTGTCATAATTTTGGATTTTTGTCCATTTTGAATTGATGTGATAATTGAATAATTTCCACTTTTATGTCATAGTATACACTGTCGTAATTTTGTATTTTTGTCCAATTTGACTTTGTGATATTTGAATAATTTCCACTTTTATGTCATAGTATACACTGTAAATGTTGTATTTTTGTCCATTTTGACTTTGTGAGATAAATTTGTATTTTGTCCATTTTGACCTTATTTGATAATTTAATACATTTCACTTTTATGTAATAGCATACACTGTCATTTTGAATTTTTGTCTATTTTCACTTTTGTGATAATTGAATAAATTCAATTTTATGCCATAGTATACACTGTCGTAATTTTGTACTTTTGTCCAATTTGACTTGATGTGATAATTGAATAATTTCCACTTTTATGCCATAGTATACACTGTCGTAATTTTGTATTTTTGTCCATTTTGACTTTGTGATAAATTAATAATTTCACTTTTATGTCATAGTATACACTGTATTTATGGATTCTTGTCCATTTTGAATTTATGAGATAATTTAATAAATTTCACTTTTATGTAATAGTATACAGTCGTAATTTTGTATTTTTGTCCATTTTGAATTTCTGAGATAAATTTGTATTTCTGTCCATTTTGACTTTGTGATAATTGTATACTATGGCATAAAAGTGGAAATTTTTCACTGTCATCATTTTGGATTTTTGTCCATTTTGACTTGATATGATAATTGAATAATTTCACTTTTATGTAATAGTATACACTGTAATAATTTTGGATTTTGTCCATTTTGACGTTATATGACAATTGAATAATTTCCACTTTTATGTCATAGTATACAATGTCGTAATTTTGTATTTTTTCCATTTTGACTTTGTGAGATAAATTTGTATTTTTGTCCATTTTGACCTTATTTGATAATTTAATACATTTCACTTTTATATAATAGCATACACTGTCGTCATTTTGAATTTTTGTCTATTTTGACTTTTGTGATAATTTAATAAATTCAATTTTATGCCATAGTATACATTGTCGTCATTTTGTATTTTTGTCCATTTTGACTTTGTGATAAATTTGTATTTTTGTCCATTTTGACTTGATGTGATAATTGAATAATTTCAGTTTTATGTCATAGTATACACTGTAATTTTGTATGTTTGTCCATTTTGACTTTGTGAGATAAATTTGTATTTTTGTCCATTTTGACCTTATGTGATCATTTAATACATTTCACTTTTATGTAATAGCATACACTGTCGTCATTTTGAATTTTTTCTATTTTGACTTTGTGATAAATTTGTATTTTTGTCCATTTTGACTTGATGTGATAATTGAATAATTTCCACTTTTATGTCATAGTATACACTGTCGTAATTTTGTATTTTTGTCCAATTTGACTTTGTGATAATTGAATAATTTCCACTCTTATACCACAGTATACACTGTCGTAATTTTGAATTTTTGTCCATTTTTACCTTGTGATAATTTAATAATTTCCACTTTTATGTCATAGAGAATACACTGTCATAATTTTGGATTTTTGTCCATTTTGACTTTATGTGATAATTGAATAATTTCCACTTTTATGTTATAGTATACACTGTCGTAATTTTGTACTTTTGTCCATTTTTACTTTGTGAGATAAATTTGTATTTTTGTCCATTTTGACTTGATATGATAATTGAATAATTTCACTTTTATGTAATAGTATACACTGTCGTAATTGTGAATTTTTGTCAATTTTGACCTTATTTGATAATTTAATAAATTTAAATTTTATGTAAAAGTATACACTGTCGTCATTTTGAATTTTTGTCTATTTTGACTTTTTGTGATGATTGAATAAATTAAATTTTATGCCATAGTATACACTGTCGTAATTTTGTATTTTTGTCCATTTTGACTTTGTGATAATTGAATAAATTAAATTTTATGCCATAGTATACACTGTCATAATTTTGGATTTTTGTCCATTTTGACTTTTGATAATTTAATAATTTCCACTTTTATGCCATAGTATACACTGTCGTAATTTTGAATTTTTGTCCAATTTGACTTATTGATAATTGAATAATTTCCACTTTTATGCCATAGTATACACTGTCGTAATTTAGAATTTTTGTCCAATTTGACTTTTTGATAATTGAATAATTTCCACTTTTATGCCATAGTATACACTGTCGTAATTTTGAATTTTTGTCAATTTTTACCTTGTGATAATTTAATACATTTCACTTTTATGTAATAGTATACACTGTCATAATTTTGTATTTTTGTCCATTTTACTTTTGATAATTTAATAATTTCACTGTTATGTAATAGTATACACTGTCATAATTTTGTATTTTTGTCCATTTTGACTTTGTCAGATAAATTTATATTTTTGCCCATTTTGACTTATGATAATTGAATATTTTCCACTTTTATGTCTTAGTATACACTGTCATAATTTTGGATTTTTGTCCATTTTTACTTTATATGATAATTGAATAATTTCCACTTTTATGTCATAGTATACACTGT
Organism: Gobiocypris rarus; assembly: GCA_023029165.1. Taxonomy (NCBI): domain Eukaryota; kingdom Metazoa; phylum Chordata; class Actinopteri; order Cypriniformes; family Gobionidae; genus Gobiocypris; species Gobiocypris rarus. The sequence continues at coordinate 41,887,330 of CM040910.1, forward strand.
CGTAATTTTGGATTTTGTCCATTTTGAATTGATGTGATAATTGAATAATTTCCACTTTTATGTAATAGTATACACTGTTGTAATTGTGAATTTTTGTCAATTTTGACCTTATTTGATAATTTAATAAATTTAAATTTTATGTAAAAGTATACACTGTCATTTTGAATTTTTGTCTATTTTGACTTTTTGTGATGATTGAATAAATTAAATTTTATGCCATAGTATACACTGTCGTAATTTTGTATTTTTGTCCATTTTGACTTTGTGATAATTGAATAAATTTTATGCCATAGTATACACTGTCGTAATTTTGAATTTTTGTCCAATTTGACTTTTTGATAATTGAATAATTTCCACTTTTATGCCATAGTATACACTGTCGTAATTTTGAATTTTGTCCAATTTGACTTTTTGATAATCGAATAATTTCCACTTTTATGCCATAGTATACACTGTCGTAATTTTGAATTTTTGTCAATTTTTACCTTGTAGATAGTGTATACTATTACATAAAAGTGAAATGTATTAAATTGTCATAATTTTGGATTTTTGTCCATTTTTACTTTTGATAATTTAATAATTTCACTGTTATGTAATAGTATACACTGTCATAATTTTGTATTTTTGTCCATTTTGACTTTGTCAGATAAATTTATATTTTTGCCCATTTTGACTTATGATAATTGAATATTTTCCACTTTTATGTCTTAGTATACACTGTCATAATTTTGGATTTTTGTCCATTTTACTTTATATGATAATTGAATAATTTCCACTTTTATGTAATAGTATACACTGTCATAATTTTGGATTTTTGTCCATTTTGAATTGATGTGATAATTGAATAATTTCCACTTTTATGTCATAGTATACACTGTCGTAATTGTGTATTTTTGTCCAATTTGACTTTGTGATATTTGAATAATTTCCACTTTTATGTCATAGTATACACTGTCGAAATTTTGTATTTTTGTCCATTTTGACTTTGTGAGATAAATTTGTATTTTTGTCCATTTTGACCTTATTTGATAATTTAATACATTTCACTTTTATGTAATAGCATACACTGTCGTCATTTTGAATTTTTGTCTATTTTGACTTTTTGTGATAATTGAATAAATTCAATTTTATGCCATAGTATACACTGTCGTAATTTTGTATTTTTGTCCATTTTGACTTGATGTGATAATTGAATAATTTCCACTTTTATGCCATAGTATACACTGTCGTAATTTTGTATTTTTGTCCATTTTGACTTTGTGATAAATTTGATAAATTTGTGATAATTGAATAATTTCCACTTTAATGCCATAGTATACACTGTCGTAATTTTGGATTTTTGTCCATTTTGACTTTGTGATAATTGTATACTAGGGCATAAAAGTGGAAATTTTTCACTGTCATCATTTTGGATTTTTGTCCATTTTGACTTGATATGATAATTGAATAATTTCACTTTTATGTAATAGTATACACTGTATAATTTTTGGATTTTTGTCCATTTTGACGTTATATGACAATTGAATAATTTCCACTTTTATGTCATAGTATACAATGTCGTAATTTTGTATTTTTGTCCATTTTGACTTTGTGAGATAAATTTGTATTTTTGTCCATTTTGACCTTATTTGATAATTTAATACATTTCACTTTTATGTAATAGCATACACTGTCGTCATTTTGAATTTTTGTCTATTTTGACTTTTTGTGATAATTGAATAAATTCAATTTTATGCCATAGTTTACATTGTCGTCATTTTGTATTTTTGTCCATTTTGACTTTGTAATAAATTTGTATTTTTGTCCATTTTGACTTGATGTGATAATTGAATAATTTCCACTTTTATGTCATAGTATACACTGTCGTAATTTTGTATTTTTGTCCATTTTGACTTTGTGAGATAAATTTGTATTTTTGTCCATTTTGACCTTATTTGATCATTTAATACATTTCACTTTTATGTAATAGCATACACTGTCGTCATTTTGAATTTTTGTCTATTTTGACTTTTTGTGATAATTGAATAAATTCAATTTTATGCCATAGTTTACATTGTCGTCATTTTGTATTTTTGTCCATTTTGACTTTGTGATAAATTTGTATTTTTGTCCATTTTGACTTGATGTGATAATTGAATAATTTCCACTTTTATGTCATAGTATACACTGTCGTAATTTTGTATTTTTGTCCAATTTGACTTTGTGATAATTGAATAATTTCCACTCTTATACCACAGTATACACTGTCGTAATTTTGAATTTTTGTCCATTTTTACCTTGTGATAATTTAATAATTTCCACTTTTATGTCATAGAGAATACACTGTCATAATTTTGGATTTTTGTCCATTTTGACTTGATATGATAATTGAATAATTTCACTTTTATGTAATAGTATACACTGTCGTAATTGTGAATTTTTGTCAATTTTGACCTTATTTGATAATTTAATAAATTTAAATTTTATGTAAAAGTATACACTGTCGTCATTTTGAATTTTTGTCTATTTTGACTTTTTGTGATAATTGAATAAATTAAATTTTATGCCATAGTATACACTGTCGTAATTTTGTATTTTTGTCCATTTTGACTTTGTGATAATTGAATAAATTAAATTTTATGCCATAGTATACACTGTCGTAATTTTGTATTTTTGTCCAATTTGACTTTTGATAATTGAATAATTTCCACTTTTATGCCATAGTATACACTGTCGTAATTTTGAATTTTTGTCCAATTTGACTTTTTGATAATTGAATAATTTCCACTTTTATGCCATAGTATACACTGTCGTAATTTTGAATTTTTGTCCAATTTGACTTTTGATAATCGAATAATTTCCACTTTTATGCCATAGTATACACTGTCGTAATTTTGAATTTTTGTCAATTTTTACCTTGTGATAATTTAATACATTTCACTTTTATGTAATAGTATACACTGTCATAATTTTGGATTTTTGTCCATTTTGACTTTTGATAATTTAATAATTTCACTGTTATGTAATAGTATACACTGTCATAATTTTGTATTTTTGTCCATTTTGACTTTGTCAGATAAATTTATATTTTTGCCCATTTTGACTTGATATGATAATTGAATAATTTCCACTTTTATGTCATAGTATACACTGTCATAATTTTGGATTTTTGTCCATTTTTACTTTATATGATAATTGAATAATTTCCACTTTTATGTAATAGTATACGCTGTCATAATTTTGGATTTTTGTCCATTTTGAATTGATGTGATAATTGAATAATTTCCACTTTTATGCCATAGTATACACTGTCGTAATTTTGGATTTTTGTCCATTTTGACTTTGTGAGATAAAGTTGTATTTTTGTCCATTTTGACTTGATATGATAATTGAATAATTTCCACTTTTATGCCATAGTATACACTGTCATAATTTTGTATTTTTGTCCATTTTGACTTTGTCAGATAAATTTGTATTTTTGTCCATTTTGACTTGATATGATAATTGAATAATTTCCACTTTTATGTAATAGTATACACTGTCATAATTTTAGATTTTTGTCCATTTTGACTTGATGTGATAATTGAATAATTTCCACTTTAATGCCATAGTATACACTGTCGTAATTTTGGATTTTTGTCCATTTTGACTTTGTGAAATAAATTTGTATTTTTGTCCATTTTGACTTGATATGATAATTGAATAATTTCCAATTTTATGTCATAATTTTAGATTTTTGTCCATTTTGACCTTATTTGATAATTTAATACATTTCACTTTTATGTAATAATATCCACTGTCGTAGTTTTATATTTTTGTCCAATTTGACTTTGTGATAATTGAATAATTTCCACTTTTATGCCATAGTATACACTGTCATAATTTTGAATTTTTGTCCATTTTACCTTGTTATAATTTAATTTATTTAACTTTTATGCAATAGTATACACTGTCGTAATTTTGAATTTTTTTCTATTTTGACTTTTTGTGATAATTGAATAAATTCAATTTATGCCATAGTATACACTGTCGTAATTTTGTATTTTTGTCCATTTTGACTTTGTGATAAATTTGTATTTTTGTCCATTTTGACTTGATGTGATAATTGAATAATTTCCACTTTTATGTCATAGTATACACTGTCGTAATTTTGTACTTTTGTACATTTTGACTTTTTGTGATAATTTAATAAATTCAATTTCATGCCATAGTATACACTGTCGTAATTTTGTATTTTTGTCCATTTTGACTTTGTGATACATTTGTATTTTTGTCCATTTTGACTTTGTGATAAATTTGATAGATTTGTGATAATTGAATAATTTCCACTTTAATGCCACTGTCGTAATTTTGGATTTTTGTCCATTTTGACTTTGTGATAATTGAAAAATTTCCACTTTTATGCCATAGTATACACTGTCGTAATTTTATATTTTTGTCCATTTTGACTTTGTGAGATAAATTTGTATTTTTGTCCATTTTGACCTTATTTGATAATTTAATACATTTCACTTTTATGTAATAGCATACACTGTCGTCATTTTGGATTTTTGTCCATTTTGACTTGATGTGATAATTGAATAATTTACATTATCTTTTTTTTTTTTAATAAGCCAAAATGCAAATTACAAACAATATGACAAACAGTGCTTTATTTTTCAGCTACAGTCTATTTAACAGTAGCAATCATAGATAGAAATTAAATCAAAACAAAACAAAAAACAGCTTAGTCTTCACTCTATAAATTAATTGTACACAGATTCCTAATACATATATTAAAGTTATTCAGTCAAGCATGTGGTGATTTTCTATTTGTATTTTGTTGTTTGATAAACATTAATCACAAAGAATAGTAGGTTCGGCCCTTTAAGAGCTGCACGGACCAAATTTTTTGGAACACCTCCGATTTCCTTCTCAACTCTGTATACGTTCATCCGTAAAGACATACCCAACTGTGTTTACCTGAATACTCGTCAGGACTCATTGTGCATTTATTTGATCATTTAAACCCAATAATCCGTTAAGTGAATCACGATCGCATGCTGTCTCAGTGAAAGGCGTGTGCTGTACGCACGCTTCAGGTCAAAGTCCGGCAGCGCGAGCACATCCCACAAATAGCTGCTGTCCCTTTAAGACCTAACCATAGACTGTATAAAAATGAACTAACGCACACATGGATCCTAAACACTGTTCCTGTGTTACTCATTCTTCCTGAACTGTTTACGTTAATACTCTTCAAGATTTTTTGTGTGTATTTGACCAATAATAAGCTGGAAAAAGAAGCAAATGTTTGCATATGTATTTCAGAGGCGGCTTTATTACGGTATGTGTGTGTGCGCGCTTCTGATGTGAGCGCGAAATCTGCGGGGAGTAGTAGAATTACGTGCAATCCCGCGCGAAATTCATACCGATCACACACTAACACTAACCCGCTGTCATGAGGAAAAATCCAGCAGAAGGTTCGCTTTCAGTGAGGTTGCAGCACTGGCCCGAGCGGGCAAGTGACAGTTCCGTCATTTGGCCCGAGTGTCTTTCACGCTGGCCCCGGGCCATCGGGCACTCCTTATTGTCGAGCCCTGCACTGTCGTAATTTTGGATTTTTGTCCATTTTGACTTTATGTGATATTTGAAAAATTTTCACTTTTATGTCATAGTATACACTGTCGTAATTTTTAATTTTTGTCAATTTTTACCTTTTGATAATTTAATAAATTTCACTTTTATGTAATAGTCTATACTGTGATAATTTTGTCCATTTTGACTTTGTGACAAATTTGTATTTTTGTCCATTTTGACTTAATAATTTAACAATTTCACTTTTATGTAATAGTATACACAGTCAAAATGGATAAAAATCCAAAATTACGACAGTGTCGTAAAAAACATATCTTTTGCGATACTTTTTCTCACCTGGACTGGGCTCGTTTTTGTTTTTTATAACAAAAAGGTTCTATTTTCGTGCAAATGTAAAGACCTCTTCATACCAAAATTGAAATAATAAGCCTCAGGCTGAGGTAAAAATACAAATCCTACAGTGGTTTCAAGTTTCAAGTTTGTTGTTTAAACGCTAAATCACAATGTTGAACAAACCATGAGGCAAAACCTAGCATGTTTGGTATTGTTGCAGTCCCGTGAAAATAAGTCAACCAAATCCAAAGTTATAAGCATGTGAATATTTAATTGCTCAAAACTTCTCAGGTTCCTTCAGGGCATCGTGCAGATGACTCATTTTGTAACAATATGCTAATGCATTTATGAAATACTACAAAATTAAAAATGGCCGTTATGGAAAAAGTGGATATCATTCGACCCAGAATGCCATTTTTTATCTCCGAACCAGTAGGTGGCACAGCGCCGAAATGCATCATGTAGCATCAGGTCATGCTTGTGATGATCTGTTCCAAGAATATGATACCAAATGTTGCAGAGATACAGCCTATTTAAGACTATTTTCGTAATCGCTATATGTAAAATAAGTTTGCGCGTCATTAAAATACACTTAACTATTTTTGTGCTAATCAGATAAACCTTCTACGAGGACTTCGAAGAAAAAAAGATTTAGCGGGGAAATTGGCACTAACGAAAATATTGACATCATAGGGTTCAATCGAATCGGCACGAGCCACGGAATTGGGGAAAAAAAAATTTGTTTCTAAAGTCATTAGCATAAATGTAAGAACAACTTTGGACAGTTGGTGGCGCTAGAGGGATTGAGTTAGAGACTATGCTGACATTTCAGACTGTCCTGTATCTGTTTGCCAAATGTCATAACTTTCCCACGAGCAGGGGCGCGGGAAGTGGGGGTGCTGGCACAGGATTGCAAATGCAATGCAAATTTTTGTTCATTTATATTTCTTAATTTTTAGCATTTTGTTATTTATTTGTAATGAACACTTTAAGTGGCCCATTAAAACTTATTATTTACATGTTTAATTATGTTGCTAAAACATACATGAGGTCATATTGTGACCGTTGCAGTGTGCGTAGAAAGAATGCGTAATAGAGGTAACTCCTCCGGAGCGCCTTTCTGAAGATTCCGTTCATGAGCACCATGCACTCAACCCAGAACACCCTTTGGGACATGCTGGTTCGAATATAGGCCTATCTGAAATAAGTGGGGCTGCCCCAACTTAAGTTTTTTTCTAGTAGTTTAGCCGTTGTTCACGCATTTAAGCCGTTGTTGACGCAGCGGCGCCGCCTCCATTTCAATGTCTGCTATATTTATTGCTAATAAAGCAATGTAGCAATATATTATTGCTAACTGGTTGATAAAACATTTATTAAAATTAAGATACAATTTAAAAACAAAAGGCTTTAAGGCTTTCAACAAAACAAAACTTAACGAAGTTCAAGTGGTCAAAATAATTTCAGACCCCATGTCTTCTGACATATTGCACACCTTATGTGTCCTGTTCACTTTTCATAATCATCGTAAAAAAAAATTTAAAAAAAAACATTATAATATTTAAACATATGAAACTAAATACGTGTTTTAATGGCTAAAACAAGTATACTAGGCGGCAGTACAGAGACATTTCATGTCGGAGCGGGATTTGAGCGCCATTTTACAGGTGAGCAGTTCATGAGTGGAGCTCCGCTTTGCTCACACTCTCTGGTAAGGTAGGCAGATTTTTTTTGCATTCATTTGTATGTCCTGTTGCTGTGCAGGCTGTTTTACTGTAGGCTACATGACAGTGTAAATAGCTCATTAACCCTTTTATTTAACGGTTTAATGTAGGCCATGTAGTCCATTGCATTACGATTGCAAGAAGGATCAAGAATGTCAAAAATGTGATGTGCAGTCTCGGTGTGTATGCTACTTAAATGAGTGTTCTCACGAATATGCCTGTTGTGCTTCGTGTTTTATAGACTCGAACAAATTGTTTCTTATTCAAATTTGGGGACATTTTATGAATTAAGCAGCCCAAAAACATACTTTATCACTAGAAAAAATTGAAATAACCTGTTAAACATGAAAGTATTATGCAATCATTTAAGACATTTTTAGTCTCTAATATAGTTCTAATATAGAACGTTTCTGGCATAAAAATCAAGAACCATAGAATTCTAAATAGAACCCCATTAAACCTTTTTTTCTAAGAGTGCATACTGACTGTATAGAAACACAAACAGATGCGTGCACACCTTGAACAGACAGCTCTTTCCAGCGCTCCTTGTTGTTCTGGATGATCTCAGAGAGCAGGTTTCGGACATGTTTCAGGTCGATGCCGCCCAGAGAGTAGTCTGTAGCGCCTCCTTGCTGGTCATTCGAACCCCGACCGCTGTGTCTCTGTACCGACTCCACCACTGTAGCCGAGCCCCGAACCGTCAAACTGCAGCACACGAGCAGATTACAGACAGATTATCATCCCTGAATCAAACACATTTATCATGATGAACATGTGACCATCACCTCACCTTGACCTGCGGATACCCCCAGATTTTACAGCTTCCTCTATGAGAGGACTAATAATCTTCTCTGTGGTGTCGACCAGAACAGAGAACGTTGGTTCGACGATAAAATCGATGAACCCTTTGAAGGAAAAACAATGTTGTTTGTTTAGAAACCTCATTTAACCAGCTAGAAACTCATTAGCAATAATGGCTTTTGATTCAATCAAGGCGCCTGTAGTTATTGTCATTAAATCAAACCACATTTATTTTATGAGCAACATTAAACATTACAAGAGAGCATGTTATTGTTTCAGAAGCCTCTTGATGGCAGTAAAGAGCTGAGCACGACTGAATGGATGTGTTCATAACAGCATAGTAGCATTGTTCCATGATACTATTCTCTCATACTTTAATATTTCAGCAGTATTATACAATGTAAACTTAGCACAAATATGCACATTTTGCAGAATACATGGATGTTCATGAGTGGCATCCAGTTATCATCTTGCAAAAAAATTTGTTACTTGCCATTTATTTATTTATTTATTCATAGTTATCTCAAAAAAATATAAATTAAATATACTTAAACTAAATAAACAAATCTAAACAAAATATATTAAAAAAAAAATAATGCACAACAGGGAGAACATTTTATGTAAAACAGTGGGTCCACTGTGACTTTTACTGTTTGAAATGTATATAGTTATGGATTTAAAGGTTCAAGTTCTAAAAAAGTAGTACTAAAAAATAAAGATGCAAAAAAAAAACTGAAATTGCTTCTAGTTCATTAACCTTAAAAACAGAAGGTGAAGTTGAGCACATTGCATTGTGGTATACAGTAATCCATGCAGTGTGCTTCTTTTGGCAAATGTAGCAGTTTGTGTATTCTATACATACAATTTGCCATGTAAGCCAGCATACATCCAACAGTGTATATTGCAGAGATAATAGAAGTAGTATTTGAGTGCTGTTTCAAACATGGCCTTGGCTATCAGAGATCCCGTGTGAATGTGTGTTAGTTTTACCTATCTGAGACTGGGCAATCATAGTGGCTTTCCGGTCACATAGCGGAGAGAACGGCAGCCCTAGTTCAGCCTCCTTGTCACCCTGCAGAGACGATAAAATAATTACTCACATGGTTCAGAGCCTAATAAAACTTCCCTCTTCCCTCTTGAGAAGCCAAGCAGACAGAGACATCATGTACCTGTGATTTCTGAGCCAACATGATTTTGAGTGCAACTTCCAAAGCAAACCCACAATACAAACAGATCCTGGTTAAGTTAAGTGGCAACTTTGCTTGGTTATTAAAAAATACATAAATGTTTTTTTTTTGCTTATCTGATTTGATTTTCCGGGTTCCCTCTCTAATATAGAGGTCCTTCTCAAAAAGTTAGCATATTGTGATAAAAGTTCATTATTTTCCATAATGTAATGATAAAATTAAAATTTCATGTATTTTAGATTCATTGCACACCAACTGAAATATTTCAGGTCTTTTATTGTTTTAATACTGATGATTTTGGCATACAGCTCATGAAAACCCAAAATTCCTATCTCAAAAAATTAGCATATCATGAAAAGGTTCTCTAAACGAGCTATTAACCTAATCATCTGAATCAACTAATTAACTCTAAACACCTGCAAAAGATTCCTGAGGCTTTTAAAAACTCCCAGCCTGGTTCATTACTCAAAACCGAAGTTTCTGAACGAATAGGCTGTTCCCAGAGTGCTGTATCAAGGCACCTCAGTGGGAAGTCTGTGGGAAGGAAAAAGTGTGGCAAAAACGCTGCACAACGGGAAGAGGTGACCGGACCCTGAGGAAGATTGTGGAGAAGGACTGATTCCAGACCTTGGGCGACCTGTGGAAGCAGTGGACTGAGTCTGGAGTAGAAATATCCAGAGCCACCGTGCACAGGCGTGTGCAGGAAATGGGCTACAGGTGCCGCATTCCCAGGTCAAGCCACTTTTGAACCAGAAACAGCGGCAAAAGCGCCTGATCTGGGCTACACTGGACTGTCGCTCAAATTTTGCATGTCATTGGGAAATCAAGGTGCCAGAGTCTGGAGGATGACTGGGAGAAGGAAATGCCAAAATGCCTGAAGTCCAGTGTCAAGTACTCACAGTCAGTGATGGCCTGGGGTGCCATGTCAGCTGCTGGTGTTGGTCCACTGTGTTTTATCAAGGGCAGGGTCAATGCAGCTAGCTATCAGGAGATTTTGGAGATTAAGATTTCTTTTTGAGCACGACCTGGCACCTGCTCACAGTGCCAAAACCACTGGTAAATGGTTTACTGACCATGGTATTACTGTGCTCAATTGGCCTGCCAACTCTCCTGAGAGACGCAAGACCCAACACTCTGGATGAGCTTAAGGCCGCTATCGCATCCTGGGCCTCCATAACACCTCAGCAGTGCCACAGGCTGATTGCCTCCATGCCACGCCGCATTGAAGCAGTCATTTCTACCAGAAAGACTCGGGAGAATGAACAGTGTGACAATTATCCATTTATTAACAACCCAGCAAGCAATCAAGTATTTTGGCATAGGTCCCGTCCGTAGCTCGCAGTCGGAGGGTCCGGACTCTGCATATCCTGCCTGAAGATGAAGGCAGAGGCGCAGCCGACCCCGTGGAGTCTGGAAGGGACCATCCTGGTTGTGGTAGGTTAGATGTAGAAAGGATATTGACTTGGAGGATGGAGGGGAGGATGGCGGTGAATTGGCGCGTCAGCATCTGCGAACTCAGAAATGGGTAAGTACCGATCTTTTATACTCAAGTATTAGAATGTGATTGGCTAGATAAGAGTAGAAGTGACGTGACAATTAAGTCTTCCTGGCAGAACTTTACGCTAGAGCTTTAATTTCTGCAAAAGGATTCCCGACCAAGTATTGAGTGCATAACTGAACATAATTATTTGAAGGTTGACTTTTTTTGTATTAAAAAAACTTTTCTTTTATTGGTCGGATGAAATATGCGAATTTTTTAGATAGGAATTTTGGGTTTTCATGAGCTGTATGCCAAAATCATCATCAGTATTAAAACAATAAAAGACCTGAAATATTTCAGTTGGTGTGCAATGAATCTAAAATATATGAATTTTTAATTTGATCATTACATTATGGAAAATAATGAACTTTTATCACAATATGCAAATTTTTTGAGAAGGGCCTGTATGTATAATGGTGTAGTATTTACTTTGAAATAATTTTCACTCAGAAAGTGCAAGTACATTTCACAAATAATTACAAAGAAACAGCAACATATTGAATTAAACATGTAATTAAGAAGCAGAAAGACGTAACATAGTTCTACTTGTCTATAACTTTAAAAAAAGCATATACGGGCCAAGAATTATTATTTTTTTTTTGTGTTTGCATTTTCACTCTTGGATTGTCAATACAAGATCTTGACCAAAAATGTAAGCACCTCTTGATGGAAATAACATCACAACATTTATTTCTATCAAGAGGTGAATACATTTTTGGTCAAGATCTTGCATTGACAATTGTCAAATTGACAAATCTTGACATTGTCATCCTGGAATATGGCCATGATGTGTCTTTCTACATGATTGTTTAAGAAGTTTCAACCCAATGCAGTTATCAATTTCACATCCAGCGCCACATTGTTTAAATAGCACTTGCTCCCATCTGTTCGCCCATGGGCGTGCTGGTCTGAAAACAAGGTTTATTCATAATAATAATAATAATAATAATAATAATCATTTGTTACATTTATTCAGAGCTTTTCTGGGTACTCAAAGGGAGGAATCTCCTCAACCACCACCAATGTGCAGCATCCACCTGGATGATGCGACGGCAGCCATATTGCGCCAGAACCTCCACCACACACCAGCTCATTGGTGGAGAGGAGACAGAGTGATGAAGCCAATCAGGATAGGGGGAGGATTTTGGAGGCCATGATGGACAGAGGCCAATGGGCAAATTTGGCCAGGGTGCCAGGGTTACACCCCTACTCTTTTCCGAAGGACATCCTGGGATTTGTAATGACCACAGAGAGTCAGGACCTTGGTTTAACGTCTCATCCGTCTCACGTCTCATGTTCAGGCGCATTGTTGGTGCGTTGCTATTTTGAGCTATTTGTTTGAGCTGCGCCCTCTTATGTACATGCGTGAATTTGCATTTTTACCTTTTTTATTTCACCTTATTATTTCAATTTTGGTGCAAAGGGGTCTTTACATTTACAGAACTTTTTTGTTATAAAAGACTAAAAAAAAAAACAAGCCCAGCACAGGTGAGAAAATGTAACGCAAAAGTAACGTAACACATTACTTTTCTTAAAAAATAACGCAATATTGTAACGTACCCCAACACTGCTGGTAGGTGTATATTTAATTCAAAAATATTATTTAGCATTTTTATTACCTACTATACATTGTACGTTTTTTGTATTTGGTCATCATGTACATAAGCTGATTCCATCTTTCTCTTGTAATGAAGCCAGATAATGTTTGTGTCTGTAGTAAGTGTGTGTCTGGGAGTTCTGCTTGTCTTATTGGAGACAAATATTGAGATGTGTACCTGTCTGAAGAACTCCTCCATAAGGGCTTGAGTCCAGCGGTAGTGCAGCTTCCAGCCCTTAGCGGGGTGGCTGATATCAGCCGCGTGCAGCATCAGCGACAGCACTTTAGCCTTGTCTATTCTGATAGACACACATTCATCACAACTTCATCAGTCAGATACAAAGATAGAAAGTTTGTTAACAAATTATGAATCCATAAATTACACAATCACACTTACACACATAAGTCAGTTTGAAAAAACTAAGAAAAAGACTATGCTATAAAAAATAAATACTAATAGCAAAATTATTTAATAACAAATACAATACATATATGCAAATCTAACAAAATCTTAGATATTACGATATGGCCAAATTGTGACACTGAAGACCGGAGTAACAATGCTGAAAATTCTACTTTGTCAGCACAGGAATCAATTACATTTTTACATATATTCAAATAGAAAACAGATATTTCAATATATTATATTATTTCACAAAGTATTTTTACTATATTTTATCATACAAATGCTGCTTTGTTAAAAATAAAATACTTGAACTGTGTACTTTTACTTTATGACCTGTTTGCTATATCATATAAATCTGCTTTTGGCACTGACAAAAATGAACACAATTACAACAAGACAGAAATAGACTGAAGGCAGACATAATATGAATTTTAAAATAAACTTTAAATGTGAAGTTTAAGACTTCAAGAGTCTTAAAATAACTCTAGTTGAAGTCCTGTTAAAAATCATTTCTGCCAACAAAACAAAGGATTTCTTGCATCAGAAGCACACATTTAAATGCCTCATAGATCTGAAATGTTTTTGTCCTATGAATTGGGAAAATAGATCTTGGAGTTCTAGTTGTTTTTTTTTCGATAATTTTATAAGCCTGTTTAATGATCTGTCTGGAGCTTGATGCACGCAGGAACAAAAAATGAAATAATTTATAACAAAAGAATGAATAAGCTATAGAAAAGTCTCTAGCAGTTGACGCATTTATTTCATCACACAGTATATGCGTCATACCACCCAGCTCTAATGAGTACTACGCAAGAATTATGACACATTATCATAAGGAAGACACACCTTCACACTCATTCATTAACACCCTCATGTTCACAAACGCTGAGAGGGAACAGCAGGAGTGTCACTCACCCCTCCGGCTGCTGCAGCGTGTTCCTCATCGTCTTGATCTGCTGGAAATGGCAGGACATATCTGTGCTCATGACCATCTCGATCACCAGCGTACGCAGCTCCCTGTGGGAAGCACAACACAGCGGCTCATCAGAACTCAAAGTGCATGCACTTTCCAAGAACAGATCCTCCATCCCCAGAATGGCCCGTCCGAGGACATAATGTCAGTGTTTCGCAGTGTTGAGTGTCAAACCCTAGTGTACCTCCAGTCATCTTTTGAGAGGTTGACCAGGATGTTCATCTCATCCTCTTGCATGAGTCTGTAGGCTGCGCTCACATGGTGGTTTTCCAGAACTGAGCGATCATTGTACAGGATGGCCACTTCTGATCTGTGCAGAAGCAAAGGAAGAAGAGTCAAAAAATGTCCTACATGTTCCAAATACTTTGACCTTTATGCCATTGTTGTACCTTTTTTAAAAGGTTAGTACACCAAAAAATTCCTTCATTCCTCCATTTATTCACCTTCATGTCATTCCAAGTCTGAATGACTTACTTTCTTTCTTTTGTGAAACACAAAAGATGTTCTACAGTATTTGTGAAAGCTTATTGTCACCAGGGGCTGTCAAGCTTCAAAAGACAAAAAAAAAAAACACACCATCAAAATAGCATGAAAGTAGATATGACTCATGTAGTACCTTTGAAGTCTTTTGAAGTTTTGTGTGGTGAAAAGAATGACATTTAAAAGTTATTTTTCACTGCTGCAATTGGCATTTGGTATCATTGATGTCAAACTTGGCATCACAGATCTAAATGGGCGTTTAAATTTAACATAAGATCCTAGTTGCACTTTTACATAAAACTTTTTTTTTTTGCATATTCATAACTTTTGGTGATTGGTGTCAAATAATGTAAATGGCACATTTTGCATATTTCTCACCATACACTAGCAGATGTTCTCACTTTGAAGCTTACCCTGGTCACTATATCCTTTCCCTGTTTGGAGAATAGCAGCTTTGACATTCTTCAGATTTCCTCCTTTCCTTGTCCCATGAAAAAAGAAAGAGGAGTCTAAAGCCATTTCCACCGCATAAACTTTCCCCAGGAACTAGGAACTTTGGGGTGGTGCTCAGGTACTGGTGCAGGGACCAGGGTCGAAATAAAGTTCCGGGTAAAAAAATCGCCCTAGAAAGTCCCTGCTCATGAGGTAGTACTTTTTCAAAATTTACAAACTTTCAGGGGTGGGACTTGGGAACTGTACATGCTGATTTGCGCAACCTTTTGATTTTGTTGATGCTGCATTCTATTTCAACCGCCATTTTTAAAAGTCTGTGCGGTGCGTTCAGTAAGAGTTCTTTGCTATTCAAATCACCAATGGAGTTTAAAAAATATGACAGATGGACCGACAATGATCAGCTTTATTAAGCTTATATGCGGAGGACAAAATTCAGTGAGAACTGGAAAGTTGTGTGCAGTCACCAGACTAAATTGTTCCTGGGACAAAATGTTCTGGGACATTTCTGTGGAAACGTGGCTTAATGGATTTATGAAGATTAACAAATAACCTTTATTCACCATTTTTATATTAGAAAACCATAAGTTCCGGTTCTTTAAATAAATAATAATTTCACATGACGCTTCAGAAATCATTCTAATAAGCTGAATGTTGAAAACAGTTTCAAGGTTTTTGTGGAAGCTATGATTAATTATATTTCAGGATAGTTTGATGAATAGAACCTTTAAAAGAGCAGCATTTCATTGAAATAGAAATCTTTTGTAACATTATAAATGTCTTTACTGATACTGACTTTAAAAACTTGCTGACAACCAACTTCTGAACAATATACAGTAGTGTATAGCACCTCAATAGGATGTCCCTAAAATATGAGATGGGAGCAGGGTTGCCAACTCTTCCGCATTTGGCGTGAGACACACTTTCAGACTCTGTCTCACTCTGCCTAAGTCAATCTCATGCCAAATTGCCAAACTTGCTTTTGATATGAAATACAGTCTAAGCTTTTAATTATTATTATTATTTTTTAAAGTTTTAATACAAAATTCAAACAATAAATATTGTTTTGGAGCACTTAACGTGCCATAATAGTCAAAGCCAGAGCCGCTGCGACATTCATCTCCCGGCGGCGCACACTGTCACGTGGTTCATGGGGTTCTACAATAGTTCTGAATAAATCAGCATTACATTGTTTTTCTTGTATTTAGCCATCAGGCATTGCTTACTAATTGGTCACACTAATACTCATTGGTGGTCAAATGTGACTATACACCTTATTTTTCAATTAAATAGGCTAAATGTTCTATATTTTAGTTCAATAAAATGTATTGAGTATTTTGAGGAAATCTTTTGGAACTAAATACTACTTGTGCAATAATTATGGTCCATTAATGACCACTTATAAATAATAATAATAAGCTCTTTAATAAATCTAAATGTAGGCCTATCTAGTCTAGTTGCTCAAAAAAGTATTGCAGATCATAACTGCTTACTTTTTTGTAGGTTTTACATTTGAATAAATATTAAGACATGATCAAACACTAGATTTCTTTAAATGTGAAATTTTAAAAACGTTATAAGTACACACTAGTCAATATATTATTGAATGCGAGCAAATATAATTATTTTTCTTTATATGTACAGTAGGCTATTTTTTTTTGCATCGTCTTCTCTGTTTTGATCAGGAGATTCTGTACTTATTTAGAAGATGCGTAATAGCACCCCCTACCGTATAACAGAAAATTCTGTGTTTGGCGGGAAAGAGTTAAAGGGAATGGGAGATGAGACTCTGATTGGTTTATTGCACATTATGCCCAAAACACACCCATGACTCATTAAGAGAATAGGGGCAACCCTTTTAGGCCATGCGCCAGGCACACAGTCCATTTTTCCTGTTGTTAAACTAGCAAAAGTGGATTCGGACATGCTATAAGTGCACTTACGCCGTGTGATTTAGACCATGCACTAAGATCGTTAAAACAGTGCTCTTAGTGCAAAAAACACAACATTTTTGCACGCGAGCACCAAAATTTTTTGTGAGGAAACGCAAAAGCATTGACATATTATTTTTCCTCCCATCTCATATTTTTTCCACCACCATGAGGCTCCAAAAAAGTTTCTCAATAAGAACAGGGGTTCTTTTTCTGAACCAAAACTCCTGAAGAACTCTATTATATCTTACTGCAAGTTCCTGTCAGTATCCACCTTTTCACCTTCCTTTCCACACAAATACATTAAAAAATCCCTATTATTCAGTGAGCTAGACACACAGTACAGAACTTTTACTTTTCATTCTCTTGAGAAGAAAATCTGAGGTGAACTACAAAACAAGGTGGAACATCAGCTGTAATCAGAGATATTAAGAGTAATGGCTCCATTTTTCCCATTACACATGCCTTGTCTCCCACAAATCCCTGATGATGGAGCGCTCCTCCAAAATAACTGTACTCTGCAGCGGCGTCCATGCCATCAGTTTTTGTCTGCTGCAAAAGCGAGTGCTGTGATGTACTTCTTCAAATAAGTATGCGATGGGCTGTCATGAAAAATGAGGCCTGCTGTAAAAAGAATCTCAAGGATCCTTTGGCATGTATTAATGTGAATAAGATGTCCGGCCTGACGTGAACCAAGACAGAGCAACAACAACATGAATGGAGATTCTGACGTAGATTCTGCCATTGAAGATTAATTGAAAACATGATAAATATTGCTCTCAGCTCTACGATAGCACGCCACAAGGAAGATAAACTGTGTTAGAAACATAACCAGTGGATTCTCTCTCTCTATTAAAAAGCGCAACACACACTCTCACACACACCTACGCAGGCAGCATTTTAATGCATCACAGATGCATTGCATTTGTTCCAGATGGTAGGTAGCATCCTTATGTTTCTGAGACAGTATCACATGCATCCTTCACAGAGAAGAACATTCCATAATGCATTGTGACAAGCTTGCTTTAGTACAAATATCTATTCAATATGGTGGGAAAAGCGAAATAAATGCTATTCATAAATATGAATAATACATAAAAATATTATAAATACTTTATAAATATGAATACATGTCAAATGGTTATATTTTTTATATATAAATATAAATAATACATAAATACAATTATATATTAAATTATATTAATTTTGAATAATAATGGGAACATGTTTAAATGGTAAATACAAAATATATAAAAACACTAAATAAAATAGTTTGCTTATGTCTACATTTTAATCAAATCTGCTCTAAAATGTAACTAAAAATAACTAAAACTGAAATAAAGAAATACAAATCTAAATAGCATAATTTAAAAATTAAAATAAACTAATAAAATAACAAAATCACAACGCAATTACTGAAAATGAAACTAAAACGAACATGACACTTTAATATATCTAAAACTAACACTGCTCTAGATCATCAGGCTTGATGTGATAGTGTCTGGAAGCTGGTTTGAAGCTAGTTTTCATAACGATTGCCTTAATACAACGATTCAGCACATCATTGCAGCAGCTTATTTCAATTTTGGACAATTCATTGAGATTATTGGCTGCTTTTTACTGGAGGTCATCACCTGGTCTGGATGTGGAAGTTATTGGTTGTTCCAGTATGTTCAAAGTCGTGGATAGCAGCAGCAAACACCATGGCCAATATTTCCAGTTCAGTGAGCCAGTGCTGTGAGAGAGCAGACCAGTGAGCCATTACCCAAATAATCATCATTACCATCATTCAACATCATTTAAACGCATTTCAACAGCTGCGCATATTAACCTGCGAGTTAAGACCTCAAGCGTTCAGCTCGTATTGACTACAAACAGATGTCATTTTTGTTTTGTCAGTGAGAGACATGCATGCTCTATTCACTGAGCGCTCGCTCACCATAATGCCAGTGTGGAGCATCAGATAGTGTGCCGTCTGTGTGACATCCGCAGCGTGGATCAGATTGTGGTATGGGTTTCTGTGCTTGCTGTAGCCCATTTCCAGAGCTTCCACAAATGACACCAAGGAGGACACTGGTATCTAAAGAGAAGAACAGTCCCAGTTACAAAACTACAGTACTTGTGATTGTGCACTTCAACCACACTGCCGTCCAAATGTTTGGAGTTAGTAAGAATGCTTTTGAAAGAAATGAAAGGTTGCACTTTATTTTACAGTACGTGCACTTTCAATGTTCTTACAGAGTACTTACCAATGATACTAAGTAATGTGAGGTAACTACATGGGTTAAGCTTAGGTTGGGGGGTAGGTTCAGGTTTATTGCCTAGTTATTACCCAGGTACTGTCATTACTACAGCAGTATGTACATTTGAAACAGGACTGTAAAATAAAGTGCTACCAAAATGATTATTATTTAGTGAGATCAAAATAAATTGATCAACTGTGACAGTAAAGACATTTACAACATTAAAAAAGAAAACTGCTATAAGTCCTATACTAAAACTAAAATTAATTAAAGATGCACATTGTAAAACATTGCGTGCGCGTGTCCACAAGACCATAGGGTGTCCCATTCCCATTCTTAAAGAAGGGTGAGCTCTACCTTTGCGGCTGCTATGTGCTCTCGATGTGCACTTCAGCTGAGCCCACAAGTTCGCGAGCTATGCAGAGGACTTCTACCCAGCAGTCAAAGCAGCATTACGTCATGAAAGTGCGGACTCAGAGGAAGACCGTGAGGGTTTAGGGTGCCATTTGGGACAGGGCCTTACTCTCACTGCAGTGTGCAACAAGGGTCATAGCAGCCACCGAGTGAACACACGTCATATGATCATTTTCAACACACTCAAATGTATCTAGTATGATAAACAGCTGCGTTACCTCATATAATATATAAAAGTGACATTTGGATATTTGACTAAATGTTTACTCTATACGTAGGCATACTGAGGCATTCTCACATGTTATTGCCTGTATCCACTTTTGTCTCCTTAAACACTCGTTTTTTTGGGTCGACAGCTTATAAAAACGATATGTGTTTTTTAGCTTGTTTGCTGTACACCTTGTCACGTATCAGCTTTTAGACATTGTTCAGTTTTTTGTAATACCGGTAAGTCCGAAACGAGATTCAGGTTTCTCTAAACAGAAAGAAAAGAGGGTATTAATGTCATTTTTAAAGGAACTGTATGTAGGATTGTGGCCAAAACTGGTACTGCAATCACTTTCAAATTACTGTAGAGCGGTGTATCCCCTCTCCCCCTCCCCCTGACTCGAGGTTGCCAGATAGGCTGCAGGAACGTAGACTGCTACAAGGAGCTTCCAATGGCAAGTGACGAGTCCTACACAGTACGTTTTTTTTATTTTTTTATTTCCTGTGAATTATGTTCATGAGAGGTATTTTAGGTTTCGTAAAGTTAGAAATGTTTTATCCAAAAAGTGTGTAGCTGCAGCTGTGGTAACTAGGGCAGAGCTGGCAACCCGGATGCCGAAACACTACTGACTTTGTGATTGGTAGATAGGTGGAGGGTGGCGCTTCAGGCCAAAACACAACATGTCAACATCAACATCAGTTGAGGGCTGCAACTTCACTTTTAAAATGACAATATCCTGGCCGGACTACTGTTGTCAGTGATATAAGTACTTGAAATTAACATGATTTCTTAATATCTAGTGACATATCAGGGCCATTTTATGATTAATTGAAATACATTTCTTACATACAGTTCCTTTAAGTTGAACATGTCCCAAGATTCAAATTACACCTTTGTTTTGAATAGGGGACCTCTAGTGGACGGAAAAGTGACATAGTGCACATTCAAAGACAAAGATAAATATTTAATATTTACTAATAAAAAAGACAAAAGCACATAAGTACTAAAAATTATACTAAAATAAAAAAATTTAAAAAGCTAATTCAATATATTAATGAATACTATAATAGTATAAAAGTTTGGAATAATTAAGATTTTTTTTTATGTTTGGGAAAAGTATTTTATGCACACCAAGACTGCATTTATTTGATTAAAAATACGGTAAAAAAATATTGTGAAATATTATTACAATTTAAAATAATAGTTGTTTTTGTATTTATTGTAAAATGTAATTTACCTCTGTGATGTAAGCTGATACATTTAAAAGTTTGATCTTTAAAAGATCTTATAAAATTAATACTTTTATTCAACAAGGGGGCATTAAATTGATTCAATTGACATTAAAGTCATTTATAGTATTACAAAAGATTTTTTTTATTTCAAATGCTGTTTTGAACTTTCTATTAATCAAAGAAAAGAAAAAAAGGAATTTGTAAAAAAATAACAGTTTCCACAAAAATATTAAGCAGCAATGTTTTCAACATCGATAATAATAATAATTATAGCATTCTATAATTATTATTAATAATTGAGCGCTAAATCAGCATATTAAAATGATTTCAGATCATGTGACACTGAAGACTGAAGTAATGATGCTGAAAATTCAGCTTTGCGTCACAGGAATAAATTACATTTTAAAATGCATTCAAATAGAAAATAGTTATTTTAAAACGTAATAATATTTCACAATATATATTTTTTTTACTCTATTTTAGATCAAATAAATTCAGCCTTGGTGAACAGAAAAAACTTCTTTTAAAACCATAAAAACCTATTGTGTTAAAAAAATTGTTTTTTTAAAGGAACACTCCAACGTTTTTAGAAATAGGGCTTATTCAACTTCTTTCCTACATTTAGATATGTGGGCAAATGCATTTTTGTCTCAGTGCATGCATTGAAAGGGCCTTCGAGCTGCAGTCTGAGGCCTTAAATGGGAACAGTTTGCATCAGCGTAATATCCAAGAGTAATCACATGGAGAGCAGGGACTCCATATCGAACCAACTAAACCCAAACACAGGCAACAAGTGTCTGTTGCATTTAAATTATAATCATGGGGCTCTGTGTGTGAGTTCAGAGTCTGTCATCACCGCACTTGTGAAAAGGGTAAGGAGTGATGAGAGCTGACACAATGGTGAAAAACAAAGAAAGAGAGCAGATGGAAGATGTCAGACTCCTCATATCAGATATATATCGTATATAAATCTCCTGTTACTGGGTAAAAACATGTATGCTTTGGAGACGAGACCAAATTAGTTGGTCACATAGTTCACATAACAATTCGCATTTATGTTGTTTCAAACCTGTATGACTTTCTTCAGTTGAACACAAAGAGAACATGATGTGCTTGTTAAATTTTTTTCCCTAGGGTACAACGGGGCTAAAGGTGCAGCAACGAAAAGTTGATTCTGCGCTAATTTGATCTAATATTTAATGTTTTTTTTTTAAATGTTGTAGATTTATGTCGCAAATGAGAATCAGTAAAAATGTTGACTATATTTTAAGACGAAAGTCTTGTTGTTGAAGGTAATTAAAGCAGCAGTTATTTCAATAACGGAAAAATATGTAAAAGCATGGGATAAAAAGGGGCTGCTGTTGCGGCAAAGGGCACAATAATTAACAGCTGGCTGATATTTTCCATATGTTGACATGACACGGTTACATTCAGTTGACAAATATCATATATCAAGTTGGCCGTCGCCCTTAGAGATCGTCATATTTTTAATCAAAATTATATTTAAAAATATGATATTAATCATATCATATAATTGTTTTTTTTAGTCTGTAAAGCTATATCAAATTAATGTGGGATCTCATTTGATGCTTTCAGAATCTTTACAAGTTTTATAAATACTTTTGATTCTGTATTTTTAAAATGAACATATTTTAATGACAGTATATTTATTGAAGAAATTA
Source organism: Gobiocypris rarus (assembly GCA_023029165.1). Taxonomy (NCBI): domain Eukaryota; kingdom Metazoa; phylum Chordata; class Actinopteri; order Cypriniformes; family Gobionidae; genus Gobiocypris; species Gobiocypris rarus. Next base: position 41,910,081 of record CM040910.1, read on the forward strand.
TTTTTAATTTATCAAAATAAACCAAAAATAGTACAAACTTAAAGGAACACTCCACCGTTTTTAGAAATAGGGCCTATTCAAAATCTTTCCTTCATTTAGATATGTGGGCAAATGCATTTTGTGTCTTAGTGCATGTATTGTTTTAGTTTGGCAGGGTTGCCGATAGCTTAGCTTAGCATAATGAATGGAATCTTATGTTGCCAGCTAGCATGTCCCGAGTAAAAGTGATCCAAAAAAACAAACTAAGAAAACCCACCCAATTACTTCTTGTGGCCTGCATATTTACAACTAATACAAATAGCGATGCAGATTAAGACTAGGCGATTTCCTAGGCAGATATTAATTTGGGACTATATTATGGGGAAGCACAGGCGAAGCACTGCTACTTGGGCGCATAGAAAGGCTATCACACAACACATGAAATGTAAGTTTTTGGATCACTTTTACTCTGGACATGCTAGCTGGCAACATAGGATTCCATTCATTATGCTATGCTAAGCTAGCGGCGACCCTGCCAAACTAAAACAATGCATGCACTGAGACTAAAATGCATTTGCCTACATATATAAATGTAGGAAAGAAGCTAAATAAGCCCTATTTCTAAAAACAGTGGAGTGTTGCTTTAAGCGTACGTTATTGCTTTGAACAAGTATTAACTTAGACATTATTAAAAACATATTTTAGCTAAAAAGCCAACCTTGCCACCTCATACATTTATACGATTTTTAAACAAACAAACCACTTTTATGAATTATTTTCATACAAAATCTGTTGCTCCATAAATTTTCAATACAATCGTATCTTGTTTTCTGCAATTGTACACTATGGCAGAAGTGAAAAGCAAATTTGTATTAAGGTGTGCCTTTAGCCCCGTTGTACCCTTTATATAAATGTCAGGAAACCCAATTCCTGGCCACATCTCAATGTCCACGGACCACTGGTTCTTTGGTAAGTTGCTAAGAACACTGTCAAGTCCAACTGCCTTAAATTGAAGAAGATAACCACTTGTTTTACTCTTGTTTTCACAGTTTCCCATATTAAATCCAGTCATGCTGCAATTTGTTTTGGCACTCAGTCCTGCTGAGAGGGCATGTCCTGGCGGGAAAGTGACGTCAATGCATACCCTCTATAGTATGACTTCAGAAGTCTTTGAATGTGGTACATAAGGCATATAGGCTACATTTATGATATCTGATATGGTTCTTTTGCATTAGCTCTATCCTCATGGAGTATCATAAGGGGACAAGTTCAGGTGTATGGGTTGAATTTAAATCAATAAATGACAGATTAAATTTTATACAGTGGCAGCATGACAGAGACCCTATGGGCGTATGAGTCAGAATCCAAAGTAAGCAATGTGTTTAATATCACAGTTTTGGTGTGTGTCTGGTTTTTGAAGTCTCTCGTACCCTGAAGCGGCTGATCAGGTCATATCTGGTGAGCAGTTCATACACCAGGAACTTCAGAGCGTGTTCGCTACTCGCCTCTTGGAGCGTGAAGACGTCAAACGACCATTTATCAACATCCTGAAAAGAAGGAAGACTCCTATGAATTGGTGAAAGATATGAAACTTTAAGGAAATAAACTAAATCCATGTTATAATCTACTGTAAAGATAATATGTACCTTTAGAACTGCAATTACAGATGGCGGATAGGTCAACCCTGCCATGTTGGATGTTCTTCTGTACATTCTGCAAACATGTACACAAAAAACATTTGTCTTTTTTTTTACTATAACCAGCTGAAGTTTATTTTTAACAAAGTACATTTCAGTAAAATGTATTCAAATTCACATGTAAACATTGCATTTGGGTAGCTTACGTTGAATATTTTTTGGGAGTTTATGTTCTGCAGTACTACTATATACTCCAAATTTACAAAATACAATTTTAAAAACATTTTGTTAATTCTTTATGCATGCAAATTATTTGTCAGACCATGTCAAACGAACTAGGCATGTGATTTAAATGGAAAAAACCTCATTTATAAAATATAAACTTTCCCTTTTACATTAATATAAATATTAACGTAAAATCTGTGTAAAAAAATGTTAAATGGACATTATGCATAAACTACTTATAGCCAAGAATAAATCTAAGGGTTGAAAAGGGGTTAAAAGTTGTCATAAATAAATAAATAATTTTTAAAGCAAAAAACTTCAGCTGACTGGACCTCAGATAAATGATATGACCCCTTTACATTTACACTATAAACAATATAAAATCATTAAGTTGTTCCTCACAAATAGATTGGTCTGAAGTAAAAATGGGTATTTACAGAAGTGTTTAAGAGATGAAAAGTACATTCAAGTGGGAATATTATATAATCAGAAAAAAAGAAAAGAAAAACAGGGGACTAACACTAAAACTTTCCTTTTTAAATGAGGGTGGAAAAACACTTACTAATGAAAAGGTCATGTTACTCAACACAGTCCAGATACCAAAATAATTATACATAATGATCAAATACATTTCCAGTGTTCGTATTAACTTGGCTCTTGATAAATTAATGCCAATACTGGAAAATTAAGGTTCATATATGCAGAACATTTTTATATCTCTGTCCAGTGTCTTAATTTGTTGGACAAAATAATGAACTCACAAATGTTACAGACTGAAATCGTATTAATTAGTTTTATTCCAACACAATGTCACAATTGTACATAGCCCTTAAAAGGAACATAATGGTGAAAAAAAAAATTAGATGAAAAAGGAAAAAATGTATTTCAAAACTTATGGGTTGCCCCGAGAAACTTTGAGTTCACTCGCAAAGTCGAAAGTTCTCTAAGAAGCGAATGCAAAGTTTCTCAGTGGAATGAAAGAACGCAAAAGCAATGACAAATCTTTTTTTTTTTTATCACCATGTCCCTTTAGAGGCTCCATACAATTAAGTAAACATTGGATGAATTTTTAATAATTTTGATACTTTTATCAATATCTAGCACTCAATCATCATCATATATATCATCAACACCTGTCTTTATATATATATATAAATTCCATTTATAACAAAAATTCATCTATTAATGACAAATTTTTTAATGACATCATCCTCCAGAAAGTGACGTCATTTTAGTGGGAAAACCGATCAGACATAACATTATGAGATGAAGTGAATAACACCAATTATCTCTTCATCATTGCACCTGTTAGTGGGTGGGATATATTAGGCAGCAAGTGCACATTTTGTCCTCACAGTTGATGTGTTAGAAGCAGGAAAAATGGGCAAGCGTAAGGATTTGAGCGAGTTTGACAAGGGCCAAATTGTGATGGCTAGACGACTGGGTCAGAGCATCTCCAAAACTGCAGCTTTGGTCTGCAGTGGTCAGAGTCTATCTATGGGTCCATGGAAGGAACAGTGGTGAACCGGCGACAGGGTCATGGGCAGCCATGGCTCATTGATGCACGTGGGGAGTGAAGGTTGGCCAGTGTGGTGCGATCAAACAGACAAGCTACTGTAACTCAAATTGCTCAAGAAGTTAATGCTGGTTCTGATAGAAAGGTGTCAGAAAACACAGGGCATTGCAGTTTGTTGTGTATGGGGCTGCATAGATGCAGACCAGTCAGGGTGCCCATGCTGACCACTGCCCACCGCTGAAAGTGCCAACAGTGCGCACGTGAGCATCAGAACTGGACCACGGAGCTATTGAAGAAGGTGGTCTGGTCTGATGAATGACGTTTTCTTTTACATCACGTGGATGGCCGGACGCGGGTGCGTCGCTTACCTGTGGAGCACATGGCACCAGGATGCACTATGGGAAGAAGGCAAGCCGGCAAAGGCAGTGTGATGCTTTGGGCAATGTTCTGCTGGGGAACCTTGGGTCCTATGTTCTGCTGGGGAACCTTGAGTGTTCCTTTAAGCGTAAGCAATCACTTACGCAAAGGAACACTCCACTGTTTTTAGAAATAGGCTTATTTAGCTTCTTTCCTACAAAGTAACATCAATCGATATTGATGTTACTTTGACACGCACGTACCAAGCATTATTGCAGACCATTATTACACACTTTCATGGAAACGGTAATCCCTGGTGGCTGTGGCCTCTTTCAGCAGGATAATGCGTCCTGCCACAAAGCAAAAATGGTTCAGGAATGGTTTGAGGAACACATCAACGAGTTTGAGGTGACTTCCTCCATGGAGGCCCCACCTCACAACTTACAGGACTTAAAGGATTTGCTTCTAACATCTTGGTGCCAGATACCACAGGAATTCATGCCTCGACGGGTCAGGCCTGTTTTGGCAGCAAAAGGGGAACCAACACAATATTAGGAATAATGTTATGCCTGATTGGTTTATATTGTACACATTCATAATTGTATCAAAAAAGATGCTATATACTATTATTATTATTATTATGTAATATACTATACCACCCTGATTTATTCTTCATTTAGCTCTTAATTGAAAGGGAATATTATATTAAGTTTCATATCAATTTAATGGCCACTGTGTACAAAATCAAATTATAATTAATAAAATTTAAGCTTCTGAATTCGTCCAGCAAATATTTCTGAAAGTCTGGCTTACCTTTTTTTTTAACCACAAAATAACAGATATTTTTCTAATCTGAATGTCTTTTATCATTGCGAGAGCCCCTAATATCCGTTCGATATCACACACCACCCGGTGATCAGCGCTTCAAGCTCAACAGGTGTCTATGACATTCTGAATGAGTTTCCATGGAAATGAGGAGCTCTGCCCATGTAAGAGGGAGGCAGCTCACACGCATTACTCAGACATGAGGGTACATGCCACAGAGAAGAGGACTGCGATGCAAATGGAATGGATCGAGAAAAGATTTGGAAAGATTCATTTCAGCTACTGGAAAAGATTATGCAGAACAAGCCCTTAAGTGTGTATTATGTATCGGTAATCTTGGTAGACATTTTCCTGTTAGCAGGGAAAAAACGTGAAGGTCTGTGAAATTAGTCTGTCTGCATGATTTAAACTCACTTAAAGGCTTCACGTAAATTGTTAAAACAAAGCTCTGTGCCAAAACCTAGTGTGCTACATTTTTCTGTGATTTTAACAGTTATGTGTGTTGCACATCATAGAAGACAATGTTACCATATGTTAACTTTAATTTAATTTACTGATCACAAAACATAATATTTTGGATCATAGAACTTTGGTTTCCAACATTTTCCAAATGACATTTGAACAACATAAGGGTGAGTAAACAATGTCAGAATTAAAATTTTTGGGTGACCACTTTAATAAATATCCTGAGATTTTGTGCAAAATGTTATTGACAATGATTAATTGAGCATAAATCACAATACATTCATTATTAAATGAATTATAAATAAGCGAGTATTTCATTATCAAAATCAATAGATACCGTTCAACAAAGATCCCAGCCTGAACGGCGTGAACGATGCTGCGGAACCGGGGCTTCTCCTCGGGTCGTCTGCGCACCACTCCCATTTTCCTGGTGAAGGTGGAGGCCAGCCAGTCTCGCACCTCCATAGGCACAGAGTCTGCCTGGATATCACTGAGCTCATCCTCTGTGTCTAGAAGCCGCCTAGAGAAGAGCAAACATTTTCAGAGAGGATATTACTCTAAAGAGCCTACAGCAGCTGCTGTGAAGAGCTGACAGCATGTGACCTTTGTTAGTATTTGCAGTAGAAGAGTTTGTCTTCTAGTCATTTGGTTGCAGTGTTTTATTTTTTAAAAATATTTCTTGATTCCTAACTCCATTAAATAGATAATTTCCTGTTTTTAAATATTAATACTGAATAAATATATAAAAGTAATAAATCTGCATCGGCCACTGACAAACCTATAGCATGGTCGGCCTATATCTGCTTGTGTTCGACCTATACCGACCAACAGGGAATCTGTGCTCTAGTGAAAGCATCAGAGAACATCAGTGGAAGTCAGAACTACAGAGCGGGAAAACCCATAGGAGGCTGCAGCCTACATTCAAATGTGCGTCGGTGGGTGTTACAATCATTGTAATGTGCAATAACTGATGTGTAAAAGATTAAAAATACTATATTTAGGGGTTATATTTTTGGCTCCATCTGTGGGTTGTAATAGGTGGAGTTTCACAAAACCTGTCAAGAATATGTCCCAGTCATATTTCACATCCAAGTAAAAAAAAAAAAAAAAAAGTATTTGCTTATATAAAATAAAACCCCTTTTTAGTACCAATAACAGTTTTTGCATTGTAACACTGTGTTTACATGCGTGATCTACTGATTATAATTCAACCTGGTTTTGTGTGTGGGCATGTTTTTGTAAAATATCAGGACACAAATGTGTATAATGACATGGGTATGACATAGGTATTACAAAAAGAGGGTGAAATATGAGGACGTTCCCCATGTCCTCACTTTTCAAAATGCTTATAAATCACACAGGATGAGGTTTTTTTCACAGAAAGTAAACTGCACAATCTCCTGTGATGGGTAGGTTTAGGGGCAGGGGCAGTGTAGGGGGATAGAAAATATGGTTTGTACAGTATAAAATGCATTACGCCTATGGAATGTCCCCACATTTCACAAAAACAAACGTGTGTGTGTGTAGGTGGTGTGTGTGTGTGTGTGTGTGTGTGTGTGTGTGTGTGTGTGTGAGATCAGATCTGTCATAGATTGTATTTAAATATTTAATTATGATACAACAAAAATAAAAGATCATCCTGCATAAGGCAGAATCGACATGTTAAATCCATATAGGACACAGTTTGTCCCATATTTTAGCATTTAACTCTCAAACAGCTGAATGCATTAGTATAAATTGCATTATATTTGAATAAAATTACAGATTTGAATGTAAAATAAATGAAAAATGGATGTTAAAAACAGATTTCATATACAGTTTAAATGTTGGAGTATAAGTATCATTTTCGTTTTTGAAAGAAGCCTCTTATGCTCTCTTACGCTCAGTAAAATTAGTAATATTGTGATGTTATTACAATTTAAAATAACTGTTTTCTATCTGAACATATTTAAAAATATTTTAAATGTATTCCAGTAATGGAAAAGCTGAATTTTCAGCACCAGTACTCCAGTCTTCAGTGTCACATGATCCTTCAGAAATCATTTGAATATGCTGCTCGAAACATTTATTTGTATTATTATCAATGCTGAAAACAGTTGTGCTGCTTAATATTGTTATTATTCCGTTTCTCCTTACTTTTGAGACAAAACCTGGAATATATATACAATACACATTAAATGTACAGGTTTCTCAAATGAGGCTCTACAGCTGTGTGATGTTCTGCACTGAAGATGTTATTTATGTGCAGGCAGAGAGCAAGAAAACATCCTGACAACCACTTGCTCATTTTCTCATAGTGCCGTGACTGATCCTGCCCTTGCTCTATTAGAGAAAAAGACAGCATTCAACACTGAAGTACCATAAGCAACTAGCATAAGATTAAATAAATAAGCTTTTTCCTGAGAAATGAATGCGGCAGAGAGAATAGCGACTGTTATTATTGCTCAGTCTTACGCAGACAGCCCAACCAGCGCAGGAAATGCGACATGTTATCATAACAAATATTCTCCGACTTCCAGTAACAAGCTAAAATTGCTCAAAGCTGCTACCATGGCAATACATCCTGTGCCTGTCATTAGGAAAACGTAATTAGCCATAGCCGAGTCTGTCTAAACACAAGTCCATCAAACGAGAGGCTGGCAGGGCTCTAGTGGGACAACACTATAGCGCTCTGTACACGTCAGTCTGAAGCACAACAGAGCGACAGAGCTCTAGGTCTCGGTTAATTAGGATCAAGGGCCCATGGGACGCACAGCTCCGCTGACTAACTCTGCGGCTGACTTCCGCAGGGAGCAAGAACACTCTTAGCACGTCTCACTTCAGACGAATGTGAAACACCTCCTGCTAACTGCTGGAGATCGAGATGAGATTGCTTGAACAACAAAAGGGTGGACTAGATGAATAATCCTTTAGAGGGAAAGCGCTAGTACCATTTGTACTTGTTGCCTTTTTCCCATGGACCCATGAAAGTAAAAAAACAGAGACTGAGAAAATAGAGAACCTAGCAGCTCTGGTCATCTAAAAGAAATCCAGCTGCATCCATTAATGTGAAGAAATAAATGTCATAATAATGTAAATGCAGAGAATTCAATCATGATATAAACCAGAATATAACACGGATCCTCCTGCATAAGTCAGAATTAAATCCATATAGGATGCTGTTTGTCCCATGTTTTAGTATTTTACTTTTTTAATCAACCAAGAATGTCAGCTTTTAATTGCATTTAAATTATATATAAAATATATTAAAAGCAGATTCCACATCGTTCAAAAGATTAGGGTGGAGAAGATGTTTTTGAAAGAAGCCTTTTATGCACACCAAGACTGCATTTATTTGATCAAAATAAAAACAGTAATATTGTGAAATATTATTACAATTTATTCCTATTTTATTGATCAAAATCTTCAGCATCAATCTTCAGTGCTTTGTGATCCTTCAGAAATCATTTTAAACACTCAAAAAAATGTATTATAGGAAATACTTAAAGCAGTGTCAAGTGGGGTCCACGCAACTATATTGAACATTTTTTTACAAATAACTATTTAGTTGTAGGAACAAAATAAATTCATGTAAAGCTGACTAAATGTATTTCCCTTTCAGTCGGTCACATTTGACGTACATCAGAATGAGAACTGACTCTCATGTGATATGTTCCCTCTTTGAGGGGAACGAGGGTTACATACGTAACCAAGAAGTTTTAGTATACAAAAAAATTGTATTGTAAGCTTTACTTACAGCTTTACATTCTTTTGTTCATACAACTAAACTGTTATTTGTACAAATGACTAAATATAGTTGAGTGGAACCTACTTGACACTGCTTTTTAAGTAATTCCTACAATTCTTTTTTCTTTTTTTTGAGTGTAGAAACAACTCGGTTAAATTTAGTTAATGTAGTTACATGAGTTTTTGAGTAATGTGAACAAGGAGGGTTTGAGTGAAACTAACAGTGAAAGTTCTTTTTTTTAGTGTGATTTGGTGCTGAATACAGCATTCATTTCTTTTAAAAATCATATTGACCAAAACAATTTTAACCGTATTGTATCTTTTTTTGAGACATTTAATATTGGCTATATCCATCAAGTCTTAAGTGCTGGCTTTTTTTTTTCTTCTTCAGATTTTTAGTTAGATATCAGATATCTTTCATCGATTCCGTTTCATTGGTGCTCATTTGCACATGATTTTATGCCATGTTCAGTAAAATGTCTAAAAACAAAAAGCATTTAAAAGCTGAATTGTAAAATTTGAACTCACAAATCTCTAGTGTTATGTGTGTAATGGTAGTAACAATATACGATGAGATTCAATTCATAAGATTTAATGAGCTCATATGCCAAAAATAAAGTGACTGCAGAAATTTCATCAAGTAGCGATTATCTTAATTATAACTTGCACATACATAGCTAAAGGAAATACTGTACTGCGTCTGTAGAGCATTTCGATTTTATTTACAACGTGGCCCACTGTCATATGCCACCAATGGTTCAAACGAATCTCAAACGGCACATGAGAGCATCACTGATTTCCCACTGCTGAAGTTATACGTCGGACTGTGAAAGGCAAATGTTCACTTACCTAGTTTCATCAATGTACACGGCCTCTAGAACCGATGCGGCATATTCAATGTTTTTCCTCAGATCGACGACATTCACCTCCCCCTTATCCAGCTGCTTCACCAGACATCTCAATCTGCAGGAAAACAACAACAGAGCTTCAATTCAGGAAAATTATACATCTGGAAGCACAGATGTTATTCATTGACATTACACTATTGTTTAAAGGGATAGTTCAAATTTTTACATCATTCATTCAACCTCATATCTGTCTAAACTTGTATTACTTTCTTCTGAGTTTGGCTCCAAACTCCACATCATTGTCTATATTAAAGAAAAAAAGGGAGCTCTGACAGAAATTCATACGAGTTTGGAACAACATGAGGGGTTGCAAATGATGATTCTAATGTTCAATGTTGTGCGAATTATTCCTTGAAAGCCTACAATAAACACATTCACAAACAAAGAGAAATAAAACCTATCTATGACAGGAAAACACAATCTGTTTTGTGAAAGAAACAAAATGGATAAATGAGAACGACACTGCCAATTCCACACCCACAGGGAAACAAAGAGTATCAAACATATAAAATAAAAGGATTACAGTTCATCAGCATCTTAATCATCAAATCGCATGTGCCAAAGCGCTACGCTCGGTTAATCTCTCATGGCACTCACAATAAGACTTTTTGTTTTTGAATAACCAAAGCAAATATCTTGGCACAGTTAATGTGAGGTAACCCTGTAAATATGTAGGTCTAAAAAAACAAAGTTAACATTTGACAGTAATGAATTCCATGTATTCCAATCACACACTGCATCCCATTCCTTGTTTTCTGAACGAAACATTATAGCCTAGGAATGATTTACACACTGCAACAAGATCAAAGCACAAAATACATACATATAAATACACCATAATAAAAATAACCCACTGAATATTTTAATGAAATAAAATATTTAAACAATCAAATCATACAGGTTTGCAAAGACATGATGTAAGAAAATAATGACAGAATTGTAGTAATTGTAAGTAAATAATGACATATGTACTCTCTCTCACACACACACACACACACTGGGTTTTCACGTTTTATGGGGAAATTCAATAGACATAATGATTTTTATACTATACAAACTGGATATTCAGCACCGACCCCTAAACCTTCCCATCACAGAAAACTTTCTGCATTTTTATATTTTGAAAAAAAAACATCATTCTGTATGATTTATAAGCTGTTGTCCTCAAGGGGACAAAAAAAGGTTTTAAGATATTTACATCTTTGAGGGGAAATTTTGTCCCTACAACGTAGGGTTGACCACACATTTTATCAAATATTATCACCAGTTTCACAGAAACATACTGAAACGAGACAACACTGAATACTGGTACTCAACACCTCAGGATCTTTCAACCACATTTGAAGGTTTTTGAAAACATGTGCAATGTACGTTTCATTGGTAAGGTAAACGCTAATCCGTTCTGATAAGTCCCAGACAGCACTGAAGTACCACCCACTCACCTGTCAATCACCCACTGCACCAAAACAAGGGGTTATACTTTGCCAGTCATCTGTGGCTTTAAAAGAAATAACTGTCTGATTGAAAAATCTGGAAAAGTACATACATACACATGCACAATACTTCTCTGGTATATGACTGATATTTAGTGACATAAGTAAATCATATCTGTCACTGAGTTATGGGTATTCCACTAAAAGCATAAGTAACACTTCTGTTAATCTGCACAGTTATGGGCCAATAAATCTCAAAATGGCCAAATGTCTTCTGATTAATGTCTGCTTTCAGTCACCCACCCGCTTTTTATGTTTATGACAGTGGTCTGTAATGTAGGAACTTGAATAAACACTTCTTCCTTAGTGTGCTATTGACAGATAACACGTACGCCTAAACTCAAACTGGTAACACGTACGCCTAAACTTCATCCTGCTTCAGAAACGCCATGACAGGATGAAAGACAAACAACAGCAGGAATACAAACTGCAATTACAGATGAAACTACCGGTTAAGTGAAAACCAGAGAAACGACACTGAATAAAGAGCATGCTGTTTGTGTCGGTTTTGATGGGTATTCTCCTGAAGTCTGCCCTGACATCATCATCTAGCTATTTCCATTTCCTGTCACGATAGGATCTGGAATGATGTCCGACTCTGATTGTAGTCGAAGGTGAATCAGAATAGCATCTGATGTGAAAATGAGGCAAATGTTCACAGTAAAACGCTCTCAACGCCATGCTAGTCACTCTTGCATTCATCGCAATGTCTGTCAAATATGTGACTGGAAAGAATGAATTACCTCTGGAAGATTCTCTGTCGTTCCTGTGAAAATGTGGGATTGATATTCAGCGTAGCTTTTGTCAAATTACTAGACTTCATCACCACTGTGAGCCGAGGAAAGAAATGAACCAAGATATAAGGACACCTGCATTTTAAGGAGATAATGGTTTTTGCTGCCCAGAGGAAAATGTAATTGTTCAGAGCTGTCTCTTTCTTTGCTCAGGAGACAAAATGAAGTTCCTCATTAGCGTCATATGTTTCTCCTAAAAGTCCTTAAGGAAAACAGACACAAATGAGACCATTGTTGACATTAATGACATGATAATTAATGGGCAGTATAACTCTAATAATGGAATCTGATTCAATATTTGACATCCCTGAATTTGGATTGCAGGAGTTGTCTTTGTAAAGATGCCACAATTGAGATCTTTTGAATATTTTAGATTACAGGGATTTTTTCTCAGCATATAAATCTTAATTTCAACTTCAATTTAAACCGAATTGCAAAATTAATGACTAAGGTTTCCTGGGCACTTCCCCAATGCCACTGGTCACCAAAAAGCAAAACAACGGCATTGGTTGAGTACCAAACAGAGCAATGTTTTGCTAAAACCTGAACTAAAAAGCTCACATTTTCCTGGTAAATTACAAATCCTATAGATATAGAGTGATACATGGATGGCTTATTTTTCTAGGCCAACCCGGAAGTTAGCATCGCCCTGGTTTCCATTTATTTTTTCCAAATACTTTTGGATTACTGCAGAAAATAAGCACGGTGACTAATAAAAGCTTTTTATTCTTATACGTTTTGTTCATTGTGATAATCACAAATGAACGCAACTTTATGAATTTTAAAGAATAAATACAATCGGCAAAAGTCAAAAGTTAAATGTAGACTATAAACAAACTACACAACGGTCGCATGACTTCAATATCACCATCCCTATGCTTTTGACAACTCTTTCAGTCTTTGTTTAAAAACATTTTCCTTGAAAGTTCGAGTTATAGTATTGTGCAAGAGCGTGATTCTAAACACAACGAGGCTGTGAAATACTTTTGAGATGAGATTACCTGTTTATTGTGAAGACATTTAATAGGCCTAACCACGACAACCTTTGTATTACCATTTAGACATTAGCTCATTAGCTTTTACAAGACAAGTAAAAGCTTTTTTTTAAATCATGACGGTATTACTAATGTATGTAGAATAAAACATGAAAATATCTTGACCTTGTGTTCATTACAGATCTTATTTCAAGCATTTAACCAAAAACCCGTTCAAGAAACCTATTGACTTCAGTACAATAGAACCGGAAGTACTAAAATGTAACTCGTCTCTGAGTTTTGGCCAACAAAATATCATCCCTGTACCACTCTATTATGCTAGGATAGGAGAAATTATTATAGCATTTTAAGCTTAAATCTACATTAACAAACACATTAAACATTTGTGGTGTTAATAAAGATTTTAGTTTCTAGCAGGTTTATGGAGTAGGGGAGCGCAGGGCACAACCTAACTCAGGGTTAGTTGTAACGCGCATGGTTTAAAGCTTTCCACACATGCCAGAATGACGGAACCTTCTGTATTTACTAGTTGCCATATCAACGTTATTTAGAGAACAGATTGCGCCAAAATTAAAAAATCTTTGGAAGATATCACTTAACATTTATTTTACCATAGCAAAAGTAAATTTCTTACTTAAGTTTATTTTTCATCTCTGTTTTTTTTTGTTTATTTAAAACTAGACAAATCTGATATTAATCTAATATCTGTTCTATGATATTATCTAATATCTGTTCTTTAATGCTGATCTAACCAGCAGAAGACACGAGATGCTGTTTAAATCCCAGTTTTGCAGGTGAGGTATGTTGTGAGTGTGACACTGCGTTACAATGAGCCCCTGTTAGAACTACACTATTATATTAAATACTTTTATGAATTATTTTGAGAAACCATGAGAAAAGGGTGAATAAAGACAGAGAGTCAATGTTCAGAAATGATTTGCTATTATGTTTTTAACAATGCTGTATAGCTGTATTTAGTGATGCGTTTGTTGTCAAACTCAAAAATGTGTGTTGTCACATTTCACTTCCATTCTTTCGCGTAACTCAATAAAAAAGTATACACTGTATTAATGAAACAAAACCACATAATTCTACTAGACATGTGTGAAATTAATGTGGGGAAAAAATAAATACTCTGAACCCCAAGTGGATTTACACAAACTGAGACAGTCAAAAAGCGTTAGGTTGTGCCCCGCTCTCCCCTATAAGTGAAGACAGTCTGGTTCTGGTTAAGTAGCTGGGGGCGAACAGCTCTAGGGTGACATGTCAACCTATCAGGGCCTATTTTTACCTGGAGTGCATGAAAGCGTGTGAGTGAGATGGACTTCATCTGACTTGTGGAGTGTGGCAGAGGAAAAGGGCAGCTAGGAGAATGATAAGGACTTTGGAAACATTGAGGTGATACTCACTCCTTCCCTCCCTGATGGTAATTTACCACATTTCCAAATGCCCAGCAGTGACCCCCAACTTGAAGCACCTGGGTAATGAAGTATGATAAGAGGAGAAGGGTGTGTAACTGTGCATCACTCACAAACACACCCACCCACCCAAAATGTCACAGCGTATATAATTATCACATAAGCTCTGCAGGCTACAGAGGGAAGGACTTTCCAAACCATGATAACCACACAACACTGCAGCAGGAGGGGATTTAGGGTTTATCACAATATAGCTCCATATTTTCAAGGTTTAAAGGGTCATGAAATCCCAAAACAGTTTTTGAGATGTGAACAGATAGTGTACAGTATGTAGGCCTACAGGCTGCACATCACTGAAAACACTAAAAGCACAAATTTTTCAGAGCAATTTCATTCTTCCAGGTTGAAAAGCAACGTCACAGAATCTGAGGTAGAAGCGCTCAGAAGTGCAGTGTGATTGTCTGCCGGGGCTTGAGAGAGCGATTCTACGCCATCCGGTTATTTGTGTTTCTCCACATTATTCATGAATATGAACTCTTTTAACCCAATCACTGCTCTGTATTATGCATGATATTACAGTGGAAAATTCAAACATCATAAAAGACCATTTCAGCGCTGTTCCTTCACCTCTGCCTGTTCAGCGTTTGGTCACGTGTCGTAAGTGTATGTTTCCTCAGCACAGCAGCCCAAAAGTATTGTTTCATTCGTATTCATATTGTATAGTCCCAACAATGCTGTCAGAACTGGAGTTTGACTGCCAACACATGGAAAATATGACTGTATTAATATTTAGTGTAACAACATGCGGAGCGTGCATGACAGACATCTAAACACTGTTTTTTTCCCCATTATTTCTTTAAAACTGCTTTAAATGAAGATAACAACTATAGACAAATGTGACCCATGCTGGCAAAATGAGTTGGAATGCGTAAGTTAATTTCGAGCTACAGGCAAAACAAGTGAAAAGGGGTTTTCACAAAAATTAGTCCATTAAGCCATCATTTAGCAATCCTAATACTCCAACTAGCAATTAAACATCTAAAAGTGTCTTTATTTGTATGTTTTCGGAGAGGAGTACCTTTCCCTTATCCATGAAAATGATCTTACTCATGCTAACTGACACATCCGAAGCGTGCACACAAAGACGCCTCAACAGCCTGCGATCCCGATTTACGATTCTAAATATTTATTTTTTAATAATACAATAATTAATAAAATATTTTTCCTTTAAATAATGTGTCCACTATGAAACCCGACTGATTTTTAAGGCCAATACCGATACAAATATTTGGTGATTTAAAAATCAGATATTCCGATATATCGGCCGATATATATTTCAAAAACAGAAACGCGTAAAAAAACTTAAACAGATTTCCCTTACATTAGTTATTCATGATCACTCAGCCTCTCTAAAATAATATGCAGTTTAAAAATAAACTTGTGACTTTATTGTCACAACAGAACAGAGGAACATAAAAATATATTAGAGTTCTGATAAATAAAATGTATAATGCATTCTTTTAATTTTATCCATCAAGCTACAACAAACCATTTTCAATCATCATTTGCTGCCTGCCTTCTAAAATCTACTACTTAGTGATGCAGTAAATCCATTACGTGATCGTTAATGCTGCGTCTGAACGAAGTCAACAACACACTTTTGTCCATTCCTCACGTGCCTAACTAACAATGCAGGGACTGGAACTACAAATATACTAGTTATAAATACAGTAATCTTTACTTTATTTAGACAGAATAAGTTTGTTTTGATTTCCAAGCACATTCATTTTAGCGGTCTTCCACTGATAGCCATGCATTAGCTAGCTTTGTGGTTAGCTAAAGTCTATGATAAGCCATAATTTAGAAATGGACAACGACATACAGCAAAATATTGTAAACCTTTTTCAAAATAACGGGCAGGGGAGAGATGATACGTCTCATGCTGTCAAACTGTCACACTATTAAAGAAATACATCTTTGTCAGTTTAACTCGGACAATGTGACTGAATGTCAGTCAACTATACTGTAACAACCTAATGTGATTACTAGCTTATTCCGTTTCACTCTTGGCTAACATGTAACAGCAAAACTGGTCTTGGCAGTCAAAAAAATGTTCATCCTTATTTGAGTTAAGAGAACTGATGAGGATGTTATTTTAATTGTTGTTCAAGCAATGTATGTCTTGTGACAGTTGCCAACTTATCATGCACTTCACAGATGTGAATGTTGTGAATGTTCGCAGCGCGCAGCATGACTCTGGCTGGATCAGCTGGTGTTGCCAACCGGCACGTTGTACAAACTACGAAATGCCAACACTCTTAATATGGTTGAGCGATGTTTCGTCCGTTTAATTTTTTTTTTAAATATTCATTTATCATCATAAATGATATATCGGTCGGGCTCTAGTGCCCACGGATGGATGGATTGATGTGATTGGATGGATGGATGGATGGATGGATGGATGGGATTGGATAGATGGATGGTATAGGATTAACCTGACAAGCCAGACCCACATCAAGATGTTGGGTCTGGAAACTCACCATTGAAAGTGCTCAATCCGAGGGGCGGGATAAACGGTTGTCTTTCAAATTCCCTCTCCATGCAATTGGATAGCGCCATGAGAGCCACAACCAAACAGAGCAAAAAAGAAGATGAAGCCGAGCTAACCATAGTTGATAGACTTTCGCCGTATCCAGTCAACAAAACTCTGAACATATCTTCTTTTCTTAAGAATGACTTCAGTGCTCATCTTTGTTCTTTTCTCAAAGAAAAGCTTAACTCCAATTCATCCAGAGTCGCCAAAGCCGATTCAAAAGACAGCTGTTCGTCAGCTTCTTTGTTTACGAGTAGCATCCAGAACCTCCGCAACTCTGCCGTGACGTACCGTCATTATGTTAAGTCCGCCCACCGACTCTACACACGCTGTGATTGGCCTGACCAGAGTTTGGTTCTTCCAGCTCTCAGGTCTACCGAGAGTTGCTCGACTACACTCGTGGCAAAATAAATTCTGCCGCTAGGGTGCGTCTAGATTTCTAGGCTAGGATGGGATGGGAGGGATGGATGGATGGTTGGATGGATGGGTGGATGGAATGGATTTGCTAATTTTAAGTTTAAGACATGCTTTTTTTGGGGCGGTAAATAATGGCGCAAATACCAGTAAATGGTATTTACCAGTAAAAACAAACCTCAGTAATTGCATCTGAAAGGGAAACTCCTACAAATGCTTTTGCAAGAAGGTCAGCCACAAAAATAACTGTGTCCACGCCGATTTAGTAAATCCTGACAGTAGTTTTTTAACACCAAAAGAGGGTTTGCCCTAGAGCAAGCTGTTAGTAAATCTGGCTAGTAAACTGAATGACAGCAGCAATGATGCTGACATGAACAAACCATGATGATCATGTGATCCAGAATTATTTGAGTTCTAAAAAAATATATTGCGCTTCAGTGGAAGACAGGAACAACAACTAATCGGTGGTGTCAAACGTTTGAACCCTTCTGTATATGACATTTAATATGACAAAAATGTAAAGGGATGCAAAGCCTTGAGTGCATCACCCCCCCTCTGGTCCCCCCACAACAGCTGTTGTGCTTATCAGCATTCACATGAAGTCTGTAAGAGTGTGTTTAACATTGAGGACAGCAAGAGTGCAGAACCTCCAACATGCGCCGCTCGCTTAGATGACACATGACCTGTGCCAGTGTACTCTAATTTCTCCTCTGAATTTTGCACACATTATATTTGCCAGCCACTTGTATCCAAAGTAATGTGCAGTGCATTCAAAGTATACATTTTTGAATTTTAGTGCACTACTCACTGAATTCGGTGCAAAATATACTTTATATTATCTATTTTTAGTATGTAAAAAAACGTGTCCAGAAAATGTCATCCATAACACTGGAAGGTCAAATTAAGTGCATTGAATTATGGGATACAGCACTGCGGTGAACTTTGTTACATATTGCAAATTTTTTAGCAAATATGGTAGGTCATTGGAGCATTGCATGCAGATATTTTGCATATTTTGCACAAAATACATTCTATATACTAAAGAAATAATGAAAAAACTAGTATACTAGGCCACAATGCGCAGCACGTAAAACCCCCTTAAACACGATACTTACAGCCATCTGGTCATTATCGGAAAATAAACTCTGACAGGGTGATCAGGACACAAAGCAGAAGGGTCTTGCATCACTCTGGAGGTGTTTATTTAGCAAAAATCACTGCATGTCTGCTCATTTTCAACATGTTTTAACACAATGAAGTCACTAATAAATTAACTTTTGATATTTAAAAAAAAGATGAATATTAATTTAACTATGTGTTTTTTTATTATATTTTTTAGACTTTCTAGGGAGCAAATTAGCTTGTGCTACAATCCTTGCACAATCTATGCATTTTTATGCATCTTTCGGCTCAGAAATACAAATAAAGAAAGACATTTTACATGACATTCATTATGGAGAGTGCTATGTAAAGAGGTGTTTTTGCTAACTAAAATTATTTAAAATGTTGATTAAAATCAAGCTGAAATAAAATAAATATAAATGTTAAACTAACATAAAACTAATACAAATATTATAAAATGAATGCATACTAAAATTAAAATGAACACTAAAAATTTAAGGAAAATCTAAACATTAATAATTACTATAAAAGTATCTAAATAATACAAAAAAAATTGATACCAATAAAATAGCTGTTCTGAAAAAGAAGTTGCTGACAATTTAGTGACATTTTCATGGTAAACAGATACTGACAGTAAATATCTGAAAGTGATTCAACTGCGCCATTATACAGTATGACTGGCTTACGAGGCTCAATGGTGCATGTGCCATCTTCTCTGGTTTAGTGATAATTAAACAGAAATATTTGACAGAACAAATCAATAAACCAATTAGAATCAAGCATTCCAAAGAGCTGATTATGACTGTAAACTTAGCTGAAAAACACAAGCGATGAAGTATGACGGGTTGACAGACACCATCCTGTCGAGTGGTTTCAGAGCACAGGAACTTAGATTGACTGTATTTCTGGAGGCTAGGCCATGGCCCCTGACACCGTGTATCGGGGAGGGTCTTCCGACCACTGCGAGTGTGTGGAAATGAAAACAAGCATCTAAAAGAAGCCTGTCTGGAAATGGATAAAATAAACCCACACTGATTTACCTCTATAGCAGGCCTCCCAGTAGCATAAACATGCTAAAGCAAGCTGGGTCATCTGCATCTGGCCTCCCATTGAGTAACATGCTGCTCCGTCAACCCAGTCCAAGTTCCTCAGGGACCCAGTTGAATCCATCTCCACGCCTTTTCCGAGTCCCTGTTTTCCAAATCTAGAACAACCCAGGTTTTTCATAGCTCACAGTGTATCCACCCAGGTCAGATTAGAAATTGCAAAACAAAACAAACCCTGGAAGTTTGCTATGAGTTTTTCAAGAAGTTTTCCTGAAAGGGACTGCAAGGCCAGCTTGTTCTCCGAAGGTGCATGAGAACCCTGGAGTAGGAGAGAGAGGGATGTTTGTCGTCGTCACTACCAGAGGCCCAGTAAGACGCTGGCACTGGCAGCCACAGGCCGTCGTGCCCCAGTCACACAAACACAGAGGAAGGTCAACCTCAAACATTTTCCCATGAGCTTGCTGTGCCATTATGCACGCAAACATCCAAAACTCAGAGACACTGCCGTCACTGACGGCCCCTCGAGGGACCAGGCTCGCGATGGAAAGAAAGAAAGGACGTGCTGCCAATCTCTGAGACAGCTCTACATTCCTCACCCCAACAAGATTGCCCCCATAGGACCGCTCACTGACCTGAGAACAAGAGCATGTGATGAGTCCAGAGACGCAAATCAGCTCGGACACAAGCAGTTTCCCGCCCCATTTATTCTGACAAATAAATGGATGTGTTCTCTGATTTCACAGATATCCCACCATTAACTTTTTGGTTCCAAAAAAGTCCCTAGGCAACGGTGAAAATATTGTCACAAATTGTCCTCCCTTGACACCAACACTGCTTTCCAAAGGTATTTATAGACAGATTGTGAACAGAGGCGAAGACTTGGAGAAAGGTGAACTGTCATCATGGATCTGTCCATTTTTTAAAGTAACCTATATATACTGGTAAACGAAATACTGACCAAGTCATGCACTTGAACGATGGCTCAATAAATGGCATACAAATAAAAGGTTTAGAGTGAATGAACATAAATTAACCAACCAAGCAAATCAAAATATGAATTAAATCACTCAGTCACTAAAATATCTATATTTTACAATAAAATGTAATAACATAAATTCTACTACTACTACTACTACTTATAATATTAGTCTATAATTATTATATTAAATAATATTATATTAATTATTATTTACCAAACCTCAAGCTCTCTTTACAAGAAAATTACAACATCCACACATCAGTCACTCACATGTCTATATTGTATAACACATTATTATTATTAGGGGCCAAGCACCGAAGGCACGTATTGTAATCGTTAGTGTTCTTGTTTTTATTCTTCTTCCACTCTGTAAGTCTATAGAACCGCTTGCAGGAAAGTTATGAAATTTGGCACACAGTCTGAACTGTTACTATAACAAATGTATCTATAGTGAGTCTCTATACCTCTAGCACCACCAAATGTCCAAATTTGCACTCATGTTTAATAACTTTTGAACTGTAAGGGCTAGAAATAAAAACAATTAAACTTTCCTTTTTCAAGATCATCTTCAGACTGTGCACTGTATGGATTTCGTGTCAATAGATAAAACCATTTTTGTATCTGAGGCATGATGCCAAAATGACTCTTGAGGCTGTATCTCTGCAATTGCAAAAAAGTTTGAGAACCACATCTTGCAATTGATACAAGAGGGGGGTCTGCGACGAGACTGATACCCAGCGGCCTCGCAGGACCATAATCCTTCTGAGATTTTGCATATGGGTTTGAGAGGACTTCAGCCCCTCTGGTGACGTGCTAAACCCTGGATGACACAAGCAGTCAGAGATGTGTGGTGCCAGAGAACAATTCTTAGAGCCAAACGGAGCTCTGGTTAAACAAACATCCCATTCTTCACAAGCCTCCGTTTCTCCAGTCCTCCAAGTACTGAAGCCACATCTTAATGCCCGCAGGACAGGTTGGTTTACGCTGGGTTGTAAACTAACCTCTTGGGTTCCCATTTGAAGCAGTTAAGCTAAAGCTCTAAATGCAAGGAACGTCAGTCTAGTTGTGTTTTGGCAGCACGGAGGGCACTGATTTACTGGCTAAGACTCTATCTCTGTTAAACATCTCCCTATGCTTATCCTCCACAAGCTAAATAAATCCCACCCCTAAGGGGATGTGGATGACTTTACATGATGTCTAAGAAATTGGACTAAAAAAGCAAGGCTCTAAGTTAAACATGTTAATTTAGTGCCATTAAAGAGGTCATGACATGGCGTGAGGAAGATCCGTTTAGATCCGCTCTGATGGATAGCTCTGTATAGCCCTGGTGATTTCAGGAAGATTTGTCTGCAAGGGTACTGTTTAAACGCAAATAGTTACCTGACAAATATTTTTAGAAGCAGTAAAATTGTGAACCTGACTCTCCATTTTTTTTCTGGTTATATTTACATTTCTTATATTTTAATTCCTTTTCTGTGTAAAGCAATTTGAATTACTACGGTGTATGAAATGTGCTACATAAACAATCTTGCCTTGAATGCCAGTGGGCGGGGCCTATGGTGCGATGATGTATAACTATTGGTCAATGTCTTGCTCTGGAGGCAGGCATATGCAAATGTTTTTGCTCGTGTGACATCACAGGTCACCCATTATAAAAACAAGCTGTTTTTGGAGCTTGATTAAATAAATGCTTTGTTAATAAGGATGTTTTAAGCTATGAAACTTGCAGGATGTTTTAATGGTACAAAGACTACTTATATGTCAAAAGATCGAGGCAAATTTGATTTCTCATATAACAAAAATCATGCAAAATAAAAAAAGTCCCCTAAACCTGAGCTGTTTACACAGGACATGTTCAGAATAGTGCACTGTCTGCCACAATAATGTAATGCATGAGCCTTGAGTTATATTCATTCTCAGCAAACACTGATATATGTGATTAATTGCAATTAATTTAATTCAAATAAAGAGCGCTCCTGAAAAATGAATTCATAAAAGAGACCAAAGTCTCT
The DNA here is from genome assembly GCA_023029165.1 of Gobiocypris rarus. Lineage (NCBI taxonomy): Eukaryota > Metazoa > Chordata > Actinopteri > Cypriniformes > Gobionidae > Gobiocypris > Gobiocypris rarus. The sequence continues at coordinate 41,932,585 of CM040910.1, forward strand.
CACGGGCTTAGTCTCTCCTGAATAAATTATTGTCACTTACAGCAAAACTTATTTTCCTCAAAAGGGAATTTAAAGAGACAAATCACAAGATAATCAGGCAGAGAATCACACTAGACTCCTTGACTTCCCTATTAGGACTTTGACAATTACGTTCATTTTGTGATTATCAGTCAGATCAGTCTGATCTTCTATCGAATGCTGGAGCCATTGGCAACAAAGACTCTTCGCCAACTAAAGGAACAGTCACAAAATGTTTGGGATATTCGTTATTTAATAAATGGTATCAATTGAGGTAAATAAACTGAATCCTCTTGAATGCTTTTAGAAGTTATTTGACTCATAAATGAGAGCAGATCCAGTGGAAGGCCGGAAGACTCCCATGTTGGTGCACGGACACTGTATCGCATTGAGCCTACAGTGAGCTGTAAAACATGTGCTGCAGATTTAGCATGAGATGGGCATTATGATGGGATTTTCAATTGCTAACACTGATGCTAATATGGGGGTCTGATACAATACTGATCTACAGTTGCATCAAATAGTATTTGGACACTTGTATGTCAGAGATAAAATGTAGAAAAGAAAAATTCAAACCAAGTGGCATTTTAAAGAAAAATAGCACAAGCACACCCACTAAAATTCATAATTTTAGTGTATTAAAAATAAACAGTAAAAAGTCATCACTTTTTTTTTTATTGGATTTATGTTTATTATTTAATGCTATTACATTTTTGTCCAAATACTTTACGGACAATTCATTTTACACAATATTTACCTAAAAAATATTTGAAAACAGAAAAGGGATAGCGATAGATTTGAGAAGGGATAAAAGACTTCTGATAATGTTAAAGCAGGTACGGTTAGCATTTTTCAATAATTGGCCAGGTCTAATCTGTGGTTTATCAATAATTTCTACTGTGTTTACAATGTTCAGTGAATTTAATACAACTTAGGGACAAATCCAAGGTCATGGAGGTAGACACCCCTACATTCATTCGAACAATAACAACACTGCAGAAATTCAGGAAATTCACCCGTCTTGTTTCATTTTCACTGCGTAAACAAGCTCCCATTACATCTGACACCAGACCTCTTCTGACCGGCTTCCAAAGGCACCAAAACATCAAATCAAATGATCCAGAGCAAATGCAAGTGAGATTTAGAGATAATCGAGCAAATATATAGTATTTGCTCCTTTCAACATCTCCCTCTGAAAGCATTTTTATTTTTTTCAGCCAACCACTGAACCACACATAAAGAATTGTGGGATATCATAGGCAGTGAAATTCACATCTATATTGCTGTCAAAAACCAACCAGATGAAGGCTTCTTAGTAGAAAGGAAAAACCCATATACACAAGATTTGTATATGTCTTTTAAAGACTTCTGCATATGGTAATGCTAATCCTACTGATTAAATGATTTATCTGAAAGTTAAATTACTGTGAAGGCAAGTCCCTTCACTCGAAAGTCATCTTGCCCTGCTAACAAAAATATGTTCCAAAAACTTTTGGTTAACGTTCTCATAAAGTTATGAAAACATTATTTCTGAATGTTCACTGAATGTTCAAAATATCTTTTTTCCCCCTAATGTTTTAAAAACATTCTTTCTTGGTTATAAATGTTAAGGGAACATTCCATTATCATTTTGCAAACATTATGCACTGTAAAAATATGATCAATAGTTATGACAGCATATGCTTTTACATTGCTTTAACTCATCAAAATAAGCTAAGCAGTTTTCAACTTGAGTTATACAATATTCAGATAATTTTTTTAAAGTCAGTTTAATGTAATTTAAGTTGAAAGGACTTAAACATCCAAGTCGATTGTACTTAAATATTCTGAAATAAGTAGTAATATAAAAATAAAAACAGACAACTAAAACTTCAGAATAAAATCGTTGGTTACACTTTATTTTAAGGTGTCCATGTTACAGTGTAAATATATTTACTGTAAGTACTGTGTAATAATAATGAACTACATGTACTTATAGGGTTAGAGAATTATGGTGTGGTTTAGGTTAGGTGCCAAACTGGGTAAACCCAGCCCGATCTGCCGTCGATTTGATTTCGCCCTGCAGCTCAGGCTGGAAACATGTACATTATAGTTTATCCTGCTTCTGTTACACATTTGCGAGAACCAATCACAGACTGGATTATCCACCTGGCGCGCTATTGGCGGGTTTAACACAAGGTTGGATCGATTCCCATTGATCACGCCTCTTGTGTTCTGATTGACCCTTCGCTAAGCCCCGCCCTCCTTAGTTACTGTTGCTATGCCTATCAAGCTTTCTCGCCTGGCCCGTCTATAACAGTATGTGCCAGTGTCACACATTCCCAAGGAGATAATTAGTCATTTTTGGCGAACAGGTGAAATATCTGAGAGAGCAAGACAAAAGAGACTGCAGTTTGTATTCGAGGGATATATCCACGGCATAATATGCAACCGATTAGAGAATCATTTCATCAAAATTGAAGCTAAAGCCTATAGGTCACAGCGCAAGCAGCAGCTCCCTCATACGCTGACTATTCAAATGGGAAACTCACAAATTGAGGAACAGCTGTTCATGCACAGCAGGGTAAGTGAAATTAGAAAATAATCTAATAATTATAAATCAAACAGCTTATCCATAAATCTTGTGGAATAAACACAATACATTAGCCTGACCACTTTGCAATGATAACATAATCCGCTTATATTTTATATATATATTCTCCCACACTGATTGATCCACATCAATCTGATGGGGTATTTTGCCCTGTGAAATCGTTTTCCCCAATAAGAATCCTCAGTAAAGTTACACTGAATTATTTCACAGAAGTTAGTCACAAACGCTAACACGCAGGAGGATTTTTGATGCGGTAGCATGGATCGATAGATAGAGCTATAATTTTGTGCTACAGAAGGAAAATCTGACAAGGTTGGACAAATCGACAGAACACAGTCATTTCTCCCCTTGAAAAAAAAAAAATCCACCCCCATCCAAAAGGATACTGGGTATCAGATTTGCACAATCCATAAACACAATGCTTCAGCAAATATCATGTCTTCTCATGCTAATATCATGTCATCTCATGCTAACATCATGTGATCAAATTATAAACTGAAGGTTTAATCTAGTAAATGAATGAGACAGTCGCTGCGCCTTTGATTTATTTGACCAATTAATGCACAAACTCCTGACTATTTACCAGGGGTGTAACGATATTCAAACTGAACCGAAAAACCGCGTTACACCACCCACAGTTCAAACCGCAATACTCTCACGTCGAACCGAACGCACCCCGCCCCTGCCAATGTCTCTGCAGGTTAGTAATAGGAGTTACCTCATCAGTGGGCGTGGCAATAAACAGAGGGATGGTTTCAATTGTGTTACCTGATTTGCCCACGTCACAGTGTGGGTAGGGTTTAGGGGTGGGGTCGGGTGAAGGGGATAATTTTCATTGCGTGATTTATAAACACCTATCGATTTGAAAACACCCACTAATTTAGAAACACCCACTCTTGTTCCGCAGAGACCTCATACTCCCCCCTGCTGCTCTGGCCCAGCTCTCACTTCACCATATGCCACAAAATACATTTGATTAAATAGTAATTATTACACTTTTAACAACTAATAAGAGCTGTATTTTTACTAAATATTATTATAATAATAGTATTAAGTAAACATACACTAACTTTTGCCTTCCAAGTGCATGTCACGTGACTTGTGATCGCTCAAGTGCATGGTGGAAGGACAAAGAGAGTCAGTTTCCCCATTTAGCCAGGTTGACTAAATGCTACCTTGGAGTCCCAGCATCATCATCAGTTTCGTAGCCTGTTAGGAAATAAATCTCTCAAACCTCAGAAAACTGCTTTCCTGTCCTATCAGCCATTATACTGCGCTCGTAGCGCACACTATTTAGTTACATGCGCGCCTAAAGCACAAGAGAAACTAGGAACATGCAACATTACGATGTCAATTTGTAAGTCATGAAATAAAAGTAAAGTATAGCCTACCTATAAATCACGTAACTGCTTCGACGTGTGTTAGCTGGGAAGGCATGCAGGATGTTCATTCTGTTCATCAGGAGCAGTTTTCATGATTCATTAACAGTTCATGATGTATTCGCCATGGTAACTGATGTTTCCATAAACACAAAATGCCACTATTTTCACTTTATGTTATTTTGTATATTTTTAAATTAGTGTGGTGGCTGCTTTATAGTATTAATAACAACTGCTATTTAATAGCTTTAACTTATAGGCCTATTTATTAATCAGTCAGTATTAGTCAAAGTCATACTTTTTTCTTTTTTTTTTTTTGCTGTTGTTTTTAAATTATGGTAAAATGAGTAGATTATTTCTGACTACATTGGAGGCATTTATTTCATTTTAGTTTACTCAAGTATGCTAACTGCTCTAAAGGAAACGTGAAGCCAGTGTAAGAAGTTAATAAACATAAAGTTAATAAGTTAAATTATTGCTGTTGTTATTATTAAGTTAAAAGTGAATCTTGTGTTATTATTGCTGGTGCCCTGCCATGAACCCTGGCCCTCAGCAAACCAAACCGAACCGTGGCTCCAGAACCGAACCGTGGCATTGGTGTATCGTTATCGTTACACCCCTACCATTTACACATGAAAGGTAAACTAATTAGACAGCATTTTAATAGGATAAGCAGGGTAACACAATTTGTGTCATTTATCAATTTGCTTTTGCTCTCTGCTGTTAAAAAAAAAAAAATTTTTTTTAGAAACATGCCAGAGATGTCAGGGGAGGTGTTCATGAGGTCAATGGTTTGAAAACTGAATCTCCCAGAAGAGGGACACATAATATGTGCCTACGGGCAAATAAGGCAAGGTTATGAATGTATTCATATTTTTCATTAACTTCCTAAATGTTGCTGGCTTTGATGAGGAACTATAGGCCAAATTTTCCCCCTGAAATCTGTGCTGACAGACACAAGATATCGTACTGTACGTTCTCAAAACACAGATTATAGACGACTGATTCTGGTATGCGAACCTTATCAGTGGCGAGCCATGTGATTCAAATTGCATCTAAGTCTCATAGGACAAATTAGCGCAATCTAGATTCTTATGCATATAAAAATCTCAAAGGATCTCAACATATATAATTAGCCCTGTCAAAGACAGTGTTGATGTAAAAAGCAAAAGCTACAGAGGCCTATTAGATCGATTCACAGTGGTTTCAGACCACAAGAATGCATAATTTATGAGAGTAAAAATCCACTCTTCAGCTCATGCACGGTTTGGCTTCAAGGTATATGGGATGTTTGTATTCATCAACCGCATTCCACAGTTGCTAGTTTACAGTTTATATTAACACAATACAGTTAAAAGTTTGTGGTCTGTAAGATTTGTAATGCCTTTGAAATTTGATTAAAAAAAACAGTAATATTATAAAATAATATAATATAATATAGAAATTGTTTCTATTTATCTCTGTGATGGCAGCATCATTACTCCAGTCTTCAGTGTCACACGATCCTTCAGAAATCATTCTAACATGCTAATTTGCTCAAGAAACATTTCTGGTTATTATCAATAATAGCCATGATGCATTTTTTCAGGATTCCTTGATAAAGAAAAAGTTCAAAAGAACATAATTTTTAACATTAGAAAATGTCTTAACTGTCACTATTGACTATAGTTTAATGCAACCTCTTTGAATAAAAACATTAATATCTTTCAAAAAACAAAACAAAATCTTACTGACTCCAAACTCTTGACCCCAAAATGTTATTTTGAATATAAGTTATATGCTTTACCTACAATACATTTCAGAAAATATTGCCCTGCATATTTTTATACTAAGGTTATATAATGCGTGTGCCCCTCTCAAGCAGATGGACAGCTGTTTTGTGTTACAAACAAATTTTATGCAGGTTTCATAATCAAAATCACTCATGATCTTCCGCATTCAAAGTCATACCATGCAGGCTATACGATTCAGGGTAAAATATTTGCTCTTTTAGGTGAACTGAGGCTCCTAATCTCAAAAGTGAGGAGTTAATTCAATTGACGTCCTCTGCTTTGTTATGAATTTATCATAGCTTGCGAGAGTAAGATGTCAGCTCTGAAAAATGTGCAGAGCTCCGTTTTTTCCCCTTGACATTATGATAGTATCTGCAAAAATGCAATCTGATTCTGTTTAGTACTTTACTAATTTAGTCTTCAGTCTCTAAGACAGCTCCCTTCAATCTTCCCAAAACTCTTCTTGCACATTCACAAAGATAAGATTGAAAAAGTGCTATAGAAAGATAATACAGGTGAAGGAGATACAACAATTGATTGCCTAGTCATAATACAATATATAGATTTTATGATACTTTTGAATGGTAATTATGCATCCTTTTAAAAGCATGAAATCTCCAATCAAAGTTTATTGTACTGGCTTGGGAAAAAGCAACATTTTCTTCTTTAGAGTTTCTCAGTCATAGAACGGCACAATAGCGACATTTGGTGCACTTGACTTTTAACTAGCATAAGATTTCCTTGGTCACTAAATCTACCAAGTAGGCCAAAAAGCTCTTACCAGCACTAAATAAGCATGACCTTTCAGCAGGGAAAGGAAACAAAAGAGATGAAGATTGGTTAAATCACGCTGATTCATTTTGTCAGTTTGGTCCTCATAGTAAATGTTAGTTCATCAAAGCGGCCCATGTGATAGACTGCAGATGTCATGTAAAACTGCACAATGTGATGTTACTCATTGCAAACAAATGGCAGAGAAAGACTCATCTAGAGCCTAGAGCCATGCCTGCAAATTTTGAAAATCTGCAATTCCCATGCAGGCCTCCCAGCAGGCTGTTATTGTAGTTAGCAAGGAGAGGAACCTCAAGGGGAACATCTGAGGTAGAAAACATACCATAAACCCCCAAGAGATAACAAGAGTCACACACAAAAATATATCTCAGGATAGCTGAAAAGCCAAGAACTCAGAAAGTCCCTCATACAATCTTTGCAAACTCTCTTCCAAAACATATTGAGCTGCTACGTAGTAACAACAAATATTAAAGATAATTTTCTGTCATTTAAAAAGTTGAAATACAATTGTAAGTTGTTAATAAAAAATAAAAAAGTTAAAAAACTTCTAAAACTAAAATAAAGCTAAATATAAAAAAGCTAAGTAAAACTCCTAAAAATGACAAACGCACATAAAATACTCCATTTAAAAGTTAAAACTGAAAATTCAACAGCTACTTCAAAATATTAATAAATACTAAAGGCATCATAAGGCAACTTTTGGCCAAATACATCATCATCAAATGTAGAAGGCAGTCCATAACGCATTGCAAAAAGCTCAGTAAAAATTAAATTCAAGATGGTGGACAAAGCGGGAAAATGTAATATAAATTCAATAACAAATTATAAATAAAATTTCAAAGTAATGCACAAATACTATGTATTTTTATCCATATTAGAGTAACAAATTTCCGAGTACTGATTGATGAATGTTTAATTAATTCGCAATTTTATTTACTCCATATTACTGCTCAAACTAGGAGTGTGTGTGTGTGTGTGGGGGGGGGGTGTATCATTATGAATTCTTATGAATTGTCAAGTAGCCAGCACAACTGACAGTTATGGTCTAAATGTGATTTTTGGTATTAGTAATGTACTTTTCATACAATCAGTTGCACACACAATCAAGCTCAGGGGATCACCCAGTTATACTTTATGTTACAGTGTAATTATACATATACATATTGAGTAATATTAATTAACTACATGTAGTGTTAGGATTAGGTTGAGGGTTAGTTGTGTGTATTTATGCATAATTATTGTTATTACTATGTACATATGTAACAAAGACACTGTAAAATAAAGTGCTACTGATCTCCCGTTCTTGGCTCATTTGGAGTCAGACTTGTGAATTCAGTGAATTGTTAACAGGAGACTCGCTCTGACAGGAAGATTTGAATCAGTGAGTTGAATCAAGAACAGATGCAATGCAATTCTCAAATGAATCATCCAGTCTGTTTTGCGACACTGCTATCACGTCTCTGAGAGGGTGGTGATTTCTTCAGTTCAAAATAAAGAGGAACGACATGTTTTTATGAAATGTAGTGGAATAAAATGTACAATATTATGCTTTGGAATGTAGGTAAGTACAAGTAAAAGTTTCCCAAAATAAAAATACTATCCACCACTGATGAAATCAATTGAGCTTCTGCTTTTTGAATTACGTGTAGTTAGTTTCTGTGTAGAGTGTTTCGAATCAGTCACTTACGAGGACCCATACCAGTACGCTGAGTACTATGTACACAGGTAGCTTGCTAGGATTGGAACAAAGCCAGTATCTCCTAATCCTCAAGAAAACAACAAATTAAACCTGCTTTGAGACCGCTGAATTGATGTGCCTGACAAAAGCACGCAAAAGAACCTGTTGCACATCTGCTTGCATTTTACATGCAAAAAAGCGATTAGCAACCTGCTTGAAATAACGGAGCAAAGCAATGAACCACAGCTTAATGTTCTGCCTCTAATGACTGTGTAACCACATTAGACGGGGGCATTTAGCGAAGGGTATTTTGCTCCCATTCCTTTGAAACGCACTATGGCTGATAACAGAGCAAAAGCAGATAAGGTTGAAAGTGCCCCTGAGAATCAAAGTCACACTTTAGATGCACTCACAGGTCTGCTCAAAAGAACTAGTTCTGTTTATGTTTCGACTTAGTCTCAGATGTTTCTCCTGTGTTTAAGAGAAATAAAGCTAATTGGGACAATTGTTGTTGTACAGCAAGCGTATAATTCTATAAAATTCAAATAAATTAGACGAAATTTGATGAGATATATTTGAGTCCATACTGAGATATTTGATTTTTGATTGAATCTAAGCACGTTGCTGACACTGAACTCTTTCGAAACTCAAGAAGAGATACATTTCTCAGGAGAAACATCTAAAAAGAATCTGACTTTTCTCAATGTGTTCTCCATTTTATCTCATCGCTCTCTAGAAACTGCTAGAAATGCTTAAGAACCACAGATGCCAATTTTCGTCAAAGTTACAAGTGCACAACACAAACTTTGCGACTTCAAGAGTTTCCTGACTAACTCAATCACAAAAGATGAAAATTAAACTGGAGCGACCGGGAAGCCACAGCTGAATCTCTCACACAGTGTCTTACCTGAAGACGGGTCCATGGAGAAGCTTTCTTTTGATGGTCACATACTCATCCATTTAAGAGCACGAGTCCAGGGAGTGTGTGAGCAGAGGCTTCAGTCAGACTGTCCCCAGCTGCTCCTTACATTGCTGTGTGCACTCTGCCCGATCCAGCCTCTCTCTCTTCTTTCTTTCTCACTGACGGCCCAGTGCAAAAGGCCATGGAGGCCACATCACAGAAAACGCTCAGGCAAACACCAAACGTTAAACTTGGCGAGAGCCAGACACCCTGCAACAGAGTTGAACTCTTCACAGTGGCTTTTATCTCTCTGTCCCTCATGCAAAAAAAATGCTTCTTAAACGCCTGCCTCCTCTCCCTTACCGCCACTCTTCCCTTCCAGAAAAGCTGTTGAGCACGCAAATTAACATTGGCGGACAGGGTCTGGTCAAAAAAGGGGCTGGACCCATGTCAGGAAACAGTAATTATATCACAATCTGGCTTGTGTTTAGTGTGATGTGTGGACAAAGTTATGCGATGCAGAGCGAGGTGTGCGTTTTAAAACGACCGTGGCATGTGGAATCTGATTTTCCTTCATCTTTGGCAAATAAACTGTAACTTTTAAACTCAAAACAACTTCTTAAGGTGAGAAAACGGCTGATTCTGAGCTTTTACAACTTTCAAATAACTTTCTGTTGACACTCAACAGCGGTAATTTGTATTGAGAAATGTTATCTCCATGTGGAAAGACAAACTGATTTGAAGCTTGTTGCATCATCACAGAGTGGTTAGGACGCAGTCAGGGTCATTGAGAGAATGGAAAATTGTCATGGAAAATTAAATACTGACTGTTTTTGGCACTGTAAAAATTTTGCTAACATTATAAGTGGGCCTCAGAGAGAACATAAAATGATAAGAAGAGAAGAAAGATATGACCTCTTCAGGGGAGGCTCTCGTACTTTAATCAAAAGGAACTTGGCCTTCTTTAGCTGGAGCGGGACAGAGAAACGCCCAGTGATGACTCAGGAATGGTTACACACACTAATATGATATTTAAGAGAGCGGATGTCAATCTCAGAGGTGGAATGGACACAGATGGAGACGCATCAAAAAGAAGAAAAAAAATAAACATCTGGTAACTACAGTGTGTTCTCTGGATCATTTTTATAAAGAACACATACATTTCAAGGCCTGTCAACTGTTCAAAATATGTAGTATTAGATAAAGGTTACTTGTAAATGCAACTTAAGGCACAAGTTTGTGAAATATCTATTTTATTGTAAGATTTACTATACAGAAGTGCTTACCTCTTAAAATAAAGGTTCATTATTGGCATTGATGGTTTCATGAAGAACCTTCAACATTCACAGAATCTTTCCATTGCACAAAAGGTTCTTTACAGTGGAAAACGATTCATTGGATTATAAACAAGTTCATCACTAATTAATTTTTTTTTTGAAAACTGTTCTTTCAAAAAAACATTTAATTGTACATTTTTGGTAACCAAAAATGGTTATTCTATGGCATTTCTGCAACAACAACAAAAAACCTTTTAGAACCTTAATTTTTAGCTCCAGAGACTAAAAAAAATAAACCTGTTGTAAGACCCCATGAAATTCAGTTTTATGAGCTTCCTACTGACAGAGGAAATACGGGATAGGACATTTGGAAGGGCTTGTGTCTCATTTTTAAACAGCCAAAAGGCTTTAGTTTCATCATGTTAGATCTAAAAAATTATTCTCAAGTGAAAACACATGGACTAAAAGCCACAAAACTCAAGTTTTGATATTGTAGGGTCTTGAAGGTTTGGGTAAAACTAATTTCCTCTTTTGGTCAGAAAGGTAAACCCCATGTGCAGTTCTTAAAAAAAAAAAATTTAAATCCCCATGGAAAGAAAATACTACACTGCAAACCCAGAGTGCATCGGGGGTTACTGCAGATATTTCATTTTGGAAACCTGATCATTAAGATAATAAATATTCAGACATGACAAGCATTGGTAATACATGGCAAAATCACCAACAAACCCAGTCAACCAAAAACGGCCTATAACCTACACACATGTCAAAATAAATGGTGCAGTAGAGAGACAGACTGAACCGTCCTAATAAGGATACAATGAAGACAAAAATATATAGACTAGGACAAGGAGAAATACTAGTCCAAATAACTATATCCTGTCAAATTATTATAATTAAAACAAAATAATAAAAAAAAAAAATACTGTCAGCATAAATTAATACAAATACATAGTACTGGGCTAAAAGTGGTAATACCATATAGATTAATGTAATGTGCACTCAAATGTAGGACATTCCACATAAAGTCAGCATTACTCACACGTAAACGAATCCCAGTTTTCTCAGGTAATCCAGAAATTATCCAGGCTCTTTGATCAAATACAGACTGAGTGTATACTGTATGTAACATTTTCAAAGAAACACTAATATGGGAATAAATCTGACATCAGAGCCTGAGTAATGTTTGAGTTTCTCTTAACTGGCCCATCAAATAAAGTACAAACAATCCAAACTGTTTACTCATTTATCATGAGGCTCAGAAAGACAGATCGGCTTAGGCAGTCATCTCAGGAATATCTGATGTTATTTTAATAACTGCATAAGGCTCAATGATAAATTGAAAAAGACCTAAAAATTTAAAAGGAGAAAGCATTTTTGTACTTCTAAATGTATGCGCCAAGTTTTTAGAAATGCACTTTTTGTATTTGTGTTGGCTTCACACACTTAAAAAAATGTATATTGTTTCCTACAAAAAAATGGGCATTCATATTTTTCAAGGTAATATCAAATACTTTCTTGGAGTCATTTGACATATGAGACCCTGAACTAACATTGCAAATAGATCAAAATATCCAATAAGTTGATATATATAAAAAATTACTGACATTGTCACACAGTCATAAGGGGCCTATGTGATATAATTTCCTGGTTGTCTTGTCATATGACAACAAAATGGCTTCCTTGCATGCTGCTTTTACTCCACTAGTCCCTGCTGGTAGATGCAGTAAATACACCATCTGCTCCTGAAAAGAATCTTGATTCACGACCATTAAAAGGATTCTGATGGAATAATCTTCTTGCAAGCAACTTATAAAGTGCTAATATATCATTATATTGGATTTTTTACCAGTAGCTATTTCTTTTTTGGCGAAATGGGCCTTTCCACATCTGCTGCCTTTAACGTCACAGCTCAGCATTATCATTGAAAGCCGTGGGACTGTGTGTGTTATTGTGGTTCCATCAGCCAATCAACATTGTCATTTGCATGCAGTTCGACACTGTTTACTCAATTAAGATGAATGGGAATGCTAACAGATATAATTCTCTCCAGGTATGGTACACCTCGTTGGTTATACTACATGACTTAAAATGTTAGTTCACACAAAAATGAAAATTATCCCATAATTGACTCACCCTCAAGCCAGGGTTTCATCTTTCAGCCAAACACAATCAGAGTTATATAAAAAAAATATCCAGGCTCGTCCAAGCTTTACAATGGGAGTGAATGGTACCTTGCAAAGTCCCTTTAAGACAAGTAATTTCACTCGCCGGCCATCTTAGAAATGCCTCTCGGGCATGCAAGTGCAACTCCTATCTTTTTGAATGGGGAAACATCCAATTCTCCAAAACTGTTTCCTATTTTAAATCACCAATGAAATCTGATCAAAACTGTGTTTCTAAACACTCAAATCATGACAAAAAAATATACAAAGAAATGTAAAAAAGCATAAAGAAATAAATGAAGACATTTTTTTTCATGCAGACTTCATTTATTTCATGCAATGGTCTGGTATCAGCGTCAGTCGGCTGTACTTATTGTATTTCAGCCACACCACAAGGTGTCACTGTGGTCTCAACGCTTCACCCTCGCCTACTCTGAGCTCGATTGCTATGTCTGAGGTAAACCCCGCCCTCCTCATTACCCTATGCACGAATAACTGTTGGAAGAAATAAATAAATTAATAAATATATAAATAAATAAATGCATTAGAAATAAATAAATGTAGAAATGAATAAATGTGGAAATAAATAAAAATATAAATAAATATATGTATAAATAAATAAAAGAGTAAATAAATATAAATGGAAATAAATATATAAATAAATACATAAATATGGAAATAAATGTATAAATAATTATTCATTTTTGTTTTTTTGCTTTTCTATGTATATTTATTTATATATTTTTTTATTTATTTTTGCTTTTTTACATTTCTTTGTATATGTATTTATTTTTAATATTGGCAGCCCTGACATTCCATACTCAGAGCAGTAGTTGTTACAAATGTATTTATTTGAGTAAAGGCAATAACATTAAAATATCAGTATCAGCCAGAACTATCGTATTGGTGCATCTCAACATGTATAGGCAAATACATGTCTATATGAAATGTCAATATCATTTTTTAACATCTTTAAGTAACATCTGCTTTAGTTTATAGTTAATTTGCAAATAGCATAGAAAAACACTGCTTCCTTCTTCCTTCAACCAAGTCTTATATACTGCATGCTAGTTTTTGAAACAGTAAGACACCATATGCAGCCAAAAACATTTGAGATTGCGCTATAGAAGCCTTATCCTACCACAATCCTTGATAGGTTTTTTTAAGCCAATGGAAACGTGGAGATGGACTCACCACAATGTGGAAAATACTACCTCAGCCAAATATAAAATGTCATACAGACATGACTGAACATATCCATATGGTATAATACAGCATAAAGTAGCCAATAAAGGGATCAAAGATGAAGGATAAGTCTAACACCCAATAAAAGCCTCCAGCCAAAGTATCTATAGCAACAGACTTCACAATCCAGGATACAGCAGATATTCAAAAGCACAATGCAGACTTAAAGGATTATCACTGGACTTCCATAGAGGCGATGGTAAAAGCACAAATGGACAGATTGTCGTGTCTGTTCTGCTTAAAGACGGCACATGACCCTAATATTAAAGGGGTACTTATGCGCTGAGAAGATGAATGTGTATTTAAACTGGGTCATTTATGTAGTAGTTGAATTTGGTGCCTTCTAGACTGAGAAAAGCCAGAAAATGTATTTTTGGCTCAAGTGGATGAAAGACAACAACTCTCAGAATGCACTTGCCACTCCCAAAGCCACTGCTACTGGTTCACTTGCCCACCGCGCACTGCCCCTATACCGTTGTTTCCATTTTCTTAGTTAAAACCATTTAGTTCAGTTAGAGAACAGACACTACAATTAAAATCTGAACGTGTCTGTTCAATATAATGTGCGTGAGCCGATTGAGTGTCACGGCACAAACACAGCAGGAGTCAGATTACATTCATCACGAGAGCGAGGTAAGCGTGGAGCCGGCATAAATTCATGGCACATGTTCAGTCTGGCATGTTTTCAGATCGTGCCTACGAATATACTACCGGATTTCTACTGGTAGAAAGCTTAATGCTAAATCGCTGAAGTAACCCTTTAAGTTTAATGTTTTCTTCTTCCTGGCTTCCTTCCTTCAATGGTCTCCTCATGACACAAAGGTCAAAAGTCACCACCATCCTGCATCAAAGACTTAAGAGTGTCATGATTATTATTTCACATATATTACGGAATATCCACAGAAATGTTAGTAGGATCTGATTTCGGAAATAGTTTGTTTCTGAATATAAAAATGTTTACACAATGTAAAGTACTTGCTCTGGCACTAGTATTGGATGAAGAGATTTGTTTCTTGTTGTCAGTTGCTATCATTGTACAAGCAGAATGTGACGGTTGGTCGGTGTGGTATTTGTCCCACCCCTTCGCCACTATGATTGGATGGCTGGGTAAAAATTGATGAGTGCTTCGTTTTACCCAAAGTTGAACATTTTTCAGGACCATTCACATAAAACGTGTCTTTGCATCTAAAAATGTGAGACAATGGTTTCGAGACAAGCTTATGCAATAACGGAAATAACAGAAATAGCCAAACAGCAGAATAGACAGCTACTATTTTTGCCATGGGGGGAAAAAAAGAAAATAATCACACTGGCTCGATGCTCAGAGAACGACAGGACAGAGATCTGTTTGGGTTCACCCCATCCTCTGACGCAGACATAAATATGGGGAATACCATCGGCTTGTTCCAAGAGCTAAAACTAGTTGCTGTCAGAGCTGTTGAAATACTGTTGAACGTTTTTCAACGGCTCTGGTTGCTGTCAATAAAACTTGTCCTGCCTCCGGGGTCTTCTGATTGGTCAACTGTTTTGGAACTGACATTGATGAACGTGTAAAAGTTAAATTCTTTTCAGTCTTAAAAATGTCGCGCTTATATGCGAGACGCTGAAAAAGACGCAAGATGCAAGTGCAATGGTCATATATATCTGTCTAGGGCATGCTTACATAGGAAAACAATAGAAAAATAGCGCTTTGGAATGGAAAGGTGTGTTCTGTGTTAACGGGTCCTTTAACTCTCAGCGCCTCGTCACACTGTTGCCCTTTTAAAAACCACTGCGCTCCCATTAAAATCTATTGGATAAATTCGCTAGCCTTGGGAAAACATGCTTTGGTGGATGCAAGGCCTAAGGCTCTGTGTGAAATCGCCCCCATACCCTTAAATATGGCACTAAACCCCGGTGTCCGAAACCATGGATGTTATCAAGTGCACCCATTCAATCCCACAATGCACCGATATAACGAGCGTACAACCGATGTACTTTCAATGGCTAGCGAATACTCATAATGCACTGTGGGGGTCGCATTACAAATGAATTCCCGCGTCTCATCAGAAGATGCTGTCCGCAGCTGAATCATCCCATCCATTCATTTTACAAACCGCTGGTCCAATGTGGCTACAGTGTAATATCATACAGGTATACATTCCTTTTTAATTGATTATTAAATTGTTTAATTATGGTTTATACATGTTTTCATGGCAGAGTTAAATATTTGTATTACTACTGGAGCAGGCAATAATTCAAATGATTAATAAACAGCAAGCACAAACTATGCAAAGCACTGCATTCAGTGTCCGAATTCACTCCCTCGTTTCCATGTAGGGAATAGTGAATAAGGGTATAAGGGGCGATTTTGAACACAGCATTAGTGCTGATTTCTGTTACCCCGTACATAATTTATTTCTATGTGTTATGTTTACTATCCACCAGAACTCAATGTCATAGAAGTAAACCTACATTCCTTTAAGTTTTCAAATTATATTTCTGTCTTGTAAGGTGTTTATGTCTTATAAGTCTTGTGGAATGCTTTCAACCTTTTGTATCTAGATTAACTCCAGGTAGAAGGCTGAACAAATGCACTGCGCCACAAGTTGCGCTTTTGGTCTCTATGGCAACAAACTGCTGCTGCTTTCTCCGCATTCCAGTCCTGAAGTGCCTCCATCACCTCATGATTAAAATTTGTTCCACAAAACAAATGCACTCTTTATTGAATAATATTTTGCCGCTGCATCTTAAAACAGCTTAAATAGGTGTCAATAATCTCACTTTCAGAGACAGAAGATTTTAAAAATGATGAAAAATGCTTGAGTTCATACTGAGGTCTCTGACTTTTGATTGACTTTTTGAGCAAATTTAAGCATAGTTTGAAAAAAAAAAATTATATGGATATCTCAGATAACTTGGTTTTGAAAAGAATTTGGTGAGAAATGTTGGAGTTCATATTGAGATCTCTAACTTTTGATTGCATATTCTGAGCATAGTTTGAAAATAACTTTTTTATGGATATTACGGTATATCAGAGAGTACCTGAAAACCATACTTGAGTAAAAGTTGAGATTCCTGACAGCAAAAATGACTCCATTACAAGTTACAAATCTGATTTTAACAGTACTTAAGTATTTTAGTCGTACTGAATGTAGGCTCAAAGATGCAGTAGTCCTAAGAACACCTAAGAAACACGCCTGTGAAAAACAAGAAACATTTGATTAGGAGAGTTTACACTCACCTAAAGGATTATTAGGAACACCTGTTCAATTTCTCATTGATGCAATTATCTAATCAACCAATCACATGGCAGTTGCTTCAATGGATTTAGGGGTGTGGTCCTGGTCAAGACAATCTCCTGAACTCCATGAGAATGGGAAAGAAAGGTGATTTAAGTATTTCACAATCTGCTCAGTTACTGGGATTTTCACGCACAACCATTTCTAAGGTTTACAAAGAATGATGTGAAAAGGGAAAAACATCCAGTATGCAGCAGTCCTGTGGCGAAAATGCCTTGTTGATGCTAGAGGTCAGAGGAGAATGGGCTGACTGATTCAAGCTGATAGAAGAGCAACTTTGACTTAAATAACCACTCGTTACAACCAAGGTATGCAGCAAAGCATTTGTGAAGCCACAACACGCACAAACTTGAGGCGGATGGGCTACAACAGCAGAGGACCCCACCGGGTACCACTCATCTCCACTACAAATAGGAAAAAGAGGCTACAATTTGCACAAGATCACCAAAATTGGACAGTAGAAGACTGGAAAAATGTTGCCTGGTCTGATGAGTCTCAATTTCTGTTGAGACATTCAGATGGTAGAGTCAGAATTTGGCGTAAACAGAATGAGAACATGGATCCATCATGCCTTGTTACCACTGTGCAGGCTGGTGGTGGTGGTGTGATGGTGTGGGGGATGTTTTCTTGACACACTTTAGGCCCATTAGTGCCAATTAGGCATCGTTTGAATGCCACGGCCTACCTGAGCATTGTTTCTGACCATGTCCTTCCCTTTATGACCACCATGTACCCATCCTCTGATGGCTATTTCCAGCAGGATAATGCACCATGTCACAAAGCTTGAATCTTTTCAAATTGGTTTCTTGAACATGAAAATGAGTTCACTGTACTAAAATGGCCCCCACAGTCATCAGATCTCAACTCAAAAGAGCATCTTTGGGATGTGGTGGAACGGGAGTGTCGTGCCCTGGATGTGCATACCACAAATCTCCATCAACTGCAAGATGCTATCCTATCAATATGGGCCAACATTTCTAAAGAATGCTTTCAGCACCTTGTTGAATCAATGCCACGTAGAATTAAGGCAGTTCTGAAGGCAAAAGGGGGTCAAACACAGTATCAGTATGGTGCTCCTAATAATCCTTTAGGTGAGTGTATTTTCTAAACATCTATAACCTCTCAGGTCTCAGTTAAGCTCAAGTGCTCGAAAAGGGCATTAGCAAACCAATATCATTCAAAAAGTTCTCTTCATTATAATGGATAAATAAAATAATGTTAAAGTCACTATGAAATCTAAATAGTTTTTAGGCTTTTAGTATGAAAATGTTAGCTTTACTGTTATCTATAAGCTAGTGTGCTCCAAAACAATGACAAAATTTGCATTTAGAAAGTATAAGCATTTAAAACGTACAGTAACTTCCACCAATATGGATCAATGATTGTGATGACATCACTCTACACGTCAGCTTCTCATCAGATTTTCTGTCCAATCAAATGCTCTCTAGAATCTGAAGTGTTCTGCCGACTAAATGAGGGGCTTTTGCGCCGTGGGAACCTTTTCATAGTTCCTGGAACTATTGGTAAAGTGCCCTGATTGTGGCGTGTTTGCACCGCAGGAACTAGGAACAATTTTAGTTCTAGGAACTCCTTTTGGGGGAACTAAATTAGCTCCTATTTCAGAGCAGGGTCTACACCAGCACAATAGGAACTACCAGGGTTGTAAGTCTAGTCTGATTGGCCGACCACAGACGAAACACCAGCACCTGCCATTTTAAAAAAGCAGCCTACACACATAGATTATAGCCTATGTATTTACCCAAGAAACTAACTCTATCTACATGGAAAAACAGTGATAGATGGACCTCTCAACCAAGCTGCAGTCATATCCTCATCTCATATATGACACACCTGCAATTCACAACTACCTGCTAATGACCTCACATTCATGTATAGTAGCCTTGTTGACAATTTTGGGTGGGTACTAAGGGCAAAATGCACAAGATATAGTAGCCTACCGTCAATTCCCTGTCGATGGCAATAGCAGAAAAAGTTAGGTGTCAAGCAAAATGTAACTGCATTACTCATCATAAATGTATTGGGAGTAAAGTATACATATACTTTTTCAAAAATGTAATCAGAGAGTAAAAGTTGCTAATATCTTTGACACTCAGTAAAATTACAAAGTAGTCAAAAATATACCTAAGTAGATTAAATACATTTACTCAAATAAATACATTTACTCAAATACTGCACAGGGCATTTTTGCAAATCTGAGTTTAGTTTGAAAACAGAGAATTAATATGGATATTATATCTCAGATCATTTGCTTTTGAAAGAATTTGGTGAGAAACATCTGAGTTCATATTGAGAGCTCTGGCTTTTGATTGCACAAGGCATATTTGCAAATCTGAGCAGAGTTTGAGGCATTATTGAGATCTCTTCTGAAACTCTACAGGAGAACATTTTGATTTCTATGGTCTTTTTTTTTTCAGGGGAAAAAAAAGCAGGAGACTCTCCATTCGATTGCCATTCTGTCTAGGAGAAACAATTGAGATGTAAAAGCAATCTCATTTGTGATTTATTTTCTATGGGAGATTGCTCTCTGCTCTACTTCATGTGTCATAATGTGTCATAATCACAGAAGCTTGAGACCTCCCACACAAAACTGAAGTGTGACTACATTTCCTGTGGCTACAGAAAAACCTGTACGTGAGATCAATCATTGCAATAAATCTCAATGGTCTTCGCTCTCCAGAGCCATATGGCCTGGCCATGATTTCTGTAAGTCACCTGAATGGAAACAATGTTGTGCTGTGCCTGTGCAAATAAATGGCAGAATTGTTCTAGTGGGGCAGTGGAACACACAGTGGGAGTTTGAGACAGCAAGACGTAGGATTAATTAGCATACGCAGGCTAACGTGCTGATAATTAGCTTGTCTGTAGCGCATTCTGCTAAGACTGAGCCCCGACTGAAAGCCCTTGGGGAGCATGAGTCATTCCCTGCAGGAGGCTGAGGAAAACATCACTCAGGACCCTTTTACATCGCTCGTGCCATTATGAGGCTAAAGAGTATGTTGCTAGTGGTAACAGCCCTTTTGATTAAATTCCTTATGATGATATTATGAGATTTGATTTGACATTTAAAGTATGCATGGAAATTCTTATTAAAAAATCTGCACGCGGATAAAATAATCTCTGCAATTCAAAGTGACACAAAAGACGATGTGAAGACTGTTCAGGATGTGTTTTTCTGTGCTAATGGGCTTGATTGCTTTTGACTGAACATTTGATTGAGAGGAAATAATCTTATATCAAAAAGATCAAAGTAAAAAAATAAAAAATGTTGATGTTGATTCTTGAATTTGAAAACACATAAAAACTTAAAAGACTTTGAAATGTAATTAAAAAGCTGCACTACTTCTCACAGGAATAATATCACAACTCAGATCTCTTTAATGTCTCAGTTGTTTGTCCTAGACAGCGAAATGACAGCAAATGGAGACCGTTAGGGCCTGTTTACACCTCACTTCATGCGTTTTCTCTGATCGGATAGTTACCCGATTGTGAAAAGACCAGGGGCCTGTACCATAGTTTAACAAATTCAGGGTTACAGGATTAGTTTCGAGTTGACAAAACCAAACCAATCTATTCGGGTTTTGTTGATTCATTTCTCTCTTCTGCAGAATATTACATGATTGAAAAATATTAAGAGTTTAAACTAATTTACACAGCAAGAAGACGCATATGTCAATGCAAGTAAAAGTAATGAAGTTAGTTTAGTTGATATATAGAGAGGATTGAACATTTAAGCTCACATGTAGTCATTTGTATAGGTTTACTTATTGATTTTAAAGCTTAGGCCTATTTGTATGACCTTTATACAGGCTATTTAAATTTGAACAAAGTGCCTATTAAGGATTTATTAACTGAAATTATATATGTGTAATTGATTTAGGTACAATAATTACATAAATTATATCTAAATCATTCAAAATTATTATTATAAATAAGCATTGTTAAAAGGGAGACGCTTTAGTCTTTAGTAGAAAAAGGGGGAGTGATTTTATTGCATCAGAGATGTGTCACTTTGCTCACAGCTGATTGATCCAATTTCAGTTCGTGATCTCTTATCCAGAACATAACCAGCCCTGGAGCAGTTTAGCCGTGGAGCGCAAGTTACTATGGAGATGAACACTGCTAAAAGCCAAACCACTTTTACCTAAAACCCAGGATTGGCACAAACTAAGCCAAACATATCTGGCTAGGCAGCTAAACTGGCTTCATGGTATAGGCCCCAAGTATAAATGCCCTCCAAAACACTAGTTTAAACCACTTCAGGAGGTAGTCTGAGATGCATTCTGGACCAAACTGCACAAGTATAAATGCATCTGGTTGCTGAAACCTTTGATTGTGAAATTAGCTGATGATAAATAAAACGCAGCTCATATCTGTTACTTTCGCTGATGTTAACTCCGTTAAATTTACATATAGCGCGGGAACAGAGATTTTATGTGGCCAGGTGTAAATGGAACCATTTGAACAAATCAGATATCTATCCAATGAGTAAAAATGCATGAAATGACCAGGTGTAAACAGGCCCTTAACCTTTTAAAGTGTACATTTTTTTCTCCTTTAGAGTTTCAGAAGAGATGGCTCACCAATGGCTCAAATTGTGCTAACATGTTCCAAGATACCAAAGTTTGTGATCAACAGTTAGACTTCTTAATATGAACTTTTACATTCTTTCAAGACCAAATGATACATTAGTAAATTAGAAATTTCTCCCTAGGAAGACAAAGTTGATACTTAAAGTTGACATGAAACAGAAGTTCTTTCTTATTGTGATGTATATCCAGTGAAACGGCTTCTTGAACATGAAAAAGTAGAGCAAGACTTCATTTTGTCCATTGGGAACTGATTTGATGTTTGTGGTTTGCTATTGGTTGATCTCATGTGAGTGAAAGGTTGTCCGGCCCTCGCGCCAGTAAACACGGCATCAGAGAAAAGAAGAGATGTCGCTGCAAGAGGGAGAGGAAGTTATTTTGATTAAAGATTACGAGGGCACATTTATTTTTAAAAGATAATGTGCAAGGATCAATAAATGTTAAATAGTTATTTCTTCAGTGATTTCTGCTCCTGACTGAGAAACCAGACAGTTGGAGGGGTCAGAGAGCTCTCAGATTTCATCAAAAATATCTTAATTTGTGTTAAGAAGATGAACAAAGGTCTTATGGGTTTGGAACGATATGAGGGTGAGTAAATGCTTTTCATATGTTGTTGATTTATTCCCTTAAGTCTCGTGAGCAGTGAACGAGCCACCTCTGAGCAATGCCGTTTTCCTCTGGGTTGAGTAAATTTACACACTCTTTTCTCTCTCTCTCTTTCTCTCACTAACCCGATAAATTACTGCAGTACCACCAAGCCTGGCGTTATTTTATCCTTACATGTTAAAAAAAGCACTTGCATTTAGCTCTGACAATTTGAGATGATGTTACGGAAAGAAAGAGAATTTAAAAATTGTCGC
Organism: Gobiocypris rarus; assembly: GCA_023029165.1. Lineage (NCBI taxonomy): Eukaryota > Metazoa > Chordata > Actinopteri > Cypriniformes > Gobionidae > Gobiocypris > Gobiocypris rarus. The sequence goes on from CM040910.1 coordinate 41,955,153, forward strand.
ATTTAGTTGCTAATCACTTTGTTTGTTTGTTTCCAGAGCCAGCCATAGCAGTTTTGTTTCCGATCTAAAACTGATAAAGCAATCCTAATTTAACCTTATAGCCTCACGCTGTGATTCATGTTGCTATAGCAACCATCATACGTGACTGCGGAGCCCATAGTGCTCATATCAAGAATAAATGGGTTTTTGTTTTTGTTCTATTCACTTCTGTTTCTTTTATCACTCACAGCCAGCTTTTTGTGCTTTGCAGCATTACACCAATAAGTTATAAAATGATTGCAAGGCAGGCGACTGAGAACAGACAATGGTGATTTAGAGTTTTTGATTGGTGCTCTCAACATAAAGTGATATATTATTGATGATATTGTGTTGTGAATGTTCTTCCTAGAATTTATTCTTCTAGAATTGCACAAAATGGCTTTAAAAAAACAAGGATTTGGTTGTTTGCCGAAACCATGAGAAGCCTTGAGCATTCACTGATTGATTGCAAGAAAATGGTAATTGCATTGCTACACTTGCATTTTCAGGCAAAATTGTTTGTCAGGGAGCCGTTTTCTCTCCAGGCCGTGATCAAAGTCAGGCAGTCAACATCAAGTTAATATAAAACAAAGTAAGAGCGGTAACAAAACAAAAAAAGACGAGAGGAAGAGATCAAGCAAGGGCAAAGCATGGTCTAAATTGCTCTCAGAAAAATTCTCAGATCACTGAACGGCTTCTAAATATGGAGGCAGATAACCGTCGTACAGACGTATTGTTCAGGGTGCACATATGGTGCCAAGCTCTGGTATTCCAGTCCACTAAACAAATTGTTCAGCTGCCAGCTGAAGCCCTGTCCACACTGACAGCAGTTTCAGCTCTGGAGGTTTGTGTACTTTTGGTAGTGAAGGTGCTCGCGCTGAGGGATGCCTTCAAATTATTTGTGGGATTTTAAAGCTTTATGAAAAATCTGATTCAGTCATTTCGTTTTGACGTATTCTTGCCGTAAAAAGTTTAACATTGTGCAGAATAACTCTGTACTCTCGGGCTGGATGGCCTGCATTGTCATCCCGTAGACTCAGACACTGGTGTATTTATATATATATATATATATATATATATATATATATATATATATATATATATATATATATATATAATTATGGTCTTCATTCACAAGATAATTATCATCCCAAAGGTCCGTACAAATGTGGGTAAACAGAACAAGTTACAAGATAAATTATGCTTAAAAGATTTGGTATCTCTAAATTAATTTAAGGGTTTAAAGGACTTGATCTTGGATTAACTTGATTGTAATTGTGATTTGTGTATATTTGTAAATTAATGTATTTTTTGTTTTATGTTTATGTTTAACTAAGTGTGCTGCCTGTCTTAGCCATTGGCCAGGACCCTCTATGTAAAATAGCTTTATTTCCTGGTAAAATAAAAATGAAATAAAAAAGTCAGAAAGATTTTTTAATGTTTCTGAAAATGTATCTCACCAAGCCTGCATTTATTTGATGAAAAAACAGTAAAAACAGCAATATTATTCTGAATTTTAATGTATGTGTTTAAAATGTACAAAATGTTAAAGCTGAATTTTCAGCATCACTACTCCAGTCTCCAGTGTCACATGATCCTTCAGAAATCATTCCAATATGATGAAACGTTGACTTATTATTATCAATGTTGAAAACAGTTGTGCTGTTTCATATTTTTGTGGAAACTGTGATAAATTTGTTCAGGATTCTTTGATGAATAGAAATTTCAAAAGAACAGCATTTATTTGAAATAGATTTATTTTTATCACTGTCACTTTTGATGAATTCAATGCATATTTGCTGAATCTTTTTTTAAATGTATTTCTTAGGGAACACAAAATAAACTCATACTGACTCCAAACTTTTAAGTGGTAGTTTATATAAATATTTATTATATTATATTTTGTGAGAAGAGATTAATCCCATCAAAAATGACGCTGTCACTTTGCTGCCAGTTGCTGTCGGTGTAAACGAAGGCTTAAAGGGACAGTTCACTCAAAAATCTAAGTTCTCTCGTCATTTATTCACCATCATGTTGTGAACTTTTGTGACTTTTTGCATGAAACACAAAGGGAGAAGTTTAGCAAAATGTCCAAACAGCTATTTTTCCCACAATGAAAGTGAATTGTGACCAAGGACAGCTCGCCATTCATCTTTGATAAACATAATGGTGAGTAAACGATGACCGAACTTTCATTTTTGAGTGAACTCCTTTTAAATAAAAGTGCAATGACCCAAACATGGTTTTGTTGTTTTAGGAAACACACAAGGAATAAAAGTAAATGGCTTTTAAGTAAATCACAGACATACAGAGGAAGTGGATAAAATAAACTATAGCATTCATTCTCAATCACCACATGCAAGAGTGAGTGTGTGTGTGTGTTTGTGTGTGTGTGTGTGTGTTTGTGTGTGTGTGTGTGTGTGTGTGTGTGTGTGTGTGTGTGTGTGTGTGTGTGTGTGTGTGTGTGTGTGTGTGTGTGTGTGTGTGTGTGTGTGTGTGTGTGTGTGTGTGTGTGTGTGTGTGTGTGTGTGTGTGTGTGTGTGTGTGGCTTAATTCTGACAAGAAGCAGAAACAGTCGCTCACTTCTGGCATGCGTGTGGTCGCCTCTCTCTAACATCTTCGAAACAACAGTAGATTAATAAGCCACATTTCCCAAACAAGCTAAGTAACACAACAAAACACCCCAAAGCATTTTTTGCTCGCAGGATGCCGTTCTGTTTGTTAACATCTGGACATCTGTTAATTTCTGGACAGCTTGAAATGAATACAGATCCAGAGAACAGGAAACACTCAGTTGCCAGGAGACATCAGCAGAATGTGTTAGCAAATGCTGGAGAGGTGGTACGAGGCCTGAGACAGGAACCTGTTGACAGGAAACCCACACAACACAATGCAGAAATATCTGGAAGGTTTACTGAGCAGATGTCACAATTTCTTTCTCACATTAGCAGCTAGTTTTAAAATACACACAGTATAATGCTCAAAACACTGAAAGTTGCGCTTATGGGCTATATTTCTGCAAATGCAACGTAAGAAGTTGGCCCGTTTTAAAATAACTAATAGACTTCAATATATAGACAACATACACATATATAGTTTTTCAGCATTGCAGTGTTGATGACATAAAAACATAATGTGCCTTCCAAACATTTATTAACATAAATCCTTATCATTTCTTAATATACACTGAAAAATAATTTGTCTTTAAGAAACAATTTTCACTCAGAAAATTGCTAAATTTCACAAATAATTACAAAGAAACGTCTGTGTGATTTAATAACGTTAGGTGTGTAATTTACATTTTGTCTCTTGTTTTATCCATGAAACTTCAACAGCTAATGACACGACACAAGCAGGAAATTGTTGGATGGCGACTCGACACTCGTTGTTTTATGCTCTATTATTCTATTGTGTTTTCAGAGAAAGAGGGCCAACACAATGCCACCTCTTACATGAACAACCTGTGCACAGCCCTACGCACTTTTATATTCGCTCAACACCCTTATGGACTGTGTTGCTCAAATGTAAAGGTCAGTGCAAGTAAGCTTTTGGTGTCTCTGAAGTGGTTTTGCGGTAGCTGAAACCAAGAGTCTGTGCATTTCATGAGTAAATGACTCAATGCCACAATAAAATAATCAGTGAAGCATAAAGGTTCCAAAGAGAGTTTTTGCAGCGATGCCGTAAAGAACCATTGTTGTTACACATGCACATAATGCATAAAACATAACATTACTCTGTGTGTTCGCTCTGCGGCAACTATGAGACACTTGTTGCACACTGCAGTGAGCTAGATCAGGCATGGTAAAACATGGCTCACAGTAAATCAAGAAAACCAGATTTAAATAATAAGACTAACTTTGTTGAGCTATATAACAATGATTATTTTTCTATCTAAGTACAGTTGCTCACCTGTGTAAAACACATAATACAGTACACAAAAAAAAGGTTCTTCTGTGTTTTTTTGGGGTGTTTAAGGTGATATATAGCACCACTACTATATACAGAACCTGTTAAGCCCAGTGTGGTTCTTCAGAGGTTCTTTAGGGTGATTAAGGTGCTATATAGCACCACTGCCATACAAAGAACCGTTAGTTCTTTAAAGGTTCTCTAACTCTCTCTAAGTCTCTTGGGGAAAAGATTAAAAAAACTACATTCAAATACTGTGTATTTCCTGAAGATAACATGGGGTTCTCAACATTTTGCCCCCAAGGCCCCCATAAGGAAATACTCCATGGCCCCCACAAGAGACTTTTTGACCTCAGAAAAGCATAAAGTGTTTCAAAACAGCTTTTGCCATTGTAGTAAATTCCCATTCATAGCAAACATATGAGAGTGCAGTAACAGATTTAAAATCTATGGTGGAGAATGGGGTGGTTCTATGGTTCTACATAGCACCATTTAACAAAGCTGCTGTATAGCAACTTTAAAGATAGGTGCTGTTTAGTACTTAAAGTGGTTCCCCTATGATTACAAGCCAATGAACCCCTTTTAGTGCTATTTAGCACCAGTTTTGTTTAGAGTGTATATTAAAGCATCTCTGGTGTCTCCATGGATTCTACAAAATAAAACCGGAAATCAGGGGTAACGCGGGTATGATGTCATTGATAGGCGACGCACGGTCAAAATATATGTCCTAGTTAAAATTGCTTATTTTTCTGGATTTAAAAATTCTTGAAAACATTTGGGATAATGTAAGTACAAAAGTTAACAATATATAACATTGTCCTAGTGGTTTTTGGATATTTGAATCCAAAAATCTTACATATTGTGCCTTTAAGGTTCTTCATGGATTCCATCAATAAAGAACCTTTATTTTTAAGAGTGTGGTGTCAAATTATAAATGAAATGAATAAGGACAATATATATATATATATATATATATATATATATATATATATATATATATATATATATATATATATATATATATATATATATATATTAGATGTGGGCATAGATTAATTTTTTTAATCTAGATCAATCTAGATTAATTTTGGAATTAATCTAGATTAATCTAGATTAAAATGGCTCATTTGAATTCTGCGAAAGCATTCAGAATATGTGTGCTACTCAAATAATGACTGGTGCTTTCACACTTGGTTCGATTGCCTGACCGAACCCGAGTTCGATTGCTCCCCTGCTGGACCGTGTTCATATTTTATTATTTGGGTCTGAACGAGTGCGTTTGCGTCATCAGATCAGCAGCTGTTTACCTATGGGATGATTTTAGACTCAAAATGATTAATACATGCACACACAATTATCCATGAACTTTTCACTATCCACAAACAAATGCCTTTCAACTTGTATGTGTAAAACACAGAATTGCATGAATGTGCTGCAGTTTGTACAAATAGAGACATTTTTTTGAATACAAATGTTTTATTTTGCATTAGTGTATCATAATTTGCACATGCAACAAATAAGATGTGCATTTGTGGATCATGTGACGTGTGCATTTATTGACGTCTTTTCTGCATTGATCTCATTTTATTCATTTGAATTTTGAGACTTTCATTTCGCATTTTCAAGCATTTCACGTTTTCAAGCATTTCACAAACCACACACAAACAACTACCAGTGAATGCGCCTGGTGCTGATTATTAATGTATGCACAACTACCAAATGTGCATTTCTACATTAAAACTTTACAACTTGTATGTGCAAAATCCAGATTGACATGAATGTGCAGTATTTTGTACAAACAGAGACATATTTGTGAATACAAAAATTCGATGTTGGTCAGAATTTGTGCGTGCACCGAGTACGATGTGCATTTGTGGATCCGGTGACACGTGTGCATTCATTGACTCGTTTGTGAGTCGATCCTATTTGATTCATTTGGATTTTGAGACTTTCATTTCGCCAGTTTGGCCTTGCACGATCCACACACACAGCTGTCTAAGAAAACCTGCTACCACTAGATGGCAGTATTCTGCCGAAACAGACAACGGCACCGGAAGCGTTCTTCTGCCTATAAAACACTTAATATGAAATATAGCGCATAAAGTTTAGCCTACTCAATATCATTGAGTTTTAATATCATCGTCTAACTGCATTAAGCCACATTAGCATTTTATTTTATAATAGGCTGATTAGGCTCTATGGGAGAAAACGCTTAGTCCCCACATGGAAAAATACTATTGTATATTATAGTAAAATTACTCTAGTAAATACTATAGTGTTTTTGAATTAGTAAATGTACTACAGTAAATTAACGAAGTGTAGTAAATACTATATAATATACTACAATTTACTGTAATATCGTTACCATAGTATTGTTCAAAAACACTATAGTAGGCCTTTACTAATTTATTGTAATTTTACTATAATATACAATAGTATTTTCCATGTGGGGACTAAGCGTTTTCTCCCATAGAGCCTAATCAGCCTATTATAAAAGAAAGTGCTTAATGTGGCTTAATGCAGTTAGACGATGATATTAAAACTGAGTAGGCTACACTTTATGCGCTATATTTCATATTAAGCATTTTATAATGGTTTTCTATAGGAGAAAAATATTGAGATAAATGTTGTGTTCATAACTTAATCTGCTTGCCTATACTGTTAAGCGCTTTTCGCCTTTATAATGAGGAAAGATTAAGTGTTTTATAGGCAGAAGAACGCTTCCGTGCCGTTGTCTGTTTCGCAGAATACTGCCATCTAGTGGTAGCAGGTTTTCTTAGACAGCTGTGTGTGTGGATCGTGCAAGGCCAAACTGGCGAAATGAAAGTCTCAAAATCCAAATGAATCAAATAGGATCGACTCACAAACGAGTCAATGAATGCACACGCGTCACCGGATCCACAAATGCACATCGACTCGTGCACGCACAAATTCTGACCAACATCGAATTTTTGTATTCACAAATATGTCTCTGTTTGTACAAAATACTGCACATTCATGTCAATCTGGATTTTGCACATACAAGTTGTAAAGTTTTAATGTAGAAATGCACATTTGGTAGTTGTGCATACATTAATAATCAGCACCAGGCGCATTCACTGGTAGTTGTTTGTGTGTGGTTTGTGAAATGCTTGAAAACGTGAAATGCTTGAAAATGCGAAATGAAAGTCTCAAAATCCAAATGAATAAAATGAGATCAATGCAGAAAAGACCAATAAATGCACACGCGTCACATGATCCACAAATGCACATCTTATTTGTTGCATGTGCAAATTATGATACACTAATGCAAAATAAAACATTTGTATTCAAAAAAATGTCTCTATTTGTACAAACTGCAGCACATTCATGCAATTCTGTGTTTTGCACATACAAGTTGAAAGGCATTTGTTTGTGGATAGTGAAAAGTTCATGGATAATTGTGTGTGCATGTATTAATCATTTTGAGTCTAAAATCATCCCATATTTACCCCGTTGCTTGGCAACAAAGGCAAGCGAGAAGGTGGCAAAATGAATAGCGTTGTTCACATAACTTTTCATATTTTTGTTTTTGAACCGTTGGTTTTGTTACCAAAGCTTCAGTATGTAATGACACTTGCGTCTATCTGCCGCGAATGTACTGCAAATGCTCTAAAGAACGCTGAAGATGAACAGAAATGAGATGTACAGCTCTATGCTTATGTCAGTCACGCTCGTCAGGCCTCGAGTGCAGTTCGCGGGTGCCCACCGAGTTCGGATGCCAGCGTTCACGCTTGATGTGGTAATTTCACAGTAGGCATACACGCAGGTTCGAAGACTCGTTCTCGCTCAGTGCAATTCGGCTAGGAATACACCCGCGCTAAAATATCAAGGTGAAAGTCATCATAGCTTGCGTAGTATAGACTCAGCTCCCAACCCAATTTTGAGAATAGATTAACGGCGATATTTTTTTTATCGCCCGATAAGAGTCTCACGTTAACGAGCAGGTTAACGCCGATAACGCAGCACTAATATATATATATATATATATATATATATATATATATATATATATATATATATATATATATATATATATATATATATATATATATATGTATATATGTATATATATATATATATATATATATATATATATATATATATATATATATATATATACAGTTCCTTCTCAAAAAATTAGCATGATTTTGGCATACAGCTCATGAAAACCCAAAATTCCTATCTCAAAAAATTTGCATATCATGAAAAGGTTCTCTAAACGAGCTATTAACCTAATCATCTGAATCAACTAATTAACTCTAAACAACTGCAAAAGATTCCTGAGGCTTTTAAAACTCCCAGCCTGGTTCATTACTCAAAACCACAATCATGGGTAAGACTGCGACCTGACTGCTGTCCAGAAGGCCATCATTGACACTCTCAAGCGAGAGGGTAAGACACAGAAAGAAATTTCTGAACGAATAGGCTGTTCCCAGAGTGCTGTATCAAGGCACCTCAGTGGGAAGTCTGTGGGAAGGAAAAGTGCAAAAACGCTGCACACCGAAGAGGTGACCGGACCCTGAGGAAGATTGTGAGAAGGACCGATTCCAGACCTTGGTGGAACTGAAGCAGTGGACTGAGTCTGGAGTAGAAACATCCAGAGCCACCGTGCACAGGCATGTGCAGGAAATGGGCTACAGGTGCCGTGATTCCCCAGGTCAAGCCACTTTTGAACCACAAACAGCAGCAAAAGCGCCTGACCTGGGCTACAGAGAAGCAGCACTGGACTGTCGCTCAAATTTTGCATGTCATTTGGAAAAAGGTGCCAGAGTCTGGAGGAAGACTGGGGAGGAGGAAATGCCAAAATGCCTGAAGTCCAGTGTCAAGTACCCACAGTCATGGTGATGGTCTGGGGTGCCATGTCAGCTGCTGGTGTTGGTCCACTGTGTTTTATCAAGGGCAGGGTCAATGCAGCTAGCTATCGGGAGATTTTGGAGCACTTCAGGCTTCCATCTGCTGAAAAGCTTTATGGAGATGAAGATTTCGTTTTTCAGCACGACCTGGCACCTGCTCACAGTGCCAAAACCACTGGTAAATGGTTTACTGACCATGGTATTACTGTGCTCAATTGGCCTGCCAACTCTCCTGACCTGAACCCCATAGAGAATCTGTGGGATATTGTGAAGAGAAAGTTGAGAGACGCAAGACCCAACACTCTGGATGAGCTTAAGGCCGCTATCGAAGCATCCTGGGCCTCCATAACACCTCAGCAGTGCCACAGGCTGATTGCCTCCATGCCACGCCGCAGTCATTTCTGCAAAAGGATTCCCCACCAAGTATTGAGTGCATAACTGAACATAATTATTTGAAGTTTGACTTTTTTTTGTATTAAAAAAACTTTTCTTTTATTGGTCGGATGAAATATGCACATTTTTTTAGATTTCATGAGCTGTATGCCAAAATTATCAGTATTAAAACAATAAAATACCTGAAATATTTCAGTTGGTGTGCAATGAATCTAAAATATATGAAAGTTTAATCATTAGGCTACATTATGGAAAATAATGAACTTTTATCACAATATGCTAATTTTTTGAGAAGGACCTGTATATATATATAGAATATGCTTCTGTGAGTAACGAGCAACATTATGCATGCAAATGTTTTCAATGAACTTTTTTTTGGGGACAGTTTAATGGGGGCCTCTAGTGGATACATCACTCACATCTTGTGGATTCGAAAAGATTCTTTGTTTTACCACCATCTATAGAATTTAACTCATTATAGTTTAGAGTCATTCAATCAATGAGACCACAATACATTATTCATTGCTGACAGCTTGCTGAACACTAAGTGCTTAAAGCACTGCTGATATAATTAGTTTGATTGATTATCTCCTGCATTATAAGGTGTCACACGCTGTCACCTCACATTATATTTAGGTTCACGGCATAGGACTAATTGTGGTTGAATATACCTTTCACACTACAAAACAACCACTTGCAAAATGGGATCTCATGAAAACATGTTCAGGTCATGTAATTTTCAAGGTAATTTTTTACTTTTTATTTTTTTCTTGGACTGGTGAATTTTAATAACTGCAATCCATCTGAACATTTTACGTTTTAGTTTTTACATTTTACTTTCCTGTTTTTACACTTTTTTGTTTAATTGAGATTAAGGGAGAAACTGAATAATGCATGGGACATTTTACTTTTGATTTGTTTTTTCTTTCTTTTTCTCATTTTTCTCTTATTCTCAAAGCTGATTCTCATTATTAAAGTGACTGTAATGCAATATATTTCTATTGGTCAAATATATTTTAACCAGCATCAATTCCACCATGACATAATCAATACTAGCTAGCACTTCACAATCCAAAGGTCTCGATTGTTAACATTAATGTATTAACTAACATTAACTAACAATGAGAAATATATTTGATAGTGTTTATTAGTCTTTGTTTATGTTAGTTAATAAAAATCCATCTGTTCTTGCTCATGTTAGTTCACAATGCATTAACTAATGTTAACAAATACAGCATTTGATTATAATAATGCATTAGTACATGTTGAAATTAGCATTAACTAAGATTAATAAATGCTGTAATAGTATTGTTCATTCTTAGTTCATGTTAACTAAAGCAGTTAACTAATGAAACCTTATTGTTAAGTGTTACCCAATCATTCCAGGAGGTCCTTTCATCTAAATAAAGCACAAAAGCACGATGGTCCAAAAGAAGGCTTCATTGTCTTCAAACTAATTATAATTTCTTACTTCTATCTGTTGATTTTGAGGTGAAATGTGACCTGGACATGTTCCTGACAGATTCACCCAAAAACAGTAACTACTGTTTTCCACGTAAACCTCTCACACCTTCAGGAAATGACCGATTTTGACACATGAATTACCAATCGACTCTTGTTTCCTGAGGTGAATACTGATGCAGAAATGTTGTTGTCCTCAACACAGATTCTCTGAAGTACACACGCAGAGTTCCACCTAACTGATAGTGGAGAGCTGTGCTTTGAAGGAAGGCCATTGTTGAGTAGCACCTCTCAGCGTGCATTACATAAATGTGGGGCTGTTACTGAGGGCAGGCGAGTGTTTAGCATCAGAGGCAGTAATGTGGGGGTGTGTGAGGGCCACTTCACCCGAACCAGACTGCTCTGATTGGCCTGCACATTAGAGCTTGACAGAGGTTTCCACATAGAGGAGGGCCAGTGAAGGCATCAGGGCCCTTCAAAGTCAGTAATGCTTTGTGGATGCATGTGTGTGAGAGAGAAAAAATGCATTGACGTGCAAAAATGCATTTATTCATGTGCTACATCTGTAATATATAAGTACTTTAAACAAATATGATTAATTAATGATTATTATCAGTGGTGCATGAGATACGATGATGTAAGAATTGTTGCGTTTTAATGTTTTTCTTAGCCTATCCAGTTGAATCCACCTGATGTGGCGCATTCAAAAACACTGCCGAAATAGAGCAGCTCAATGCGGAGAAGATCTTGGTTACATCAAAACCACAACCAAGCTGGTCAGAACGCATTTTCTGCCCTAGTTTTTCATTGCTTTTTATGTAAACATGCGCTAGACGAACATATTTGAACATGCTCCTTTCCAAACAGAATTGAATCAACATTGACCTGACTTGAGCTGAATAATGACACTATTGTCTTCTGTAGAGACGTTTCTTTATATATATATATATATATATATATATATATATATATATATATATATATATATATATATATATATATATATATATATATATATATATATATATATATGTTAGAGTATTGAGCTTAGCAACATCAAACTCTATTTGAAATCATTTGTGAGTCAAGTCTCCATCTCAGGTTTTGGATGCTGCCAATGTAGGGGGTACGCTATGTAGGCAGTTAGCAGCTCACTAGGTATCGGAACATTTACTTTGTGACAGTGAACCGCAACAATCACAAATCATTATTTAAATAGATGTAAGAAAGTAGAGCAATCATAATTTAGAATGCGGCTTCTATGATGACGTTGTCGCCGTTGGTTACATTATGAATGCTAAGTGTTCTATCAATGTTCCATGAACGTTTTGAATTGTACAAAAGCACACCCAATGCTAAAATTGTCCACAAAACTGTTCGGAATTGTATGTTAAATGGTTCAGGCTTAATCAATAGCAGAAGCCCAATACTTAGTGTCAGGGCTTTCGAACAAACCCTAACCAGAATGTTTTAGGAATATCAATACAGAGCTGCCATGCACGCATTGTGTTAATCTCTTCAGCGTTCCATTCCAGAGCTGCCCCACTTCTGTAATCCGTACATCATAAGACAGCATCAGACAGCGAGTGCAGTTTGTATTGTGTGGTCTGTCGCACATGGAAATGGAAGAACTTGTTCCTGGTTGATGTTTTATCTGGATCGAGATGCTTAGCCATTGCAGCCTAATTACAGGGACCATCTCCTTGAAGCACCATGTTCATTGGCACAGGTGAAAGCACTGGGTTCTAATGTCAATATCTCTCCAGCTCCTTGATCAGCAAAGTTAATCTTGATTTCAGCTGCAACCTTCACATTAGCACACCAGATCTTTGCCCATTATGCAACCCCCACACTATGGAAGTGGCAATGAAACCATTAGTGACCCAGCTGGAGTGATAAGAGTGTGGTTCGATTCATCTAGCCTGCATTACTTGTCATGCATGAAATGCTCCTCCAACGAATTGCTGTGACACAAAAAGACACCAACTTTGGACTTACCTTTGAGATGTGCTTTTGTACTTCTGCCTGTAAGACAAAAAATGGAAGCACATTAGCTTGCGTCCATAATGAGCACATGCCATGGGAGAAAGTAATTTTACGTGTTTAAAGTACAAGATTGACTAGAACAGCATGCTCTCTTTCCAGTGTGAACAAAGCATCTCAAGAAATTCTCACTTTCCCGTTGCAGTGAATTAGTTATCACATTAAGCTTCTGTTATCGGATGCATTTTAGACTGACAGTTTGAAAATCGACAGCGCATTGGGACGTATTGCAAACCAATCACTAATGCATTTGATTATTATTCAACAGCCTAAATAATTAATTTTGCTCTTGATTGTTTATACCAGCTAGGAGTATCCAAGGAACAACTGTGTCCTGGATGTTGAGCAGTAGGGCCGTTTCATCCCATCCCAAAACAACATTGTCTACCTAAGATGGGATGAATGGATGAGCACGATCGATCGATTGGAATAGATCCAAAGAGGCTTGGATAAGCTTTGAAAGGGGGTGATGGAACTACACTGGTTTAAATCCCGGGATGAGCCATTCAGTGACTCCGACTTCCTACAAATGTGCTTCTGTTATAGGTCACAGCGCATGATTAGAGTGCCCTCTGCTCCAACACCAATGCATTTAACATCAGACTAAAGGTTATTATGTTTTAGCAGTGACCAGAACAACAGAAAGTAAGGTCACACATTATTTTAAGGTGACGTAGTTACTTTGTACTTACTCAAATAAGTCATTTTAATTGAATGCATATACTTAGCCTACTATAGAGTTACGGTTTGGTTTAGGGATAGTTACTTGCAATTGTGCATAATTTCCTGTTATTACTATAGTACGTACATGTAGTAACATGTAAGTACATCACCTTAAAATAAAGTGTTACCAAAAGTAATTTTTATGCTGGAAAATAGCAAAAATATATATTGAATAAAGAGTCAAAGTATGGTATTATTTATTATGATTCATTTGAATCATTATGGCAGAAAAATAAGCTGGAATATTAGTTCATGTTAAATCAATGCTATAAATTACAGTCAAATTAATGTTACTCTGTGTATAACATGAACTGATACTTCTGAATGTACTAACTATAGTGTCCAATAATGTATGCTTTTATTTCAGTTTTGAATTAAAATTTTGATTATCTATTATTAATTATTGTAGCTGAAAAATAAGTTAACTTTGATGTTTCATAAATAACTAGTTAACACTAAATGTTTGTTAAATTAACATAAAATCTGAGTATTGTGCACAGTACTACTTTTAGCTATAATTGTACTAACTACAGAGTTGGAGATGAAATTCAAAATGCAATTTCCACATTTCTCATTCTTCATTAAAAATTAAATCCCTAACAAATGAGGTTTGGATTGCTTCACCATGAAGTGACACAATCCAAACACCGCTGAACCCAAACTCTACAAGACTGATTGGAATTCATTAAGCAAAACTGTCAGTAGAAGCAAGTATGTGAACAACAACATCGCTTGATTAGGCTTGACAGTCTCATTAGTATTACATTCACACACTTGCCGCCCCAGGAGTCAAGATTCACTCACTCCCAGCATCACAGCGTACAGTGAACACAACCATACCGCTCATAAACAGCTCTGTTGCCAGGAATCAAACCAGGTTTTCCAATCACGCTGATGAAAGAGTATGAAACAAGAAGCACTTACATTCCTTTCAGCCTAATCCACATCTTCTCCGTCTGGTCGCACTTGGAGTACTTCAAGGAGTTCTCCAGCCCGTCTGTGTCGTTGGCCAGAGACTCCATGGTTTGCGCGAATGCACGGGCGTATGGAGTGTTCTAAGACGCAGAGAGATACGCAGGTATGCGATTCAACACGTGTAGTGCAGAGCTCCGAGTCTTCAAAGCATCTCCGGCAGTTCGAGCGGCACACGTCTCCCAGAGGGTCCTGCTCGCAGATCCACAGTGCATCAGCCCGCTGGAGTGAGTGTCAGTGCACAGACCTGTCTCTCCGCTACGCACTGAGGGAACGCTGTCACACACACACATACACACACACATACACGTCACACAAATGTTTCTCTCTCTCTCTCTCTCTCTCTCTCTCTCTCTCTCTCTCTCTCCCAATGTCCAGTAAAGCAGCGGTGTGCCTTATGAGTATCTATCACCCTCTCGGAATCTGTTCCCTCTTGCTCTTTCCCTCTGTTGTTTTCAGCCTTTCAATCAATCTATGATGGAGGCTGCGCTGTCTCTTCTTGACATCTCTAATCTACTCATTTATACACAAACACTCACATGTCTTCACTACCACACTCGAAAGAATCCGGCACCTGTGTGCGTCGTAAGTGTCACTCCTCGAATGGAAATCCGTTGGCTGGAAACGTATCAGCGATTTCCCCCTCCTCTTCCACAGCCATAGAAACGCAGAGGGAGAAGGAGAGAGAATTGTTTCCTCACATCTTTGCCAGCATCATTATCCTGGCCAGTGGGGGCTGAGATTCCCCTGCCGTTCACCAGCTTCCCAGAGACGTCTATCTTCAGAAGAATCCATCATGAAGCCGGCTGCTCGAGTCGTATTTTACAGAGACTTTTCTTCCGTTGGCCAGCTGAAAGATAAGCTCCCCCGGCAGCATCTCCCGGTCCCGAGTTGGCGTTTTAATTAAATTAACCTGTGCACTATAGCATCCCGCGCTCGTCTCGCGCACGACAGCCTAGTTTCAACACACTCTAATCCTCTCATTCCAGCGCAGGTGCAAGAAGCAGCGTACTGATAAAAATTTCATGATTATTTGTGAAATATAAGGGGTTATTAGGCAGACACACTCTCAGAGATACCGTGAAGGGTTTCGTAGGAGAACCAAATCAGCAAACACGCTCCAGTCCGAGACAAGAGCACCTTTCCTAAAATAGCAGCACCCCTATATCTCGTTTCTGTAAACAAGAATGGAATGAGGATTGTGGGATTTTTTTGGTTCTGTTGCAGCCAGGCATGGCTGATTTTCATTCATTAGGGGGAAGGGCACATCATCTCCTGCCTACGGAGCATCCGCGGCATGAATAGGCTGAATCTTAATGATCACTTCTTCTGGGTTAACAGTCTATTGGATTACACTCTACAATGTAAAACAGCTTAATCATTGCTGCATTAGCATAGGAACAAAACTAATTTCTCATTAGTTCATTTCATCACATAGGAATTGCCTGAAATGAGCATATTCTGAGAATGACAGATTATTATGACAGGGCTCTGATTACTCTAAATCTTTTTTGTCATGTAAAAGTGGTAGATTTTTCAGATACATTTTCTGTAATGAGATAACCACATTTAGTTAAAATTGCATTAAGTGGAAAAATAGTCAGCATTTTTATTTTGTGTGTAATGAGATATTACATTAGCACGTTTGTTGACAGTCGGGAGGGTTAATTTAACCATTTGTTTCATATAAAACAGTTCTGATCAATAGAAATGCATAAAATGGGACAAAATGTGTGTAAATAAAACATTATTCATATTCACTTTCGGCACTAAAATGATGAAAGACGTTGCCATGGCAACACACACTGCCATACAAATGGCTTTGGAGGGAATGATTACGGCTGTAAAAGAATGACTTGAAGGTCTCACATAGAGACAGACACACAGACAGACAAACTGAGACAGAAAAGAGCTGCAACAAAGACTACAAATAACAACTGTGTTGGGTTATCTATTGGTCCACTTATTCCGTATGATTGTCGTCATTATGCTTGTGATTATCGACTCAAAAGACCAAGTAGGACAAGAGTAAGAAGGTGCAGTTTGATTCAAAGCACATCAGGGAGTTTTGCTGAACAATAAGTCAAGATTGTTCAGACACGATCTGGACCTGTAGCGTACAATCACCTAAGAGGTTCTGGTTGTGATAAACACTTCCAGGACCTCTTGACGTGTCATACCGCTGCGTTTTGTGAAGTCAGAGAAGTGTCAATGGTTAGACGGTCCACAGAACTCCATTAACCAAACATAACGACTAGCGAGCTGCCTTGCTGTCTACTGCCTTTTAAGGCAGCAACTGAAATGAAATCTTGCAAGTGATTGATTTGGAACGCTCTACATATGGAGAAATTATTTGTGTTGTGCCAGCATTGCTTCATATGCAAAGCACATGGAAGACTTGACTGACTGATTTCAAGAATGTGTTAGCATTTTGCTATGCTAACAATGCTATAAAGACCTTATGTACCCCTGTCCCTTTTCAGAGCTGTGATCATTGTGTTCTGTTTTCCGGTTTGTATTTCCAGAGCATGAAGGTAAGATCTTACGGATTTATGAATGAACCTCTCGTTTTAAAATCTTTTTGGTCTACTGACGTTTCTTATGACATCGGCTTCAAACACTACAATGCTCATGAGAACTTTCGTTAACTCTACAATAAGTAAATCCACTTCATCAGCTGTAAATATACAGAGCTACCACAAAGTTCAAAGACAAAATTCTAAATATGGCTGTGTGCTTTTTTCTAGCACATAAGGTCTAGTCATACAAAGATAAGGGGTA
Organism: Gobiocypris rarus; assembly: GCA_023029165.1. NCBI lineage: Eukaryota > Metazoa > Chordata > Actinopteri > Cypriniformes > Gobionidae > Gobiocypris > Gobiocypris rarus. Next base: position 41,972,324 of record CM040910.1, read on the forward strand.
AAACAGGGGTAAAGGGTCTCTTTTTTATATTCATATTCTTTAAAACTAAAACTATTAAAAATCCTTTTTGACTCCAATTTTATCTCTTGGATTCAGCTTCTTTACTCATCACCAGTTGCTTCTGTACACAATAATGGCTTACATTCACCTTTTTTTTCTCTCCAGCATGGGACGCATCAGGGTTGTCCCCTTTCCCCTTTACTTTTTAATCTCGCTATTGAGCCTCTTGCTATCTGGCTGCGTAGCCATAATGGTTTTGAAGGAATATCACATTATGGTTTAGTTCATAAACTTTCTCTCTATGCTGATGACCTTTTGTTGTATATTTCTAACCCTGTTTGGCCGCCTCTCTGGGAACAAAATACATTTGCAAAAGAGTGAACTATTGTTTGGCAACTCCAGTAAGATACAGTATTCTCTTTTTCCTTTTAAGATAGCTTCAGGAGGATTTAAATACTTGGGGGTGTTTTTCACAAATTCATTTAACAATTTATTTGTCAGAAATTTTCAACCACTGGTCGATAAAACCAAGTCAGATATGTCTAGATGGATGGTTATTTTGCCCAAATTCCTTTATCTTTTTCAAAATATTCCAATTTGCATAAATAAGTATTTTTTTAATATGTTTGATGGTATTCTGCGTTCATTTATCTGGGGACACAAGCCAGCGCGACTCAAGAAATCATGTCTTCAACTATCTAGGTCTAAAGGAGGTCTTGCACTTCCCAACTTCCAACAAAATTATTGGGTACAATTATTGGAACAATAATTGTACCCAACACACTGATAAATGCCCCCCTTGGGTCCATTCAAAGATTGCCTCAACAAAAGGCACTTTATATTCTGTTATTTGCTTCCAACTACCCTTAGCTATAAGTAGAATTTCAGCTAATCCAGTTGTCACAAGCACGATCTAAATTTGGGTCCAGTTTAGGAGACATTTTGGCTTACACAGAGCTTCTATTCACACACATTCTATTCTATTCACATCTTAAATAATTACTTTTACTCCCCATCTTGCTCTGATCCTGCTTTTCGAATTTGGTCAGTAAATGGACTTGTCGAGCTCAATGACTTGAATGATGATGGTTTGCATCCTTTCTATTTTTGTCTGCTAAATACAGTCTGCCCAATAGTCATTTGTTTCAGCTCTTTCAGATTAGACACTTTGTTCAGAAGTTGTTTCCCCACTTTCCCAACCGTCCCACTGAATGCCCTCTTGATAATATTCTCAATCTAGGAGCAGGCCAGAAGCATCTAATTTCAGTTATTTACAACTTAATAAGTACACTTAATGTAGACCCTACTGTTTCTCTGAGAGAGTCATGGGAGAATGACCTAGGCATCTCTATCACAGATAGTCAGTGGTTCAACATTTTAAAGTTCATTCCTCTTCTATATGTGCCAGACATGGCCTATATTGCAGCGCAAAGTGCTCCACCGGGCTCATCTAACTAATGCCAAGTTGGCAAAAAAAATTCCAGACAGGAGTGATGCTTGCCATCGTTGCAAACAGTCTCCTGCCAACCACATTCACATGTTCTGGAGCTGTCCTCAGATGACAGACGTCTGGTCCAATGTCTTTGATACGCTTAATAATGCTCTAAACATAGATTTGGATCCAAACCCCTTGACTGCTCTTTTTGGCATTTCCTTGAGTCCCGACTTGACTCTCTCAGCTCGCCAGGTTATCGCCTTCACTACTGTTTTAGCCAGACGAGCCATTCTTCTTAAATGGAAACATGTCACCCCTCCATCGCATGATAGGTGGATTCAAGAAATCTTTAGCTGTATAAAGCTTGAGAAGCTAAGATTTTTGCTTTCAGGATCTCTCAAAACTTTTCATAAGACTTGAGAACCTGTATTAGACCACATAAAAGGTTTACTCTGTTCTCCGGATACTAGCGCTAATACACAATAACTGACTTTTATTGGAAAGAGGAAAGACAGATAGTAGAGAGAGGAATGTTTATTTCCATATAGTTATTTATGTCTAGCTATTTGTTTATTATTATTATTATTATTATTATTATTATTAATTTTATTTATTTATTTGGTTGCTTTCATATTGCATGTACAATTCGGGGTGGGAGGGTTCTAAAAGGGGTTTATAATGAGACAATTTGTGATCTCTTATTTTTCATTGAATGTATAACTATGTATGGTCTTGTTACATACTAATAAAAAGATTTAAAATAAAATAAAAATCATTTTTGTTTAAGTTGAAATAAAATACAATGTAAATATTGGATAAAAACTTTTAAAAAGCTTAATGAAAAATCAATGTTGCCTTGGAAATTGAAATACATTTTAAAGTTTGAATACTAAAAATTACGGCCCCATTTTATATTAGGTGGCCTTAACTACTTTCTACTTACATCAAAAAACAAGTACAACGTACTTACTGTGTTCATATTGTATTGCAAAACACTTTTTCTGATATTGAGGTGGGATATGGGTAAAGTTAGGGAAAGGTGTGGTGGCATTGGCACAGAAATAAATTACAGATGTAATTACATGCATACAGGTAATTTTTTAAAATGCAAGTACAATGTAAAAACATGCATTTTTGGTTGAAATATCCCTTTAAATACTATAATAGTTTAGTAATAAAATAACACTGTATTGAATTAAATGAATTTATAATCATTTTACTATAATCTGACATTTTTGTTTATTTATTTATTTTATTTTATTTTTTGCTGAGCTGGTATCTTAGGAGGCAACATGATTGTTGATCATGCAAATTGCTGTCTGTGAAGTCAAATCAGTGTTTTGAAACCATAGTCACTTTTCTGTTGATGAACTCTAGTATTTCAGAGATCATCACTCTTTCATTCAAGGCTTTATGCTGTGGCAGAAACTCACATCTGATACGGGGGTGGATGCGGGTCACGTGTCTATGAATGTAAACATCAATCAAGTGTGTTAATAGCTGCAGCATTAAAATACAAAATGTTATATCGTCACTTTTTACAGTTCAGGCTTCAGTCTTTGATAAGAGAATAACAGGGCGAATTTTTAATACTTTATGCCTTGATACTTTATTTTAATCACTGTATTACAGTAAAGAGATGAGATTCATTATTGAGAATAATGAGAATTATTTAAAGAAAAACTCAAAAGCAAATAATGGTAATAATACTTTAAGGTCAATTGTGCTTAACTTGTCATTAAAATAAGATAAGAAAGCAATCTTGATGTTCCTACAAAAGGCTTCACTGACTCACTGACTCACTGACTATAATTTTGTGGTGAAATGACACCTGGTCATGTTGTTTTGAGATTCATCCAATGACCGTGATTTGTAATTAACAAACATTACTGATTTTAATCTTGACAGCTCACATGCTTTGACGTCAGAGAACAATCATCATCAAGCAGGTTATTGTTATAATGTGAGAGTGGGTGTTTCCTTTTGCTTGTGCCTCTTAATTAAATTGAGTTTTAAGAGCCAAAAGCTTAGACAGTGTTTATCCCCACACCCAGACAGCATGACATTTGATGTATAACACATTTGACACTTTAAATACATGGGCGGTTCATTTTTAATTTGAATAACTCCTCACAAGCTTGGCTTTTACTTACTTATGACAGCTTAAAACCGAAAATGTCCTGGACTTCTTTGGATGTGAAGAGTTTTTATACATGTGACAAAGAAAATGTGGCATGAATGTAATCTTTAAAAGATGTGAGCTCTGAAAGACTATTCCTGCACTGCAAATATTATTCAGAATGACTGATTTTGATATTGATTAAAGAGGACAATTGCTTGTTATATTACCCATTATGCCACAGTTCCCACAAATTCCTGTTTTAAACATCCTAGAAAACCTCTAAATGATAATACTTAGAATTGCCAAATGTCTCTCGAAAAGCACTGCCATCTTCAGGAAATGGTTTTTGATTTGTCTCTGCAGTTTCAATTCAATTTATTTGCACATTTTACAGAAAATCAGTGTTGTTATTGTTTCCTAAAACTATTCAAAATCGTTTTCATTAATTGAATTCAAGCTGACATGAAATAAAACCTAAAAATCTAAACTTAAAAACCTTAAAAGAAAATTAGAAATGCTGAGAAACAGGAAAGTAATGATCAATAGTCATTGTTCAGCTCAATTCAGTTCAGTGTATTCAATTCAGTTCAATAACTATGTAAAGTTCATCAGTTGAAATTAGTTCAATTCAGCCTAGCAGTTCTGCACAAGACAATAGTGTCATTATTCACTTTGAGTCAGTGTTGATTCGATTCAGTTCAATAAGTGCCGATGTTGCAAAATTTGTTAATTATGGAACAAAGTCGAATTATAGAGCAGCTCTGTATCGCAATTCTACATCTTCTTCTCATCCAATAGTGTCAGTGCAGCCCTATCAATAATAATAGTGAATATTATGTGTATAGAAATAAAAAATAGGGGAAAAAATTACAAAAGCATATAAAATTTGTTAAAATGACATCGGATTTAAAATATTAAAGGGTTAGGTCACCCTAAAATGAAAACTGTTCTAATGCCGTTCTTTCTTTTTCAGACCACAAAAGCAGAACTTTTAAAAAATGTCCCACTCGCGCTCGTCCATATAATGGCAGTGAATAGCGATCGGCATTAATCTTGAACTGGCTGAACTGAGGCGCTAATGGAGTCTCACAAATGCGCGCTGTGCACAGAAGACCATGGGCCAAGGTCAGGATTTTCGTTAAATACATTCAGTTTCGGTTTGTTTTTCACCAAATCCTATCGTATACCCGCAGAACACTTGGGATCCTTCTGTAATACTTTTGCAACTGTTTTAAAAAAGCTTGATGCTGGACGCTATTTATTCAGTGCCATTATATGGACGAGTGTGAGGTGGACTTTTTTTTAAAGGTGCAGTATATAATATTGAGAGCTAGTGGTTGAAATCGGTACTGCAGTTCAAATTCAAAATATTGGAGAGGGTCATTTCTCCTGCTCCATCCTCCTCAGACTCGACGCTCACGCTGGTTTGCCAGATTGAGGACACGCAATAGACAATGGAATGCGACAAGCATTTTTGATTTACAGTTTTAATATGCCTTTGCACATAGAGATTTTTAGATGGATGCCAAGGCTTTTTAGGTCGGGCAGAATCTGCGATCTCTGACCTAGTTTGTTTGCTGGCTTATGTGGCTGCAGTTCGCTGTTTTCTGCCAACTGGCAACCTGGGGTGTCGAAATACTGTTCAGTAAATGGGCAGCGGACAGGATCACACAGACCAAAACAAGACCTGGACATTCCGACCTGGAACGCACATTTCAAAGTAGAATAACTGTCTGTAGCACTGTATTTCAGAGAAACACATATGTGAACTCGGCACATTTCCTAAATCTCTGAAAACACATTATGGCATTTTTGTGCTTTATATAGTGCACTTACTTACAGCACCTTTAAAGGTGCACTATAAAACTTTTCTGTCCACTAGAGGGCACCTATTCAAAACAAAGGCGTAGTTTGATGACGCCATGTTTCGGCGCAGAATCTTGGTCTTCACCTCACAGCCGATGGAAAAGAATCGGGACAGGGCTCGGGCAGAAATCATGTTCATGGATGTGATTATTAACCTTACTGTAGTATGAAGCAGAGCGGGACCGAGTGTTGTGGGAGCTGAGCAAAGACGCTGGAGCAATTTTTACGCAACACACGGCTATCGAGCAGCGGGCCTTTTATTATGACGGGACAGTCACCGGCGCCATTTCTGCTCTTCCGGTCATGAGTATGAGATAATGGAGCTCTGTTTATCATATTAGATACATTTGAGTGTGTTGAAAATTATGTTATAACGTTACTCTGTGCATTCATTCGGTGGCTGCTGTGACACTTGTTGCACACTGCAGTAAGAGTAAAGCGTTTCTGCAAAATAAAACCGGAAACCGAGGGTAACGCAGATATGACGCAACTGACAGGCGACTCCCTCAGACATCCCGGTTCCTTTGTTAAAATAGCATTTTTTTCACGATTTACAAATAGTTGGAAACATTTGGGATATTGTAATTACTCAACTGAACAAAATATATAACACTGGCCTGGTGGTTTTTGGATATTCTATTGCAAAAATCCTACATAGTGCACCTTTAAATTTCCAAAAATAAAGAATGGCATAATGCATTAGAACACCACTAGGGTGCTAGATGACTCAATATTCAATTAAGGGTAAATTATCCTGTAGTATTTGTAAAATAGTATTTGTAGTATTTGTAAAATATTACAAAAATACATAAATAATACTAAAATAACACTGCTGAAACTCTCCAGTTTATTCCTAAGGGGTGTTCTCGAAAGCTAGCAACAGAAATCAAGGGGGCGGAGCTTAGTAAAGGTTCAATTATACCGTGACTATGACCAGCCTAACTGCTCAGTTAATAAATATTTAGGTTCAAACATTATAAATTTTTAAAGCCATTTCACAACTATGGTTTATTAGAGCTGCATGATAGAGAGATTGTGATTCCCCCACGATTCTGAACAGACAAATAAACAAAATAACATTTAATTTACTAGAGTTTCTGACAAATTGTTTATTGCTGCAGTCTGTTTAATGTTTATTCATTTAAATAATTGTAATCTCTTGAATGAATGATTCAATGACTCAACTCATAAAGACTTCACTTGTTTCATTACTGCATGAATCAGCATTTTTGAACAAAATTCTTGAACAAACTATGTAATTGATACAATCTTTATTTGAAGTGTCAAGTTACTTTCAAAAGGTGATTTACTCTATTTTGATCACTACCATAGAAATCAGTGTTTAAATCTATGAACTATAAACTATTATCCCAGTATTATAGGCAGTGATTTTTATGAAGCTGTTTCATACCGACATATGACAGCTGCTCTTTCTGGGTCAGCAATTAGATCTAAATGTTCTGGTATGATTTTGTCAAAGGTTTAATAGACACAGGAGAATCGTTGTCATTTAGGAATGAGATTAAATGTGTTGAATCGAGATTGCGACCTTTTAACGATTAATTGTGCAGCTCTATGGTTTACATTACAAAAGGTTTGTCCCCAGCTCTGTAAAGATCAGGGGATGATTATGAATCCATCATGTGTAGTGTGTGAGGCTCCATTCCTGGCCTGTAGTAGAACATTACAAAACATTCAGTCTTAATTACGTTTAATATCATGTCTTGAAAGGTCACTTCATTTCAATCAATACACAAGCCATTACAGTAAGAAAACACAGGGGAACCATTAATGAATATAGCGTACGTTTATCTGAACTAATGCTCTATAAAGATGTCAATTGGTTATAAAGATGTCAACATCAAACCGCCTGTACAGGATGTTTGTATATTCAGCTATACATGATCGCAACCACATGTATGTAACATGTCATTCCTAACTGCATTGTTTTTACCTTCTGTGACTTTCTGTTAAAAGGTCAAAAAAACAATAAGGCCAAAAAAAGCTCATATGACCTGAAAATAACTTTTGACCTGTTATAATATTTGATGGTGCCTTTTAAATCGCAGCAGCTCAGATACGCTGCCTAACAAGTTTGGGTTGTTTTAAATGTTTTTAAAAATAATTAAAACATCATAGAGATGCTTGTGGTGGGGTAAATTAAACACGATATGCGGTGACATCACAATCGTGTTGCATTGTGGTATATGAAGCTGCCTGAAGTGTACATATGAAGTAGACTCGGTCAAAATCGAGGGAGCAAGGGTCTGTCCATATAAACTTCCCTTGTCCACGTCACGAAGTGGAGCGCCCTTCAAAATGGCTTCAGGGATTCCCCAGTTTGCAAGTGCGTGTCTAAAAGTGGAGTGGAACGCAGGACTTGTCACGACTGTTTCCCGAAACCGTATTGTCGCAAATGTGTCGTTCAACCACATTGGTTGGTGGAGTAATAACTGCTTTTAATTCATTCGTTTTGAGATCGAATTCAATCTAGATTTTTTGCTATAAATTATAGACATGGCAATTGAGGACTATCTCTCATTGTTCAGTAACAGTATTTTAAAAAAATGCTAACCCCTATAAGTTCGTCAGCCTTAGAAAGGTCAAACAAATGAGCTTTGGAAACGAAGTGGAGAAGGTGTCTCTTTGACATTTTGACATAACACTGTCTTCTCTAATGCAGCTCAACCAGTCCTCGTCCTCTTTTTCCATGAACTGGGATTATTTAAATGAGTGACATTATGATTTCATAAAATCCGGAAAAATTCCGGAAAAATCATCCAATAGTCTTAACATGTCGGCGGTTGTAATTCTTGGAAAGTGGATTCTGTTAACCCCTTTTGGTCAACGATTTTTTTCTTATCAATACCAAGGAGACTCAAATAACTCGATATATATCATACATGTAAGTGTTATACATCAATAGAAACTGTTAAAGGACCTGTATGTAGGATTGTGGCCAAAACTGGTACGGCAAACACTTTCAAATTACTGTAGAGGTGTATGCAAGGGTTGCCAGATAGGCTGCAGGATCCAGCAGGAACGTAGGCTGCTACAAGGAGCTTCCAATGGCAAATGACGAGTCCTAGACAGTAATTTGGGTTTTTCATTCTGTTAATTATGTCTATGCTTCATGAGAGGTATTTTAGGTTTCGTTACATTTTTTATCCAAAAAGTGTGTAGCTGCAGCTGTGGTAACTAGAGCAGAGCTGGCAACCCGGATAGGTGGAGGGTGGCGCTTCAGGCCAAAACACAACATGTCAACATCAACATCAGTTGAGGCTTGCAACTTCACTTTTAAAATGACAATATTCTGGCCGGACTACTGTTGTCAGTGATATAAGTACTTGAAATTAACATGATTTCTTCTAGTGACATATCAGGGCCATTTTATGATTAATTGAAATACATTTCTTACATACAGTTCCTTTAAGTATCTACTTTTATATGTGTATACACACAATAAAATCGAAATGTTGTGCTTTTCATAAAATCGTAAAAAAATACATTTAAAAAAAACAACCTGATGCAAGCTCTGCCGCCTTTCTCTGAATGACATCGATTCTGAAATGCATCTGAAAATGAACTGAAACTTAGCAAATACTTGTCACACAGACAAAATAGATATGTCTACATAACGCTTGGAATGTCTACTTTTAAAGGAAGTAAGTTAAATCAAAAACAAACATTCTCAGTTTATGAAATTCCTTTGAAGTCAAGGAGATTACAGTCTTTCTCTTCTAACTTCATTACCTGTGAGCTGAGACCGCCAGCATTCAGCGGTCATTTGTAATTTGTATGCTGTATTTACATTACACTAATTTATATTACATTTATATGATCATTTAGCTGACACAAAAGTAAGTGTCAGCAAAATAATTAATGTAAATTTAATATAAATTTATGTAATGTAAATACAGCATAAAAATTACAAATGTGACCACTATACGGATAAGCTCATAAAGGCTAGTAATATGCAGTAAATCTCTTTTGTAGTGTTCCAGCAGCAAGCACAGAGGAACTTTATCAGTCAAATCTCAGGAGACTATTAAACCGATGATACTGATGATACATCTTTATTCCGACCGCCTAATGCAGAGGCCAAAGACTGTCACCATGGATACCTCACATGGAGACAGCTAGAGTGAAAAACAAATACCCTGATTGTCACGAATGTGGGGGCATTCGGCAGAATCTCACAGGAGCATGCAAATGACATGATCGGTTCCTGGCGCAGTTTAAAGATTTAGAGTTTGAAAAAAAAGTCAATGGAAAACAAATTAGAGGCAGAGGCAGGGCAAAGGGTTATAATGACAGCTTTAAATGTAAGTGCTAAATTGCTTTTTTCCATTTTTCCAAGGTCATGACTGAAATGATGCACCGATGAACCTTATGTTATTGTTAGATGCTTTTTGTGTGTCACTCCACAAATTCAACGCTTGTCTGATCTGCATCACATTGAACAAGGGAAAGGAAGACTCCGCCTCTGTCTCATTAGTTATTGATCGAGGCCCTCTTCCAAATGACACACTAAACTTCTGGACTACCGTCGCCCCTATTTGACCCAAATAAACAGATACACAAAAAAGACTTTGTGATATGCCAACTGGCCGTCAATCTCATCTCAGTTAGGTCAACTGCCTTACCTGCCTGTCTTATGTCCTCGTCAGCTATATGATTATAAGATATGAAAATAAGTATAATAAACAATAAAATATAATTATTATAAATAATTATGGTTTTTTAAAAAACAGTGTTCATGAAATAGGATTTACTTTTAAAAGGCTAGTACATTTCACAAATAATCACAAAAAAATGGTAACACAATGAGTAAAAGGATTAGTTCACTTCAGAAAGAACATTTCCTGATATTTTACTCACCCCCATGTCATCCAAGACGTTCATATCTTTCTTTCTTCAGTCGAAAAGAAAATCAGTTTTTTGAGGAAAACATTCCTGGATTTTTCTCCATACAGTATAATGGACTTCGATGGCAATGAGTCATTGGCAATGGGTTGAATGTCCAAATCGATGCAGTTTCAAAAGGCTTCAGAGGCTCTGCAAGATCAGCTGAGGAATAGGGTCTTATCTAGCAAAACCATCGGTTATTTTCCAGAAGAAAAAAAAAATGCATATACTTTTATAACCACAAATGTTCGACTTCGGTGTTCTTTCTTTTCGACTGAAGAAAGAAAGACATGAACATCTTGGATGAGATGGGGGTGAGTCAATTGTCAGGAAATTTTCATTTTGAAGCGAACTAATCCCTTAAACTTGAAAGACTAAAATAAATGTTCTTGTAAAATGTACTACAATAATCTTTGTTTTATTTACAACTTCGAAAAATCGTAGTTTTTTTTATGAATTAATTTATAAAAGAAAAGAAAATATCACACTTTAGATTAGGATTTTGCCTCAATAAACTCCTAATTACTGCTTATTAATAGTTAGTAAGGAAGTTGTTAAGTTTAGGTATTGGGTAAGACTAGGGGATGTAGAATATGGTCATGCAGAATAAGGCATTAATATGTGCTAATAAACATATATATATAGTTAATAGTGAGAATTGGACCACTAAACTAAAGTGTTACCAAATAATGTATTCATTTTATTTAAAAACATACATCTTTATTTATTTATTTTACAATGTTCTTCATTTTAGGAGTTGTCGGGACATCTGGTCAGCCTAACCGAGAGGAATCTCAAACTATAATGATGTCACCCAAATGCATGATGTCATTTCTGGTAGGCCATTAGGTTATGCACACACCACATTGTGCAGGGACCTAATGCACCATGGGTAATTTAGGATAGTCTTTCACAACCTCTCAATTTGTCCTATATTAGCAGTAGCGTGTTGTGAGGTTATCCAGTGCACAGGGGAACGGTCAGTTCTGAGGCCACTCAAGCGCAGCTCGGCTAATTTAGCCTGTACTGACTTTAATTAGCATGGTTGTAATGTAATTCTCCGGGTACCATAGCAGTCTGACTTTAGCCAGACCACAAACAAAGCGGAACAACAACTCTTTACCCATCTTCTCCATTTCTCTGTTTCTGTCTGAACCCAAAACTTGAATTCTTGCAAAGCCTGGAAGATCAGTATAACACTAATGTCTGTAATGATGTTTCATTACTCCCAGCCATTTCCCTAATAGACAATTCAATTATCTGTGTAGGCACACTGAGCAGGTTTCTCTTTCTTGGGCTGTTCATATCCACTATTATGAAAACGGTTTATGAATGTATCTGTCCTTTGCTTCTGGAGTGCTTAACGTCGCCTATTATTGTGATTTTTAAGCTCTCGCATTTGCAATGGTAATTTATGTCATTTCAGTGACTCATACAGAGATTTTCTCTATAAGCAGAGAGAAAGAGAAATATGCAAACAGAGGCGGTTCACACTTGAGCTCTGGCCAGTTTTTATCTCGCTGCATGATTAATGTTCTAACGAGATGAGGACCGTGACTTTGAGCTGGCCCTTTACGGGACACTCACCAATCGGGTAAAAGCCCTTCTCTAAAATCATTGTGTGTATATGAAAAAACTGGTCCCACTTTATATTAGGTGGCCTTAACTATATACTTACATCAAAAAATAAGTACAATGTACCTGTTCATACTGTATTGCAAAATACTTTTGCTGATAATGAGGTGAGATATGGGTAAAGTTAGGGAAAGGTGTGTTGGCATTGGGTAGGGTTAGGTGTAGGGGAAGTGCCAACAGTGTAATTATAAATGTAACTACAGAAGTTAATTATAGATGTAATTGCATGCAGGTATTTCTTTTAAATATAAGTACAATGTAAAAACATGTACATGTACACAATGAGTGCATTGTATTAATAAGGTAGTTAAGGCCACCTAATATAAAGTGGGACCGTCAAAGAGATGAACAAAGCCTAAAAAACTAAAGTTAGATGCAATTTATTATTCTTATTCTTATTATAGACTCACTACAAAGTAGGACCTAATTTATTTAATATTCACAATGTTTTACTTGACTATTTATTAATGATATTAATTAATAGATTAAAAAAAACATGATTTTAGTGTTCCTTTTAGCTGGTCATTAAATTATCTTAAAAAGTGTGTCAGACTAAATTCATGATCTCTCCTTTTCTAGATGTATGAGATTTACGGCAGATTTTTAGTTGATTCAATTAAGAACAAATACATACATTACCATTCAAAAGTTTATAGTGTCAGTAAAAAAATGGACAGAAATGTTTACTTTTATTCAACAAGGATGCATTAAATTGATCAAAAGTTACAGTAAAGACATGTATAATGCTACAATTTTCTATTTCATATACACAGATTTCAAATATATATATATTTTAAATGCTGTTCTTTTGAATTTTCAAAAAAAGTATCAGAGTTTCCACAAAAACAGTATGCAGCACAACTTGTTTCAACATTGATAACAAAACGAAGAAATGTTTCTAGAGCACCAAATCAACTTTTTACATTTTTGTGATTCTCAGAAATGGAAGTCTTCATAGTTGTGTAAACATCTATAGCGGTGAATGGGAGATAACAGCAAATATCCTTTTTGTATTTGCATTTGCTCTAATAGCAAAAGAAAAGAAAAAACTGTGATAGTATTACAACGTCTTTCCAAAAGAGGGAAAAAATATAGAGTGACTGATTACATTTACTGCCAAGGTAATGTAAAACAAAGTATAGTGTAATAAATATGTATAAAAAATGAAAAATATTGAAAGTAATACTGGATTTGTGATGTTGATAACTGTGAAAATGTACCTCTAAAAAGGGTCCATTGAAATGATTCCTGAAGGATTGTGATACTGAAGACCCGATCTGCCAGTGATTTGATTTCGCCCTGCGGCTCAGTCTGGAAACCTGTACATTAACTTCTACTGCTTCTGTTACACTTTTGTGGGGACCAATCAGACTGGCTTATCCACCTGGCACGCTATTTGTGGGTTTAACACGAAGACGGATAGAGACGCAATGGGTCGTTGCGACTAATCTATATAAATTACATTCATTATATAGATCAGTGGTCGCTGCCCGTTGATCATGCCTCTGGTCGTCTGATTGGTTGAAGGAATATCCAATTGCGTACGGAGTCATTTGAATTATGCTCGTTGATCTCGCCTCTTGTGCAGTAGAAAATACAGAGCAGACTCCCCAGACCAATGTTCAGTCTTAAAAGACTGAGCTTGGTCTGGTGATAGCCAGACAAGAAGACTAGAGTAATGATGCTGAAAATTCAGCTTTGCATCACACATAATTTTTAAGTATATTCAAATCATAAAAATGTATCTTAGATTGTAATAATATTTCACAATATTACTGTTTTTTTCTGTATTATGTCTATGCTGCAAATTTCAATTAAAGGGTCTAATTTGCTTTTAAAATATCACACTGATTAATAAAGAAGGATTTCCTCATGTCTTAAGTCTTCAGTCCAATCAATATGTTTCCCCAATAGGTGGTCAGAACACTTTTTAAACCCTATGTGTGCAGAGATTGACAAAACCCTGATGAATGTCAACATTCTGCGCATCCGTCAGGTGTTAAGAGGTCTTCTGAGTTGCTATGGCGACCTGAAATGTTTCACCATGGAGAAACTGCGGCGCTGTACACATCAAACGCCCACAATCAATAAAACCGCAATGAGCCTCAAGATGTAATTATTGTTCTGGGTAATATGACTTGCTGTATTCCGTATAGCATTCAATATAAAGTGTGTCATTTCTGTGCATATAACAGAAATGAATGTATAAGTTCCATGTGTAAGGTGTAAGAAAATATAGCAAATAAGTTGTGTGTAATGTGCCTTAAGTGAGTATTCACTTGTCCAAAGGTAACATATGGTGTCCGCACAAAAAGCTTGAAGAAGGGTTGGCATGGCAGTTTGAGCGTGAGGTAGTAAGGGAACACGCCAGCCACATACTTCTGGTGGCAGTTGGTCACATCAGGGGACTCTTACCTAATTCTGGGATCTTTCGCCACAGACACGTCCCTTCCAGCCAGTCCTCGGCTTTGACCCCTCGCTGTGCCCCACCTGTGCCTGAGGGCCCGAGAGCCAGGCTGCATCGCTATCATAGAGTGCACAGAGTCACCTGCAGGGAGACACAGTATGTTCTAGATTATTCTCATGGAGGAAGACTGACGTAAAACATTAATAATTTCCACGATCGGGAGCCATGTTCATGACCACACTGCATACATATAATATTAGTTCTAGGGATGTTAAACATACTTTTAGTACTTTTAAATGCAAAAAGTATTTTAACAGTATCAACGGTATTGACTTGTATTCATACTTTGAGGGCTTTTTATAATATATTATAATATAATAATTTATTCTACATTTGATTTTTTTCTTGTACTTTCATATTAATGGTCTTTGTTCTTTATTTGATCATTTTCATAAACTTGATAAAGGAATGTTTATTTAACTGATAAATTCTTGAAAGCTATTTGCAATAAATAAATGTTGTTAATATTTCTATTAATATTTAACATTTAAAATAAATGGAATAAGTGAATTTCACTGGTATAATCAACTACTGAAACTTTGGTGTCGTGATAAGTCAGTTTGTTTTTTCTTGAAAGCACCTTCACCAAATTAGTTTTTAGCTCATCATACCTCACTCAGCTTGCGTGAGAAGTTAAAATTAAAGGCAATAATTCAAACTGTGATCAGAAGGTATTTAAAAGCTCTTCAACAAGACTTCTGCTCGTTTCTTTGTTGCCGGTGGAGAAATATGACGATTTGACGTTCTATTAGAATTAGAATGTATAATTGTCATGCTGAAGTTTCTAATTATTACCCTCCATTGGCATTTAGATGTGGACTTCATTAATCTCCCAGAGAATTATTTCAGACACACTCTCCAGGTCCAGTGTGCCTGAAGCTCCAGAAAGGAGAAATTAATTCAGCTAAGCTTTGTTTCACTGTGCAGTACCTTTGCTTTTCTCCATTTGGTATCTGTACAAAAACAGCTGAGGGACAAATTCACTAAATCATTGCATTTTGCCCGTGGTATTGTCTCACACACTCACACTCGGTTCTTCGTGGGGACTCTCCATGGGCGTAAAGACTTTTATACTGTACAAACTGTATTTTCTATCCCCTTACACTAGACCTACCCCTAAACCCATCACAGAAAACTTTCAGCATTTTTACATTTTCAAAAAATCCATCATAACATTTGTTCTGGCAGGTCATGTTTGTCAAGTTTGCAGCAGCTGACTGTCAGCTAATCATGTCTACCTATTGGAGTACGACGTCTATCACAGCATACTTATATACCGGTAGTTTGGGATGCTTAGGGAGTTCTTGCCCAGAACAGAACCATACCACCAATCCAAAATGTATGCTAATTCATAGTTTTCACGTGTCGTTACATGCTTATAGGAACGCCCACCTGGAGGGCAAAAAATGCTTTCCTCATTGCCCGCCTGTCATTTTTACCAGGTTTGTAGTCAGCATGTGACAAGACAGTGATATCAAAATACCAAATTCAATATACACCTTATTGATGTTGCATACTTTGTACAGGAAAGCAGATAAACGCAGAATATTAATACAACACGTATTGAATACACACATTGAAACCCATTATAAAGAAAACATGATGCGTTCATATTCTTGGCTCATCTACTCGCCTGTACATAGTATGCATCATCGAATAGGTGTAAACTGAATTTGATCTTTTAATATCACTATTTTAGTACATTACGGCACTTTAAGGGTTGGTTGCACTAATAAGGATTCTAAACTGTCGTCAGTTCATCCTTCATCTGCTGCTTGATCAGCTCTATAACAGTTTTACTGCGTAATTAATCTATGTTTAAAATTAAGTGGTGCAACAACTCGATTTAAAATAAAACCCATATCAACAAATCCTAGATTACCGTTAAACTTTGCTTAATTTAATACTTATTGGTGCAACTCACCCTATAGTGTTTTTCACATTAAGCGTTTAAAAAACATCCCGCTGTTTTAGTTATTGAAATGTAACAGGTGCTGTATGGATCATAAGCGCCCAAAACGTGCATCTTGTTCACATATTTTAGTTTTAAGATGGAAATTTGACAGGCTTGTGCTGCAGTTCAATGGAGTTCTATTGCGGTTTTGCCCCTAAGGCTCCACGACAGTCACGTGACTGAAAACTATGGATAGTCAATCAATCATCTTTGACTATAGTGATCCTGACAGAAATGTCACTTAGTATGATTTATAAGCTGTTTTCCTCATGGGGACAAAAAAAATGTCCCCACTAGGACAAGTATTTCGGATATTGCCGTCCTTGTCGGGACATTTTGTAACAGGGTTTACCAGGACACACACACACACACACACACACACACACACACACGTGGGATTTCCATGTTTTATAAGAACCTTCCATACAGACATAATGATTTATATATACTATACAATCTGTCTCTTTTATCCCCTAACACTAAACCTACTTATTACAGAAAATGTTCAGCATTTTTACATTTAGTATAATTTATAAGTTGTTTTCTTTATTGGGGACCAAAAATGTATCAATTTCAGAATCAAAATAGCTGGTATTACATCTGTATTTACACTTTTTTTTGGTAACACCTTACAATAAGGTTTCATTAATTAATGTCTCATATGTAACCCATGTTCCCTGAAGGAGGGAACGGAGTTAACATGAACTAATGATGAACTGCACTTACACAGCATTTATTATTCTTTGTTAATGTTAATTTCAACATGCACTATACATTATTAAAATCAAAAGTTGTATTTGATAACATTAGTATGTGCACTGCGAAGTAACATGAATAAACGAAGAACAGCTGTATTTTACAAAAGACAAAGATGAACAAATACAATGACAAGTGTATTGCTTATTGTTAGTTCATACATTAATGCAAAAAAATGAAATATTATTGTAAAGAGTTATATATATGAGTTAGAACATGACTGTAACAATAGTCCACAGCAGGCAAGTTGATAGAACCCATGTGCAGCTTTATTTTAATTCATTCCAGAATTTAAACCCTGGCCTGGCCTGAACAAGAGACATGGAACTCACCAACAATGGTCAAGGACAATACTAGACAAGGGAACAAGGCAAACATGCAGGCTAAATACACAAGGTCTAATGACTAAACAAGACACACCTGTGAACAATCAAGACAATGGTGAACAACACCTGTGAACAATCAAAGACACATGACAAAAACAACCAATGAGAACATAACAGAACAAGGGAATGACATGACAATGGATATGGCAGGATCACATGACAAACAGGAACACATGACAAAGCCCAAAACCGTGAGGATAGGTAGGTGTGCTCGACATGGGCTGCGGCTGGATGCAAGGAGCTGCAAACGGAGACGTGAAGTCGGACACTTTCTACTTCCCACAGTGACGCTCGCGCTGTGTTTGCATACTTTATCACAGCTGATACATAGATGTTTCATTTATGTACTGCTTAATACAGCGTCTGTTTGTACAAGAATAAAGTTCACATATAAGCCTAAGCCTACACTATCAATGAAGTGGCGTTATTTATCAGTTTTATTTTGATAAACATGATAATATAACATCGCGACTACATGCAAAGAGGTTTTACCATTATAAAACCTGATTAGTGAGCATTATTGAAATGAACGTTTTATAATAAACACAAAACACACATGATCGGCGTCATGTGGTGAATCCGGCCAATCGTGGATCAGCTGTGTTGAACAAGCCTAATGACTTAGTAGCTGTGTCTCATTCGAAGAGGTCACATTCGAAGGCTGTATGCGTCATCAAGGCTGTCTCATTTCAGAAAAGTTAGTATTTTTTTCGGCAATTCTTTGCTTCGCCATTAACAACCGTCATATATTTTTTATATTATTTGAAAAAATCACAGCGCCATCAGATATACGTGCAAGCGAAGATGCAAAAATGTTTCATGTTTCATAAATAGTTTCATAGCAAACAAGCAAAGATGTGATTTTTAAATGTAAGTAGTTTTGAGCTTTTTTTTTTTTTTAAGTTATATTACCTCAACCATATTAAACAGATTACAAGTGTTAAGTGCTTTTTAAATGTTTAGAACAGTACTTTGCTGTCAAGGCAAGAAACATTTCAGTCATTTTCAAGTTATAAATAATTTCGAAATTAAATAAAATGAGACACAGCTATTAAGTCTATTTAGTGTTTCCCTACTATAACGCCTAATTAAATTTTCTTCTATAAACAAAAAATTATTTAATCAATCTAAATGCTTTTTTTATAAATACAATGAAATATTATTTTGTTGTGATCAATAAATTACCATAAAAACCTGATGTATTGAATATGATTTGTCTAAATGCTCAATAGACAATTCAGTTTTCAAATAAACATTTCTGATTATTATTTAATATGTTAGGCTTTAAAGAACTAAAGAGTGGAGGATAAATGCTGTACAGTCCATCTAAAGTACAGTCTACTGCATCCTCTAATTGTGCAGTTAGAACTGCAAGACTGCAATTGGCATGCAAATTATGTTCAGTATAGATTTTAAGGGTCCATTTGAACCGTTACCCGATGTGCATAATCCCTTTACTAAAACAGGCTCTAAAACAATGCAGACATTGCTTTCAAATGAATGTTGCTATCAGCAAGAACGTTTCATTCTTAGTGAATTCCCCTCTAATTCTGCTTGAAGTGTGTTTGTGTGGCAGTACACCAAAAGAACAAATAAAAAAACAGGAAAGTTAAAGAGACAAAACAGAGAAAAGCGTGAGAGTGTGGTAGCATGTGTGACTAAATATGGTGAGAGAGAGAGAGAGAGAGAGAGCAGTTGGGTGGACACGACAATTACGGCCTAATTTATGATTCAGTGTCTGTGAAATTGGGTTTTACAGGTTGCCATAGAGATACATTCTGAAAATTCCCTGCAAAGCTATTTATCCATAATGTCAAATGTTATTGCCCACAATTTCTCTTCAGTAGACTGATGCACACCACCAATCAGAAGAGCGGAATATTTGCGTGTGTAAACATGTGTCCATCCTAAATAGCCTACTTGCGCAAGTGTTATCTATGTGTGTGTTTGTTATTTGTTTAAGGTTTTATATGTGGCTGTATGCGAGTGGCAGGTGTGACCACGATCGCCTCGATTAAAATTTCACTTCTTGTCTGCAGAAACAACTGTGTCCGACTAAGCTTTTGCCGCTGAGGTCAATGGCTTGACATCTCACAGGAAAACTGTACTGAAGCCTGCAGGTGATAAAAACAGCAAAACCTCATTTATAAAACGGATAGTTTCTCTAAACTCTGTCTGACTGATTGAGCCATGTTCAAATCCATTGTAAACATACACTGTGGCCACATATTCTATGTCAATAGAATATGTTGGGTTCATTAAATGTATTACAATTTTAGTATTATTAAAATTAACAATTTACTAAAGCGTTTTATTATGCTGTTTAATAAAAAGCAACAAGGGATATATTTCAGTGACTCTTTCTGCAGGTTACATTGTTATGCCAGTGGGTGGAAACAAATAACTATCTTAAAGAGTGTGTGTGAGCATGTCATTCAATCATTTATTCAACCGATTTGTTCAAAAAAGTATTAATTCAGGGAACAAATCAAGTGAGTGGCTGCATCCGAAATCGCACACTTCTACACTGTAAAAAAAAAAAAAAAAAAAAATATATATATATATATATATATATATATATATATATATATATATATATATATATATATATATATATATATATATATATATATATATACATATATATATATATATATATATATATATACATATATATACATATATATATATATATATATATATATATATATACATACATATATATACATACATACATATATATATATATATATATATATATATATATATATATATATATATATATATATATATATATATATACACATATATATATGATCAGATCAATAGTTATGACAACATATGTTTTTACATGGCTTTAACTCACCAAAATAAGTTAAGCAATTTTAACTTTTTTTATAAGTTATATAAGATTCAATTAATTTTTTAAACGTCCAAGTTTATTGTACCTAAAAATTTAAGTCAGCTAATTTTTTTTACAGTGTAGAGCTGGGTATTGACAAATTTTATGATTCAATCAATCTGATTTCAATTTACAAGCTTGTGAATTGATTCAATATCAATTAATTTGGAAATTGTCACATTTCACCAGTGAAAGCGCCTGTGATTACCACCAGAGGGCACTACTCCACCCCGGACTGTCACTCCATCAAGGACTACATTTCCCAAAACTCACTGCCAGGACTCATCGTCTCTGGTAACATCCAACTGTGTCTCATTACCCTGTTTACGTCACCCTATATAAGCCTGGTTAGCTCAGTCATTCATTGTGAAGCCTTGTTTGTTGTATTACTGCGGTTTCCCTGGTTTCTTGTCTCTTGGTTTTGGTTTAGGTTTACTTGCCCGTTCCCTGGATTACCCTTTTGCCTGTCTTGTTTGCCTGTTTGGACTGCTTGCCTGTGTATGACCTTTTGCTTATATTGACTACGATTGTGGATTACCTTTTAATAAAGCTGCGTTTGGATCCTCAGCCATTGTGCCTCAGAGCAGTTCATTACAGATTTACTGTATATCATGTATACAAATTCAATCAAGGAAAAAACTAAAAATAAGTAAACTCTCAGTTAGTACCTGTGGTACAGGGAGTCAGATGGTACTACATTACTATAATACTGAAGGTTAAAATGAACTGATTTGTATACAAACACTTAAATTACACACAAGGATGTAAATTACAAACAAAGATCAAGTTTGTAATGCATAATTATGTTTTTACTCCAGTTACTTTTTTTTTACTAATAAACATTTAAATGGTGGCTATTATAAACACTAGATGGATTCATTCAAACATAGGCCTACATTTAATATTGAAGAACCGTAAAAAATATAATGAATATGTATGCTGCATATAGCAAAATGCTTCTCTCTAGAGTTAATTTTTCTAGCTGAACAACATGTTTATGGTCACTGGCCTTTCTGAGGTAAATGTATTTATTTTGTTGACTTGTAATTGTAGGGAGGTTCAAAAGATTAAAAAGTAGTTTTTAATTTTAGAGTCTGGTTTAATAATATCTAAAACATGAAACTATTTCTAACTTCCTCTTCCTTTCTACTAAGTCTTTACGGATTACATTCATACTACACACTATATACTGTAAAACATATTTGTTTAGCGGTTGCAAAGTAATTATTCATAATAAGTACCTACTCAAGAGAGAATGCAATTTTGGACAAAGTCTTTCACTTTAGACATTTTATTATCCCATGAGGCAATGGGAGAGAATTTTGTGAATGGCAGTAACTGCGCCGCAACTGACGCTGATACAAGGATGTAAATTACACACAAGGATAAGTTTGTAATGCACAGTTATGTTTTTACTCCAGTTACTTTTTTGAAACTAATAAACATTTAAATGGTGGCTATTATAAACACTAGATGGATTCATTCAAACATACACATATAGATCACATTCATGTTACACACATTCATACAATACAGAAGCAGTTGCTCACTCAAAATAAATACCTACTCAAGAGAGTATGTGATTTCAGACACTCACTTTCAGAGTGAGTCATTGAATCATTTACTCAAATGATTTGTTCAAACACACTGATTCATTCAAAAATGGAACAAATGATTGAGTTGACTCGTTGACTCAAATGATTCATTCAGAAATGATTCATTCTGGAATAAAACTTCCTATTTGTGTGTTGTTCGGAGAGACAAACAATTTATTTTTTATTTAGGTTGGTAAAGAATTTTTTTAAATGCAACGTCAATATTCTAATATTGCTTAACTAACTTTAGATCTATGCTGGTTTAGCACTGCAACAGACATATTTCTGTCTGTACAAATTAAGCCTGTCACGATTAATGATGTGCTGTTTTAACGTCACTAGATTTTTTTTAAAAGATCATTATTAAATTATATTAAAGCAAGGGTATCTGGCAAGTATGTTGTGCTATTACCTGATTCACACAATTCCTTTAGTGAACCGGATGCTAAAAATGCAGAAATCACTTAATAAATAAATAAACAAACAAACCAAAAAAAAAAAACTTGGCTATCAGTAGGTGGCTAGGTGCCACTGATTCTTAGTAAATCCCCCTCTGAAAGCCTGTTTTTGTGTATGTGATACATTACGGCTGTGAATTCACCGTTCTTCTGACAATAATTCACACTTGTGGGGAAAAA
The DNA here is from genome assembly GCA_023029165.1 of Gobiocypris rarus. Lineage (NCBI taxonomy): Eukaryota > Metazoa > Chordata > Actinopteri > Cypriniformes > Gobionidae > Gobiocypris > Gobiocypris rarus. The sequence goes on from CM040910.1 coordinate 41,994,988, forward strand.
AGATGCGTAGGCATCACAGACCGTTAGCAGGCAATTTGATTTGCTCGTGACAGTTCAATCAGACCTGTGAGAACATGTTTTATGTTACCATGGAAAAGAAGAGGACCAGACACTCACAATCCTTTCAAGGCTCAAAAAAGTACAATGGTTTTTACGTTAGTGTAAGAACAACAATAGATTCCTATGGTTATCCAGTAAAAGCATTCAATTATGAAGTACTTGCATGATCACACGTCTGAATCCAGTGGCTGGCTTTCAAAAAGATGATTTACTCATTACAACCTACTCAAGTTCTTGGATCATAAAAAGCAACAGGTAGATCAGTATGTCTGAGTTGGTTCATTCACACTGAGAATGTTTTTTTCTTGTCAAGATAAGCTGAACCAAAAGTGTTAATTAACCCCCAAATTTAAATAATTTACTTACCCCGTGTAATTTCAAAACTGATCCCTGGGGAGAGCTACAGGCCCACTGACAACTTTAGAATGGGGGTAAAAAATCTGAATTTGATAAAGACTGGCCAATTACAAAACAAATTTTAAATGAAACAAATTGCTCAAGAAGTTAATGCTGGTTCTGATAGAAAGGTGTCAGAATACACAGGGCATCGCAGTTTGTTGCGTATGGGGCTGCATAGCCGCAGACCAGTCAGGGTTCCCATGCTGACCCCTGTCTACCACCAAAAGTGTCAACAGTGCGCATGTGAGCATCAGAACTGGACCACGGAGTAATGGAAGGTGGTCTGGTCTGATGAATCTTGTTTTCTTTTACATCACGTGGATGGACGGATGCGGGTGCGCCGCTTACCTGGGGAACACATGGCACCAGGATGCACTACGGGAAGAAGGCAAGCAGGCGGAGACAGTGTGATGATTTGGGCAATGTTCTGCTGGGGAAAATTGGGTCCTGCCATCCATGTGGATGTTACTTTGACACATACCACCTACATAAGCATTATTGCAGACCATGTACACCTTTTCATGGGAACTGTATTCCCTGGTGGCTGTGGCCTCTTTCAGCAGGATAATGCGCCCAGTGCCACAAAGCAAAAATGGTTCAGGAATGGTGTCTGGAGCACAACGAGTTTGAGCTGTTGACTTGGCCTTCAAATTCCCCAGATCTCAATCCAATCGGGCATCTGTGGGATGTGCCGAACAAACAAGTCCAATCCATGGAGGCCCCCCACCTCACAACTTACAGGACTTAAAGGATCTGCTGCTAACATCTTGTTGCCAGATACCACAGCACACATTCAGGGGTCTAGTGGAGTCCATGCATCGACGGATCAAGGCTGTTTTGGCAGCAAAAGGGGAAACAACACAATTTTAGGAATTGGAATTGGTCATAATGCGAATAAAAGTAAATTATAAAGATACAATTTCATTAAAGTTCATGTAAAATGTAATCACTTATTTTAGCTTTAGTTCAATGACTATTAAAGCCAAATGTTATACTGTAAATCCATTTTTAAAATAACATGCTGTTTTTATAATATCATGTTTGATACATTTTACACAGTAGAATGACATATAGCTACTTTAGGAAGGGAATCCCATATGGGGATAATCATATCTGAAGCTCATTGGCATCAAAAAAGTCTGAAAACACCCATAAATGAAAACTCACTAGAAATCCTGCTTCTCAAACCTCATTTGTGTATATTGAAATGTAAAAGTTTTGATCTAATGACTGCTAAGAGGACAAAGTCAGTAAATCTCAAGTTGAGGGTTTAATTTCAGTCAATGTGTTCTTAAGCAAAGAGCTCTTGTCACTGGAAAGACACTGGATAAAAGTAAATGACGTACACATTCCAGAAAAAGTGGCTCCTGATCATTCTCTGTAAGAGAACATTCAATAATTCATTGACGGAATGAAAGGAATTCAGAAATGTTCATGCACTTTTTCATGAAACATCCGCCATCAGTTGGACTGCAAGCTCATTTCCTGCAGTTCCTAGTCTGGGTGATTTGAGGTGGGTGAGTGAGTCTCTCTGCTACGGCAAAATGGTTACACTTCAGTGGATTTGATGGAAACGTCACGCCTGTTACTCACAGTGTGAGTCCATTCAGTACAGATGCTACTAGAGAAATGTCTTAACTAAAACTTGTGAGTGAAGGTAATCCATAAAAAAAGAAAAGAAAAGAATGTAAAGGAATATATTACTCACAAGTGCACAAAAAAATGATGCCTCTTTTTATGATTTATGCAATTTAATAAAAAAATTAATTGAGTAATCCTTACGTAATTTAATTGAATAACTGAACAATCCATATCAATTAATCAATTAAACTACGTACGGATTATTCAATTCAAGCTAACACGCAATTCATGAAACAATCATGAAAACTAAACAAAATCTCAAAACTACACACCAGCTTGTACAAACCTCAAACTTCCACGTCAAATTCAAATATTTTTGTGAAAAACATATTCATCTTTGGTCAGAATCAGACTTTGGTCTCAGATGACACACAAAACCCAATAAATACACAGACTAGTTCACTGCCTAGAAAACACTAGCTAGATCAATTCACAACACTGTTACAAAAACAATCAGGACTCATTTTACAGCTCAATGTCTATTACAGTATGCGAATTAAATAGAGGGGTGCGAGATACAGTGAAATTCAACAATAAGCTTTATGAAAAGTATTTTTCATTACACTACTATTAAGAGATCTTGCAGAAGATGAAACACACTAGAAAAGTTGAAATACAAAATATACTGTCAATTAAAAAAAAAAAAACGCATCCTCTGCCAAATTGCATTACAGTACTGGTAATGACCATATTAGAGCAGTTTCTTCGTCTTCTAACAAGACTTTCCCTCCCTAGGCACAGTAGGCAGTCGTCTCTCAGTTCTGCAAAAAATACCAAATGTAAGAAGTACTTGGCTACAAATAAGTTTGACAGTTGAGTTGAGGTTGTCCAACATGTGCTACAATACAGTACTGTAATTATACTGTGTGTAAGTAGTATAAAAACCCTGTAGACCAACTCCCCTCATGGTCATTCCATGCACATGAACATGGTCAACTATAATGCTGTATTTTAACTGGAACAAATGTGTTTTTTTTTACCTCGTACCCTTCATTTTTATTTTCCCCTCCACTTTCTCTTCCTCTTTGTCTCCCACCACTAGGATTCATTTTCCAAAGCAAATTCTGTAATCCCCCGTGGCCCTATTTATATTATCCTGAGATTCTGATTGGTGACATCACTTTTGCTGCTTAATGTTTACATATGGATAAATGTGTGCTATTTGAGTTCACAGTATGACACTTTAGTTAATTATATTATGTTTTCTGAATGAGAGTATGAGTAGGTTAAACCTGTGCAAAATGAGGACATTTTTGTGTAGAGTTTTGCAGAAAATACAGAGAAAATTGGAACGTGTTTTGAAACAGGTGAAACGTTTTGTTAAATGTGTCTTTGTTTCTTGAATTAAATGGTTTGGGAAATTGGGCCACCTGAATCAGTATAGATAATAAAATTGCTACGGCCAGTTTAGCATATCATAATGCTAAAATGTCTTAGCATGCAAAGTTTATGATGTCAAAAACAACAGAGATTGTAAACCACGTTTTTGAGACTGTCTTTGGTACTGAACAATGGTGTTATAAAATTTGCACATAGTTTGTCTTAAAGCATATTGTGGCGAGGTGGACGAACGAGAGACTTGGGAGGAGCGAGTTTGTTCGTCCACCTCGTCACATTAAAAACAACTCTTATATCAGACAGATCTCCAAGCTGTAAAGACTGTAAAGATTGTCAAGGCTTTCTGTAGGTCTTTGTGTGTGTGTGTGTGTGTGTGTGCGTGTGTGTGTGTGTGTGTGTGTGTGTGTGTGTGTGTGTGTGTGTGTGTGTGTGTGTGTGTGTGTGTGTGTGTGTGTGTGTGTGTGTGTGTGTGTGTGTGTGTGTGTGTGTGTGTGTGTGTGTGTGTAAAAGTCAGAGTCTCTTGTATGTCTAGCTGCTGTGGTATGTGTTAATGGCCTTCATTAGCACCACATAGTGAAGCAACAGTAGGTAACAGGACAGTCACAACAGGACTGTAAACGCAGAAAGACATGACACAGACTCTGACCAAAAATGCTGTTAAACACAGAAGACCTCAAAGGACCCTTGATTGATGAAGACCAGGTTCTCTTTGTTAATAGAACAGGACTGGAATATAATTGTCTAAATATACTACACCTTGTCAAATGTCTGATTAATAGCATCCGCTCTCGAATTGAAGCTAAACTACATTTCTGCTGAAAGTATCTATCAGAGAAGTTATAGGTCTTGAATAAAATATGACACATTAGGGATGTAATACCTCACTTCTGCCAGTGCAAAAATAGAGTTCTAATTGGATAGCTCATATATTGTCATTATAATCAAGAGCCTCATTGATCACTGACAAATTCTGGCTCAAGACATCTATGCATCTGCCTGGCCTGACGGCCAACGCTCAGCCAGCTTTGTTTGCGTGGTTGCTGGAGTGTTTCAAGGAGGTTGCTAAGGTGTTGCTATGCGTTGCATACAGTAGGTATACTTGAATGGTTTCTAATGGCGCTTTTCCACTGCGTGGTACAGCTTGGTACAGCTCAGCTCGGCTCGGCACGGCATGGCTTGCTTTTTCACTGCGTGGTATGACTCGGCTCAGCTCGGCAAAGCACGGCTCAGCTCAGCTTCACCCAGTTGCTTTACCACTGCAGTAGTACCGCTTTAAGTGGGTGGGATTACGTTGTAGTTGCTCCGCCTCTACTGCCGCGACATCATCGTAAATTCGACACAAAAACAAACAGAAGAAACAGGACCAATGGAGCCCATCGAAGGAATGGATTCAGCCTTTTTTTTTTTACTAGTTTTCCTTTCAAGCAAGTTGTGTAAACGATACTGCCGTGGCTCTTACTGGTAGCAGGTTTGATGTCGCAAATCCAATGACACTAGTAGTGATGATTCTCTTTGACCAATCAGTGATCTGTAGCTTGGAACCCAAACCGAGGTGGTACATGCCGTACAGAGCCGTACCACGCAGTGGAAAAGCGTAGTGTGTAGAAAACCATACTTAACTGTACAGAGCCGTACCATTCAGTGGAAAAGCACCAAAGCGAACCGTGCCGAGCCGTACCATGCAGTGGATAAGCACCAAAGCGAACCGTGCCAAGCATAAGTTGCTAAAATGTTCTGGGTTATTATTAGGACATTTTTGGATGGATGGATGGATGGATGGATGAATGGATGAATGGATGGATGGATGGATGGATGGATGGATGGATGGATGGATGGATGGATGGATGGATGGATGGATGGATGGATGGATGGATGGATGGATGGATGAATGGATGGATGGATGGATGGATGGATGGATTATAATATAATTTTATATTTTCAGCATAATGATTGTGAACATTTTGAATATATAGTATATTGTGAATATTCAATTAATAGACTAGTCCTAATTAGCACTTTCATATTAGTCACTCTGGCAAGAAAGCCTAACAAGAAATATAAAATAGAAACTTATTTATTATGAACAAAGTTTGAACCATAAAATTGAAAAATGACAACCGTTTCAAATTGTTTTAGAAGAAAAAAATGCATGTGCTGGACCAAGTGTGTCTGAATTACATAAAAATTAAGTATTGCATAACCATTACATAACTATTTTTTAAATGCTGGCATGGGTTATTGTGACAAAAGGCATGAATCATGCTTACACACGTGTGATTAAAGCGGCATGTAAGTGTTGCACTCAAAAGAAAATGTTGTTTTTAACCTTGAATAACTGAGATTGACACCTGGCATTTGGAGGCAGATATTTATCAATTCACAGAGTGTTTCATTATACCTCACCGGGTCATTGAGGAAATAAATCCGGATTAACACGCTACAATGAGCCCAATTTCCTCTTCCTGGAAGGATAAATCATCCTCATATGAAAAGGCAGGCTTTATGTTGTTGATTGGGCCTCACATTGTGCTCCTCCTTATCATTCCTGTCAGTCTAATTTACTATTGGTGGACTGATCAGACCTTTGACTTAATCCATTACTATGTAAATAAAAAAAATTAAAGGTCCTTAATCTTGCAGCACACCACTTTCAAGGGGAACGATATAACAAAAGTCCAGAAAAGGAAGAAAAAGCAATAAGGTCAATTTAATGAATGCTTTATCAAAGATCATCTCAAGGTGAGTAGATGTTCCTCTCTTGATTTAATAGGCTCAAATGTCAAACGATATATCTGGCACGATTCGTGAGTAACAATCACACTCCCATCTTTAGAGCAATGACGGACACAGAGGAGAGGGGGATGGATCTGACCTGAGCTGTTCTCATGATGGCCAGTAAGTTGTTTGACAGATAAATATAGGGTTAGCTCAGCTATTTAATAATTTCTGTATTTTTCCCGTTTCCAACACACTTAAGTTTTTTAAAACACAGGTTTTTTAAAAGTTAAACTTGACATGCAGTTTTAGAAACCCACGGCAAATGCCTGTTATTTTTAGTATCATTGAGATACAATTTTTTGTTTTAATATTTTAAATTATTTTGAACGTTTTTTTCTTCTTTTTTCAGTTTTAGGACTATAGATTTGTGTTGTTTTTTTAAATGTCTATAGTTTTTCTTATTATTTTCTGTTTTAGTTTTTTTTTTAATACATTTTAGTTAAACTAAATGAAAATGAAACAAGTTGCTGAAATAAAATAAGTAAAAACAATTATATTTAATTTAATTTAAGTTAAAGTTTTTTTTTATGTCAATTAAGAAAAGTTTTTTAGGGTTTAAGTTTTAGTTAAAGGGATAGTTCACCCAAAAATGAATATTCTGTCATTAATTACTCACCCTCATATCGTTCCAAACCCTTAAGATTTTCGTTCGTCTTCGGAACACAAATGAAGCTCTTTTTGATGAAATCTGAGAGCTTTCTGTCCCCTACAGCCTACGCAAATGACACTTTGACGCTTCAAAGAGCTCATAAAGAGATCTTAAAACTAATCCATATGAATTGAGCGATTTAGTCCAACACTATCGCTTTATATGATGAACAGATTGAAATCAGGCTTTTATTCACATGTAAACATTCATCAATGCACACACCAGTTGTGGTAAACAGAAGCTCAAGCATGTTTGCTTGACGTGCAAAAACCAATGAGATTCATTCTCGTGATACGTAGCACGTTTGAGCTTCCTCAAGAACCATTGAGATTCATTCTCATGTTATGCAACACATTTGATCTTCAGCAAGAACCATTGAGGTTCATTCTCATGTTATGCAGCACATTTGAGCTTCTGCAGAACTAATGAGGTTCATTCTTGTATTACGCTGCACGTTTGAGCTTCAGCTAGAACCAATGAGGTTTGTTCTCACACGTCAAGCAGGTTTGGTTGAGCTTCTGTTTATGTCTGCTGATCAATGCTTATATGTAAAAAAAAGCATAAATTCAATGAAAAAGAAATAATGAAAAATCCACGAGACATGCAAAAGACAAAGGCCTCCAAATAGAGCATGTTCACACAGAAAATAAGTTCAAAGCAGTGCAGTGGAACACAAATATGCATTTTGTATGAATTGTGCTCGCTGAATTGGACGCTCTGCCAGTGGTATTTTAGCACCCAAATGACTAAAAGATGTAGCGTATGTCTCTGTGATAGTGCTAGACTCTGTAAACAGCAAATAATAACCACTCAACCTTTTCAGACCATCAGAAATGCTCTTTTGCTCACTGCCTTTTACATGTTCTGATTTGATAACATCATGTTTCTGGAGGGCAGGATTTTGTTAACAGGGCATGTAATTGAAGGATTTTGGGTATAATAAATGGATAAATTAATTGGCAAAGCAAGCCCACTATAGCGGAAATAAATGTTAAAATAATGACTGTTTTCAGATATGCCCTCTCTGTTGTATGGTCAAACATGTAGTCCCACCCTAAGCTTACATTGATGATTGAGCCAACCAATGTTAATATGTCCTTCCAAGTTGGGTAAACACATATATGCAATAATTCCTTTCGGTTTTCTAGATCCTCCTTCTTCTGTTATTAATTATCTGTTTTCATAACGATCATTTACAACACTTTGAGTTTGTGTGCACTGCATCATCGTTACCCTAGATTTACAATTATGTGGGAACATTCTTCAAAGAAAGAATAACTCTTCACAAAAGCCTTACTGATAATGCTGCTAATGCTTTTCAGATGCATGGCATTTTTCAAAACACTAAACTGATGGTATTTTATTTCTTACACTCTCTCAGGAATTGTATGGGTAAAGGGAGCCCTCTAGTGACAATAATCTAAATTTGTAATTTTGTAATGTAAATATGCCATTGTAAGATATATATTTAAATGTAGTTCAAGTGCTATTGTTTGTTATTGAATCTATGGATTTAACTGTAATTTTCTGCAGTGGGCAATTACTGTATATGGCAGATTGAACAGAAAACAGAGGAAAGAAGTCATTGCTAAAGATTGATTATTTAATGGCATTTTATTTAAAAGTACCAAGAAAAGAGTATTTTTCTGGTGACTGAAAATTTATAATATTATATTATATTATATTATATTATATTATATTATATTATATTATATTATATTATATTATATTATATTATATTTCAGTGCCTGATATTTTTGGAAGAAGGTCACATCCTTTCAGGGGGTGATTCCAGGATCTGAAGATCTGAATGCATACAATGTCAGGCAGGCAAAAAGCGGGATAAAACCAAGCATGCCGCACACGTCTCGATCGCCACCCCACCCAATGTGGATGGTCCCAGTATAGGCCATTAACATCGTCCTCTTTATGTAGTCTAATGGGACGTGAGACAAATGAAACAATCAAATTACACTTAAAATAAATTTTTTCCAAAGATGGTTTCTGTCATTTTAGTTAGTTATTTGATGCTATAAAAACGAGGATGTGACTTTCTCTCAGATCTATTGGTCAATGTCGATAAAGCATTAATTGTTGGAGATTTTAACATACACGTAGATAACACAAATGATGCGTTAGGGGCTGCATTTACAGATCTATTAAACTCCTTTGGGGTCAAGCAAAACGTCACTGGTCACTGACCATTACATGGTAACTTGCATACTGCGTACTGCTGAAATCTGTCATGTTGCGCCACGTTATCGACCAGGCAGAACGATCCTTCCAACCACTATAGATAGATTCTCAAATAGCTTACCTGATCTGTCTCAGCTGCTCAGTGAACCCAAACAAACAGATGAACTAGAGGAAATGACTAGCAGTATGAGCACCATTTTCTCTAGTACATTAGAAAATGTTGCACCAATTAGATTAAAAAAGGTTAGAGAGAAAACTAAAGCACCATGGTACAACAGTGCTACACATGTTATCAAGAGAGAAACTCGTAACTTAGAGCGTAAATGGAAACAAACTAATTTAGAGGTCTTTAGAATCGCGTGGAAAGATAGTACGTCACGTTATAAAAGGCCCTAAAAGCAGCCAGGGATGAGCATCTCCGCAAACTAATAGAAAATAACCAAAATAATCCAAGGTTTTTATTTAACACCGTGGCTAGATTAACAAATAAACAAGCATCGCCTGAGCAAAATATTCCGTTACAGTTTAGTAGTAATGATTTTATGAATTTCTTCACTGAGAAAATAGAAAGCATCATAAACAGAATTGTAAATGTACAACCTTTAATGATGTCCTTATGATTCAACCTCAATTATCGCCCCTCAAGAACTACTGCACCGCTTTACAACTATAGGACAGGAAGAGCTAAATAAACTTATCATTGCATCTAAACCAACAACATGTTTATTAGATCCAATACCCACTAAACTACTGAAAGAGCTGTTACCTGTAGTGGAAGAGCCTCTTCTCAATATTATTAACTCGTCTTTATCTTTAGGTCATGTTTCAAGAATATTCAAGTTGGCAGTCATATAACCTCTTATTAAGAAGCCACAATTAGATCATGATAACCTAGCAAATTACAGACCCATTTCAAATCTTCCATTTATGTCTAAAATACTAGAAAAAGTTGTGTCTGCTCAATTGTGCTCTTTCTTGCAAGAAAATGATATCTATGAAAAATTTCAACTGGATTCAGGCGCATCATAGCACAGAAACTGCGCTCGTTAAAATCACAAATGATATACTTCTAGCTTCTGACCAAGGCTGTATCTCAATACTATTTCTACTCGATCTTAGTGCTGCTCAATACTTTAGATCATAAAATACTCTTAGATCGACTTCAAAATTACACTGGTGTTCAGGGAAAGGTATTAAACTGGTTTAGATCGATTTATCAGACCGCTACCATTTTGTCTGTCTAAATGGGAAAAATCAAAGATAACGCAGTAGACTATGGGGTGCCGCAAGGATCTGTGTTAGGCCCTCTGCTATTCTCAATATATATGCTGCCACTTGGTAATATTATAAGAAAACATGGAATTAATTTCCACTGTTATGCTGATGACACTCAATTATATATTTCATCACGACCAGATGAAAACGCTAAATTATCTAAACTGACAGCGTGTGTTGAAGATATTAAATACTGGATGACGTGTAATTTTCTGTAATTTTCAGATAAAACAGAGGTATTACTTATTGGTCCAAAAACTGTCCACAAAACCTCTCACAATACAACTTTAACTTGGAAGGACGTCCTGTCACTTTATCCACTACAGTAAAAGACCTGGGTGTTATATTAGATCGCAACTTGTCTTTCTAAAATCATATTTCATATGTTACAAGAACAGCATTTTTCCACCTTAGAAACATTGCTAAGCTACGTAACATGCTATCTATTTCTGATGCAGAAAAGTTAGTTCATGCATTCATGACCTTAAGACTAGATTACTGTAATGCTTTATTAACTGGTTGTCCTGCATCCTCAATAAACAAGCTACAGTTAGTCCAAATGCAGCTGCTAGAGTTCTTACTAGGTCAAGAAAATATGATCATATAACACCAATTTTATCATCTCTACACTGGTTACCTATTAAGTTTCGTATCAATTACAAAGTATTGCTACTGACCTATAAAGCCCTAAATGGTTTAGCTCCAGTGTATTTAACGGATCTTCTATCGCCCTACAATCCATCGTGCTCTTTAAGATCACTAAACTCGAGGCTTCTGGTCGTTCCTAGGATATCTAAGTCCACTAAAGGAGGGAGGGCATTTTCACATTTAGCTCCTAAACTCTGGAATAGTCTTCCTGATATTGTTCGAGGTTCAGACTCGCTGTCCCAGTTTAAAATTAGATTAAAGACGCATCTCTTTAGCCAAGCATTCACATTATAATTACCTTTTTATACTACAGTTAAATCGGATCAAAAGCATTAATATTCTGAACAGCAGATATGCAAATTATTTCTCATCTGCTTTTCTGTTGTGATCTCGGGACACTAGTCCCGAGGGAAATAGTTGGTCAGCTCCAATTTGTATCCAGCCTCTCATAGAGACTTCAGATGCCCCAACACCTGTGATGAGACGACTCAACGCCAGCGCTGTTATGGCCTAAATTAATACATGATTGATTAACTTTTTCTAACATTTTTCAATGTACATTTATAAAATGCACTTTCTGTAAAGCTGCTTAGAAACAATGTGTATTGTGAAAAGCGCTATACAAATATATCTGAATTGAATTGAATTGAATAATGATTGACAGCTTCTGTGGGCGAAGTAGTCACTGAGACTTTTTTAGGGATCTTCGGGAGGAGACTGGAGCTTCAACTTCAATTTCTACATTTCCATAACTGTTTATGTAACACCAATATAATGGGTTGTTCTGCAGTAACCTGTACTAACCGATTCTGTGGGAATGTGGGCGGGGCCTTAATAGCCTTGACGTCTCTTTCAACAGGTTTACATGCATCCGCAAAAACATGCAAAAAACGCTATAATTTTCTTATAATATATATTGCAGCATCACCTCTTTTGAAAGGGATTGCTCCCTCTAAACCCCTTTAATCCTACTTGCTCTGATTGGTCAGATGGCCCAGTCTGTTGTGTATGGTCTACCGCTTACAGCGTGTGTTGGAAACTAAACGACTATTATCATATTTGAATTTCAGCTTCCTTCCTGAATTTCATTTGTATACACGGTAATATGAACAGTAATGATGCCGTCGGTTTTACTGTATCATTTCAAGCAAGAGTCCTCATTCTTTGGAAGTGCATGCGAAGTGAATTTGCTTTCACAGCACAGAAATCAAAAACATGAACCAAACCCTTCCAGGCCTCTGCCACAACTGCAGTGTTTGAGGACGGGTCAAAGTAGACATTGATTGCAGGCAATCAATGAAGACCATAGACACGCATAATGCAAATGTGTTACAATACTACTTAGGTCCAAAGCTGAAGTAGTCACACAATAAACAAATCTAGCATACCCTTTTGTGTATCACTGTACAGCTAAACAACATAGAGGCGACTCACAATTACACTGTCTATTGTGTAAGTTCACTTTTTATCAAAACAAGTCAAGTGACACCTGTCTACACCAGATATGCCTTGCGGCTGTCTACAAAGTGCAAATCCAATTGTTCTTTGTGTCAGAAGTAGCACAAATAGGCCTGTCACAATAATCAATATATTGATATATCGCACAATATATGTACATGACCTCAAACTTTTTTTGTGATGCAATATATTGGCCATTATGTTTACATGATAATGAATGTCACCAACATTTTACTCGATTGTGCTGTCATCTTGTATATTTTCCGTGACAGAGGAGAAAGTGGTTCTCGGGCAGTTCCTTCATACACAGAGCGGTTATCGATAGGTGAAAAAAAGGCACCATTTGAGGCATTATAGCATTTTCCTGACAACTACTGACAGTTTGGAAGAATAAGCTCAAACGGACTCGATTTCAAAGCCATGTGCACTCTGTTGCTGTGCACATATAAATGTCAACGCAGAATGACGAGTGTTAAATCCGTTTCACAAGGGAAAATATTTAATTACTATTTATTCAAGTTTTTTTTATTTAGGATAATATATTTTTTACCCTTAATTTCCATGATCTAAAGAATTAAAAGTTTGTCCTTTGAAAGTTGTGTAGGTCTACTTGCATTATTATGTTGTTATATTAGGATAGTCTTAAAATTACAATAATATCGTTTATCGCAATTATTTCCGGTATGATATATCGCAAAACAAAAAGTAGTTATCGTGACAGGCCTAAGCACAAATGCTTGAAGTATGTCAGAAATTGAATGGGACATCAGTTTACTTTCGGAATTTGTTGTGTGCCACATCCAGTGTAGACAGCATTACTGATTATAATGAGTTCTACTTGCTTCCGTCACATCACACCACTCAAGTCCGGTGAGACATGGTGAGGCGGTAGATGATTCTCAGTAATATATTTGTCACTTTCCACAGCCCAGTTTGTTTCTTAATATAATGTGCATATTTATCAGACATGAATATGCAAATTGGTTTAATGAAACTGCCCTGGTCATGATCAACCAAAGGTCATCTAATAATCAGCAAAAATGAGCAGGAAATAGTCTTTGCATGATAGTGCAGGCACAACACAGGAAGCGTTTCTTCGGCTGGTCCAGCGACAGGGTAATAAAAAAACTGATATGCAACAGCAAGCCTGGGTCTCAAATGAACAGAAGGCATTTGGAAACCTTCTTCATTACACAGGATCGCTCATCTGCAGACACATTTGACAAGGCAAGAGTCATTATTGCGGGAATTCAAAGACTTAATTATGGGCTTTAAAAGATCACTACACCAATTAAGACTACCAGTGGCGTAACTCAACCTCAGTACTTCCTATATAGTTGCGGAGGGAAAACTTGTTTTGGTTGGTGGCACCATATGACCTGAGAAAAATGTTCTTCAGATCATAAATTATAGATTTAGTTTAAAGGGGCTATATGTAAGAATTTGCATGTATTAAATGCTATTTTGATGCCAAAGTGTGAACAGCTTGTATGAAACTTGACCTTCCCTGACTTTCTATGTTGTCTATGAAAGCCTGTAGACTGATTTTTATGTGTGAAGATAAAATCAAAAGGATATCACGTTTACATGTGCTACCGAGAGCCTCTGTTATGTTCAATGAGAAATGAAATTAATGCTTATACAATGTTCAGGATAATGCAGAGCTATTCTGTATTATAAAGTCTATTTGTCACGCAAAGAAAGATATATTCAGTCTAAAGTCTCAAATACTTTATAATCAAACTATCATAAAATTTTAATGACATGATTCCGGTGAATTCCAGAGCCGGTGCAAACATTTCCACATCGCTATGATCAGATGTAGAGATGCACAGATTGCAATTTTTTTGTGTGACCTGCCGATACTGATTTTTGGCGATTTTGATTTTCTTTCTAAGAACTATAATTGACAGAATACATAAATAAAAATCTACTTTTCTTCAATGCAAATTAGGGCTGCATGATATATCGTTTTGGCATCAATATCCTGATATGCAAATCCGCGATAGTCACATCGATCGTAACTTAGTTGCTCCGTGATCTGCACGGGCCAACTGCACCCCAGTTCAGAATGCATGTGATTTGCGGTTTAATTGCAAAGTTGAACCATCATAGAGTGAAAGTTTATCAATTGCATGTGTTTAAGTCGAGTCAGGCATCAAGGGGAAGAGGACTAATGGCCTGTTTTCTGCGTGCATAGACAGCATGTGAACGCAAAATGAAGTCAAAATGCCCGTCTCGTCAAATATCCTCATAAACACAGTCAGTTATGTGTTGTAAACAACTGAGAAAGAAAACAGATGTGTTTATACAGTGAAGACTGTTATTTTAAATTTGATTATTCAATTTCTGTACCTGAATACTGTTATATTTACCTGAAAAACATAAAGCACTGCTTATTTAAATTGTATCTTCCTTCTATTGTATTTATCTATGCTTGGAATTATTGTTTATTATTTTCTATGCAGATTCACAGTTTTTTTTTTCCAGTATCGTGCAACCCTAATGCAAATTTTTACTATCATAAAAAACACACAAAAAGTCAGTTATAAAATAAGACCAAATAAACAAATTGCAAACTACTGTACAGGTAAATATAATAAAATAAAGAGAGATATGACAAACAATGCTTATAATTTTTTTCAGGAGGGTCTAGTTAGAGAGCGACCGATATATTGGTTTCACAATATTTTATATTTGACTGTATTTAATTGAATTCTCGCCAAGATATTTTGTGTGTATTTGACAGTTTAAGTGCAGCATAAGTACACCACTCATTTTGGTACTTGGACTCACAAGCTGTTTGAGAGGTGGCTTGAGTGTGCGCCTTTTGGTGTGAGCGCGAAACTTGGAACCATCGGAGAGAAGCGAGCGATGACGCGCAGCTGGCGTTGTTGCCTGTGCCACTGGTAAGAAAACAGACCGGCTCAGAATCGGAAGGATGTGAGACTGACCGGCCGGTCACTGGTCTGGGCCGAGCATGCGGAAAATCAGCTGATCATCTCTCATCAAAAGCTTTCTTAACTGCTGCTTTCTCAACACTTTCTCACCTGTCTGTTTTTGTTGTGTTTATTTTGTTATTGCAAGAAAATCAGGTTGCACATATTTACATATTCATTTTGCTCTCAGCAGCGTGGACAGCGTCTAGATGTTTGTTAATAGTATATCACTGCAAAGGTATTTCCAACTTCTTTTTACTTCTAAGTGAAGAATGAAAAAGAACTTCATCATGAATTTATATCAGGGCATTGAATCCCATTCAGTTGTGTTACGTGTGCATGAGTGTGAGCAAAAGCAATAAGTTGCTGGCTGCAGTTCATTTAACGTCCACCAGTGTCACTTATAACAAGGGTTTCTGAATTCTACTTATAGCCCAGTTAAGAACAAAATGTTCAATATTGAATTTGAAGATACTTTTTTTGAGCTCTGCTACAATGGCTAACATTAGATTTGTGTGTAAGTTACTAGGGGTCAAAGGCTGGAAAAACACTGGGAACAAAGAACGCTGCCAGCACTTATGCTAATCTAACCACCAACAGCTCTTCAGTATGATTGTGAAATAAAGAGGCTGAATTCATTCCTCTTAATTGCTCTTCATTTGGCTATAAGACAAAATCTTTAATTGCTTTCCTCGCAGCCATCCAGCACGGTTGGCAACCAAAACAACAGCGAGCAAATTAGTCCCCAATCTGCAGCATCCCAATCGACGACGCAGAGAGGCCTCGTAATGAATTCCACCGGCTTTGTTCTGCCCACTCAACCCCTTTACGTCCAAGGGGCTTGAAATAAAATAGTAAGATTCAAATCATTATAATGCATTCTCTAAAGAAAAATGACCTACGATGACACTCTATTTAATACTGTACACGGGTTGCCATGACAGCAGCGAAATACTGGCCATGTCATGTCATTCTTGGAAGTGCATTAATATTCATATAGCTCACCTAGTGTTTTGCATGAGTGGCCCATGTGGCCACATGTACTATATATGAAATCTGTTCAACATGAAGTTTGAGTACATTTATGGATGTTACCCATTACAAATAAAATGTTCTTGTTGAATAAGACCAAAAGGACCCTTCACAGTGAGAACATTTCTTAGAACACTCAGTCTATAAAATCTTATATCAACCAGTTTTACATGTCTAAGCTTTATGTCTCATTCAGTTCGATTTGCCAAATTATTTTCCTGAAAAAAGCCAATTCATTTTTTGGGTGTGACCACTAATAATGATTCAACCAAATGTACCTTTTGAAGGCTTATTGGGAACTGAACTAATATTGGTTTCTAAGCCAACAGTTCATTTTGAGGATGCATGTAAAACTATGACAAATTTTGCCCATAAATTTGCACCTAAACAACTGTATCTGTATTTTTTCAAATTTTACTTTTTTGGTTAGGTTGTCTACAAATGAGCTTGGAACAGATAACATTGTAAGGTCACACTTAAAATTAGGGTCCAGTTAGCACTATTAACTAACTATAAACTACGACTTTTGCCTCAATAAACTCTTAATAAGGTATTACGTTTAGGTATTGTGTAGGATTAATGTATGTAGAATAAGGAAATGCAAAATATGGCATCAATATGCTTTATAAGTATTATTAAACAACCAATATCCTAGTAATGTGTATGCTAATAAGCAACTAGTTAATAGTGAGAATTGGACCCTAAACTAAATGAACATTACCCATTATAAATATTGAATGTAGCGTGTTCTGATGAAATCCCTAGTGAATAGATGAGGTCTAACAAAAAGACCTCATATCTGGCAAAATCTTAAGTATGATGCTTATTAAATGAGTTTAAGAGGGGTCAACTTTTTAATGAATTCCTGTTAGTAATTTTCCTGTCAATAAAATAGTGTAGCCAAAGTTCTCTTTTTGTGGAATTCGCAGTTAGCTAACCCCAAATGACATTTTAAAGTCGGCATGAAACAGAAGTTGTGGTAGTGTTTTCTTCCCTATTGTGATGAATATCTGAGTGAAACAGCTTATTGAACAAGTACAAATACAGGGCAGGACTTTACATCCATTGGGAACGGTTGTGGTTTGCTATTGGTTGATCTCATGTGAGTGACAAGGTTGTCCCGCCCTCACGCCAGTCATCAAAGAGTTGGGAAAGTATTTTAGTAAAAGAATGAATTTTAAAAAATAATAATGTGCAGAGATAAATCATTTATAATAAATACTGCAACATTCCATACAAAAGTAAGACTTGTCAAATTTGACTTCATGGTTGAATTAGTTGCATAAGAGTTAAATCAACCTTTTGATTTCTGGGTAACACTTTATTTTTACAGTCAATGACACTAACTTGGTAATAACTACTAGTAATAACCTTGAACTTACCCCTAAAACTAATCTTAAGGTACCAGTAGGCTACTTGAAAGTACACACAGTACGTACTCTGTATTGTGTTGTGTACATCTAACAATATAAATTATAACAAGGCCTACTTGTACATTTTTGAATACTTATATAATGTGGCTAATAATGGCACTAATGTTCCCCTGCAATTATTTATGAATGAATTATTCTGTGATATAAAAATAAAGCTTTGATATAACTGTCACTAAAAGTTAAACTGTAATGCCTGACACTATTTTATCCGCCTAGAAAGTTAACCGTCATTGGACCATGCCAAACTTTTCCTCAGCACGGACAGTGTTGAAAAAAGCAATGAAACTCTCTTCACTTGCCTCCCTCGGTGATGACAGACTCCCTCTGAACTCCCCGGCTGACCTTCTGAACTGAATTTTTAATGACCCGAGTCTGGCTCTCGGTCGGGTCCCGGTTCACTCTGCCGTCATCGGACTCTTTGGGCTTCACGGTCACAATGTTTCTCCTGGAGAGCTTGGATGAAAAAGTGCCCATGTGGAAAAGCAAATCCCCGAGTTTATGGGAGATGGGAGATTGAGATGAGAGAGTTGAAGTGACGCCAATTGCCCAAAGAGTCTCCTAGTGTTTTTGAGATAAGTCATCTCAGTTCACTCATAATATCCTCATGTAGGAAGAAGTCCAGTTAAAAGCGCCATCGGCTGACGTGCACGCCCTGCCAATGTGTATTATAAATCACTAACACAGAGGGCGCTACAACCCCGCCTGTTCTTACCAGTGGAGACGTTTAATAAATAATAGGCTACAGTTCCATACAATACATGGAGCAAGTTTGTCTATTTTAATCATTATATATTTGTTTGTTTTTTTCTGGCAAAATTGTATGCAATAATCTAAATAACACTTACCTTTGAAAGGTTAATAAGCAATTCCAAACATTTTTCCATTCAATATGTTTACAAAATTCTCTTGGTACACTATATTTATGGGGCAAGAGTATTTATAGACTGAATACATTTAATTTGAGGGAAATTTTAGTTAAAGGCAAAAACAGTCAAAAACAAAGATTATACAAAAAAAGTTAAGTATCTTTATATACATGTTTTATTCAATATAATCCATTCCACACATTCATGCTTTAACATCAAAAAGCAGGCCCGGTCTACACCACAAAATCCAAGAAGTTAATAAAAAAATTGATGACAAATTACTACCTTCAGAAAATCACAACAGTGAGATTTAAAAAACACTGTATTACTATGAAATCTATGGACAAAAACATCAAAATATATAATGAAAGATACAAAATTACGAAAGGAAATAAACTACAATTTGACATGACAGGAATACTTCTTCAACTTGTCCCTCTTTTGGTTGATATTTAAGTTACTTTATTGCACAAATATAGCTTAACATCCTAGATACTAACCAAGGAAGTTAAATGAGGACAAAATGACCTAGTGCTACTATCAAAGACAGAGTTACTGAGTATAATAAAGTGGTTTAAGAACAGAATGAAACTTAAAAAGACAAAAAAACAAATTGAATATAATAATTTTACCAAACCGATGAAAAGGCTACATGTGTGCTGTGACCACAAGATGTCACTATCAGGAAAGAAGATTCTAAATGCCTAACGCTATGATATGATTTTATGATATGGATGATTACTCAATGCATCTTAAAGGATACACTCTGTTTAGCTATATGATAAGAAATGTGTACCCCATAGAATGGCCTTTAAATGTGAATTCTTGAAATTGAACAGTAATTTAATTTACGAAACTACAAATAATATGGTATATTTGGAATTTGTCTTTCTGTCATTTTGATTCAAGTTCCAATTCAATTCCAATTCCAAATCTGTGGAGCTAATTTTATTCAAATTACAACTTACAAAGTAAGCGAGTTTTGCCCAGTGCTGCACTCTAAAAAATGTCCGTAAACATAGGACACAATGTACTGTATTATTATGAATGAATTTTCCGTTTCAAATTATTATTTTTTTTTATGGGTGTTTTAAAATTATAGGTGTTTAGTAAATTACCAGGACAATTTGTACTGTTGTAATGTGTTGTTGTAATGCCTGTGGCTGTGCTCACTTGTCTTTGTCATATTTCCAGCTTACAATAAAATTTTCTAAAAACATTATGCTAATGTTCCATGAACAATGTATAGATCATGTTTTTGTGCTAACATTTTGAGAACATTATTAAAAACCAGATAACTTTGGACGCATGTTCTATTAATGTTACTGGAAGAACGTTTGTTCATAGCTTTAAGAGAACCTTGCCAGAACATTAGGGAAGTTCTGAGAATGTTCCCTTTTAGCTTTATAGCACCTATAATTCAAATGACAAATGAAAATTCAAAGTGCTAGATCAAAGCTGTATATGAGACTGCAATGGAAGCACTGGTGGCTTTAAACGAGCAGTACACCAAAACTGTCGATATTTACTTGCCCTCATATCATATGTTTATTTTTTGTGAACGAAAGTTCAAGACCCAAAAGAAAAAAAACTTCATAAAAGCAGTGCATATTCTATATTCTAAGCGTTGGGTGAGGAACAGACTATATGAGACTGCAATGGAAGCACTGGTGGCTTTAAAAGAGCAGTACACCAAAAAATGAATATTCTGTCAACATTTACTCACCCTTATATCATACATTTCTTTTCTGAAAATATTCAAAGACAAAAAGACAACAACAACAAAACTCCATAAAGTAGTGCATATTGCATCATTCTCTTTAAGTATCACCATTTGTGTTCTATAGAAGAAGGAGTCACACTTTATATTAGGTGTCTTTAACTACTATGTACTTACATCAAAAAATAAGTCCAATGTACTTTATTGTGTTTATGTTGTATTGCCAAACACTTTTGTAGCTACTGAGATGGGATAAGGGTAATGTTAGGGACATGGGTAGGTTTAGGGGTGGGTTAAGAGGTGGAGGAAGGGTCAACAGTGTATATGTAATTACAGACGTAATAACATGCAGGTATTTTTAAAATGCCTTAAAGTGCAGTGTATCAAATTATTCATTTAAAGGCAGGGAAGGCGATTTGTTCCAGAAACATTTTTTGTCTCTTCACATCCTGATAGCAATCACTTCAATTAAGTGGTCTAATATATTTATATGTACACATTGAATGCAATGATACGATGTCCTACCTGCCTGTCAACGTATGTATTTCCATACCTCCATGCACCTGCTCACGCAGACAACACGTCATCAGCGCGTTTCGTGCAACGAGTAAGACAGCTGTCAGTCGACGAGCACCGCAACCGAAACAGCAGCCATAGTTCCTCCTGAACCAAAACAAAGAGCTTATTCTGCATTCACGCCATAACTACTATAAATCGGAAGAGATGGAATCCAGTGACGTTATACTCTGAGCAGTTTGTGAATCGCGTTTATGTGTTTCAATGGCAACACTATCAACGCAGAAGTGAATCTGCAGCAGTCCGGTGGTACAGGTCAGTGCTCTTTGTTGTTTGTTCATTATAATTGTAATGTTGTGTGCTTTGAGGCACGAGGTAGTTTAACGCCATCTCTCGTCTCGTGACGCTTTGCAAACTCTGCTGTGCGTGTTCATGTGTTTTGAATAAGGCGTGGCTTTGGAGACGCTCTGAAGGGAGGGTGGGATCTCATGGATTTAAAGCGAGCTTTCTATTGCTAGCAGCGCCGAAAATGTCCTACCCTACCTTTAAATGTTAGTACATTGTAGTTAAAAACACCTAATATAAAGTGGGACCAAGAAAGTCGTACATTTTAAAAAGATGTGAGGATGAGAAAATGAAGACAAAATTTTAATTACATGGTGAATTATCCCTTTAACATTGAGTGGATGCAGCCATAGAATAATGTTCAATCATAACCCAAACCGTTTGCTTGTGTAGCATCTTGTGGTCTGAAGTTTTTCAGCTGTTCCATGAAACCTGGATTTGGACAAGAGGCCGGCCGAGCTGATTTCACCAGTGCAAACGTGTCACCAAATGCCTGATTTTCCTTTAACATCAGATATCCAATGACAACTGAGACCGAACGCGAAACTCCGGAATTGCAGTGGACAAGTACAACTCCTTTCTGGAGAGAGAAAGCAATTGTTCAGTCAGACAGCAGGGAAATAAACTGTTTCCAGAAGCTACTAGAATCCCTCTATGGAGGCATTTAATTTCACATCATTACATACTCCATTAAAAAGCATGTAATTAATCCTATGCTAATTGCAAGGAATTACAAAATTGCAAGTTACGGGTGAGAGAACCACATTCCGCCGAGTTGAAAAGAACATTATTTGATTAACTGAGCTATTGTTTCCCTTTGCTTCAGACAACATAGTAAATTAGGTGACGGGAGGTGCTACGCTCATTTTACAAAGGGATGGAAACTTATTTCCAGCAGCCATTGTAATCATAAACCTTAGAGAATTTCAATCATGAGGCAGTGTCAGGTTAAGGGTGACTGGCGACACTATTTAGTAAAGAGGTTGTATGACAAACAATGGCCCGTTAGTGATATGATCTTTCTACAACTTGCTGAATAATGCATTGTGAAAACTCAGCATCCATTATTCAGCACGCCGCACGGTTGCCTAGAATAAGAGGGTTAGCCATTGGATGACCATGCCATATCACATAGGTCAGGCGCTAAAACCCAACACTCAGGAAATTACACTGAGAAAAAAAAAACCGAAATCTCTCTCTTTAATGCTGCCAGACCTCCATACAATGGTGTTACATTATGCAAAAACAAATGAATTTGTGCAAAATCACTTGATAGTAACTGAATGTAATTATGACTATGCATTGACAAGAAACAAAAGACAAATGTTACCTCCGCTATAGCCTGGTCTATAAACTGTGCACACTCCTTGATATATGAAATGATGTCAGTGTCAGGTAGATCCAGTATGCTCAGTGTCTTATAGATGAACAAGTCAGGAAAGGCATTTTCCACACCATACGCAACATTTAATATATGTGTGACCTAAAAACAATAATACAAAAATTAAAATAATTATAAGTAAGTAAGTCATACACAAGTCATATACATTATAAATTATAAACTCAAGTACATAAGAAAGCAGTCAAGCACATTACCTTATATTTCCTCAAAGTACCAAAGTCATGAGCGGCATCTTGTGACCCTGAAATAAACATAATTAAAAATCACTACTTATTATTAGAATATATAAAAATCTATACATAATGTATTACACTATTAGAATATTTTTTTACATATAATTTATATTGTATCATTTTACTTTAGATAGCTAGAACCTGAAATTTAATTTTCATTTGATGCATTCATTATGTACACAATATATAGGCTTCTACATACAACATTAAAATTAGGCCTATACAATAACATAATTCTATACACAACATTTCATACAGATTAAAATGCTTATTCCAAATAAGCAAACAAGCCACCCTGAGATGTTTTACATATTTTTGTTAGGCTACTTTATCAGTGTCAAATGAGAAGGTCAACTACTCACCAAGCAACAGATATGGTTTAACATATCCAACCTGAAGATCCCAGTTATTATCCTGAACATATCCACATGCAGTTTCAGGCTGTACTGTTTCCTCGACCACCTGTACAGTGGAACCTCTCCATGTCTCAATAATCCGCCTGCCGCTCAAAGTCGTTACTCTGGTGCATTGTTTCCGCAATTTAGTTTTGGAGAAGGATTTTATTTCTTGTGCAAGCGACTGCATCACATTTGCGGCGGGGATGTCCCAAGCAGAAATGTCAAGGCTCCGAATCTTAGTTTGTGCTTTGAGACTGTTCTTTTGCTCCCTCCCTAGTAAATTAATGCCCGTCTAAATTTCTGTGACCTTGATACCACCTGAAAACTGAGACGATTCATTAGCGCGCCACAGCATAATTACCTGCGGAAGATCAAAACAACAGTGACACCTAAAGGAAACAAATATAACTGCATATGTTTTCCATGTCCTGCATTAATTAGTTTACCATGTCCTGCATATGCATTAGTGATCATATTTCCAATGTGCAAATTATTCGCGTCTTTTCATGACAGGCAACGTAAAAAAAAAAAAAAAAAAAACTATGTCAGTGATTTAGTGTCAGTGTTAGCTACCTATGTAAAAAGAGTAGGCTATATCAATTGTAATATAACACAAACAAACATGAATGGATGAATGAATGAATGAATGAATGAATGAATGAATGAATGAATGAATCAATCAATGAATGAATCAATGAATGAATCAATGAATTATCAGCGCTTTCAAATCACTGCTTCATGAAGCTTCGAAAACCTTGTGAATATGTTCCAATTGGACAATTGGACAGTGATTTCAGCAAACTATAGGATGCTTTGTTACATCATGCTATTTCGAACCTACAGTCTGTTTCGAACCTTGGTTTAGAAACGTTTTGAATTTATACAAAGATGTTTCATTTGGTCAGCAGAACTTTGATAAAGATGTAATGGGCCAATATTTATTTTTATTTTTTTGCGAATTTTTTCTTGCACACATGTAAATTTCAGGCTGCTAAGCCCTACTTTTTTTTTTTTTTTCAAAAGAAACTTAAATCCTACCTGGACACACTTCTTACATCCAGCAACTCCAAAGCCCTTAAAACTGTCTCACTGTGTCATGTATTTACCCCTGGCATTTATGTTCTTTGCAATAATAAAAGACAAAGAAAGAAAAACAATTTTTGAATAAAAAAATGTTTAAAAATAATTACAAAAAACGTCATTTATTTATTTATGCATCTATATTTATGCTTGTATTTTTATTTATTTTATTTTATTTTTACCTCTGGGTGTTGTTGTTACCCCTTATTGATGATAAATGAAATCTACCTATCCACTGTATCGTTTTTTGTTTTGTTTTTCATGTCATGTTTCATAGTTCTTAATATAAATAAATAAACAAATAAATAAATAAATAAACACACTTTTTATTTTATTTTTTATTCCGCCCTCCGAGGGTTTGTCGATACAGGGCAATGATCTGGTGAAGTCATTCAGTTTTACAATGTATGTTTTTAATTCATTTGAATAAACATGCATATATTATGAAAACTGAGAGTGAAAGTTAATTGTTTCTATAGGCTAATTGGCCTAAAAGCTAAAACCTGCCCAAAACCTATAGCCTAGGCCTATGTTTATCTGTCAAAATCTGTATTTTTTATTTTATTTTCTGTATTTTCTATGCCTAGGTAGGTGTCGGTAAAAAAGGTCACTACAAAAGTATAAAATAACACAAATTATGCAGAGACTTTATATTAAAGGGTATTCAATTCTTTGTATTTGTTCATTTAGTACATTATGCTTTCATAAAATAAAATAAAAATGTCAGTTTAATTACACTTTAAATAAACATTTACAGATTATTTGCACCACTTTGAGCACCATGTCTCGCCAGCAAGAGTGCTTCAAATTAAAATATTTAAAACTTTTGCAAAGCAAATAGTTCAATTTAGTCAGAATCTCGCATCACTAATAGCATTTATTAATCTTAGTTTCTCTCACTTTCTTTTCTAAACATTTTATGATGCATTGAACCTGAAAAAAAAAAACTGATCTGAAAATATTGGAAAATTTTATATTTGCATTTGTGTGATGAAATTTATCAAATAAATCATAAGCTTAAACCTATAAAATTCACAGAAAATAATTCAGACAATAACCATCTTTGCAACAACTAGGCTACTAACATCAGCATGATGGGGGCGGAGGTCCTGCGGAGTGCTCTGGTCACATGACGCAGTGACGTCGTTGCCGGAAGCAGCCTCGTTCTGGCCGTCAGGGCAACACCTAGAAAAAAAATACATCCCCGACGACGCGCCTGAAGCCCGTAATATGGGCGAATTTTAACACTAAAAACCAACTAGTTTTGGCACCTTAACCTTTAACACTACAAGAGGAATCCGTAGGGTTGTGATTTAGCTCGTTTTAACGGTCGTTTGAGCTATGTCTCGGAGCGCGCTGCAGCCGAGCCAGCAGAAGCTGGCGGAGAAACTGACGATCCTCAATGACCGCGGCATCGGGATGCTCACGCGCATCTATAACATCAAGAAGGTGAGAATAAGCGCTTCATGCATGTGTGTGTCAGAGGACTGTAGTAAACGCATACAAATACACACACATACACACACATTCGGTGTTGATGAGGCCAGGCCCTGATTGAGTGAATGCGTGCGTGTGTGTGCGCGATCACAGCCATAAATCAATGTTTACGTTGTATAGTGCATTAATGTCTCGTTTGATTGAGATTTAGTACAGGTTAGTGACTTTCCAGGGGTCGATCTAACCTATAAAAATAACGGTGATTATATTGGTGAGATAAGGATGAGGATGGCTGTCCTAGTTTTACATCCCCTACGATCCTAGAGCAGATATCATGCATCTATACTGGCTCTGTCTATTCAGGGTCAAGTGCACAAAGCTGTGATTGAGAGGGCCTGTGAACATTGTGTGTCCAGACTAGAACCTCACCGCGACCCAGTTTTTAAAGCACTGATATTGACCCATCTATAGACGAGGATAACCCAACCCAGACATCTCAGCCCTGAAAGCTGGAGTTTCTACAAAGATCTAATTGTGGGGAGTTGGTAGCAGCTTGACAGTCCTGGTCAAAT
The DNA here is from genome assembly GCA_023029165.1 of Gobiocypris rarus. Classification (NCBI taxonomy): domain Eukaryota; kingdom Metazoa; phylum Chordata; class Actinopteri; order Cypriniformes; family Gobionidae; genus Gobiocypris; species Gobiocypris rarus. The sequence continues at coordinate 42,021,403 of CM040910.1, forward strand.
TGAATTTTTAGTTTAATATCTAAGTGGGTGTGTTGAAATCATCACACCCAAGCCCTTTCACTCGATCAGCTGTCATGCCTGAAGTCCAGAGCATGTTTGACAGATGTCAAATCTGTAGGATTCTGAAGTAGTGGTTTGACATTTGCGTCTCTGCAACATAATGTGTGTATATATATATATATATATATATATATATATATATATATATATATATATATATATATATATATATATCCCTTTGTTATTGAAAGGGGAATATAATTGTAAAAGTAGTTGTTTGATTTTGCTGAGCTGTAATAAAAAAAGAATCGATCTGTGATTTAAGAATCAGAGACACTTGGGATTAGAGATTCTGGATAAATTGAGAATCATGATTTTTTTTTTATAGAAATCACGATTCTGAATAGACAACTAAACAATGTAATTGTCTAGAGGTTCTGACAAAAAGGTAATTGCTGGAGTAGCAATTAAATCTATTTAGTCATATTTAATCAATTAAAATTAATTGTTATTTTAAATTGGTTTTAAAGAAATGATTAGATGACTCACTCATTTCATAAAGACTTCACTTTTTTCATTATTGGATAATAGAGGTCGACCGTTTCGCCGTTTCGACTGGTCGCCAGTTTCGCCAATTGGCACAGATAACCTATAGCTGGAATAATCTGCAAAAATCCATAACGATAGTTCTTCAGGGTTACTGAGAAGGGTCCGCTGTCATTATACAGTACGAGAGCGGCCTCTAGAGGCAAAATAAACACTATCACTGATGCCTCGTGGAGTTTGTTTTGACACTTGAGACTGCGTGCTGCATGGAGCGGGACACTCCAGATGCAGATTTAAAACGGGCAATGAAATGGTATGTATACAGTACACTATTGCACATGTTTTCATATCATAATAAAGTCATTCATTTGTTGACTAGATGCTGCATTAGTGGAGAACAGCAGTATGATTGCCATCAAAGGCTGAGGATGCTAACATTACTAATACCGCAAGTGGTTAACAAACAAGCCTGACCCAAATTTTTAATGTCACGATTGTTACCATCTATTTGCATTAGTTTATATCCAGCTGGTCGCTTTTTATAGATTTGCTTTGTGGAGATGTTGCATATTTAAAGCATGCAGCTGACAGAAACATATTTCGATTTCAGTTCTTTTTTCATCGTCACTGTAATACATATTTTGTTATTTTGATTTGACACATAGACATGCATCTAAAATAAAGTGTGTGTGAGTATGCATACAATTTACATAATTTCAGTATGGTCTTTGTGTTGGCTAGATATTTAAGGATGCTATTTTTAAGCATTACTGTGTGGATTTATATGAAATGGTAACACTCTACAGTAAAGAGTCCATTTGATAAATTAACTAAGGTTAATAAAAGTATTGCTCATTGTTAATTTCAACATTTACTAATACATTTTTACATTTTAGAGTTGTATCTCTTAACATTAGATATGTTTATTTGGTTTATGTGTTATGTTTTTTATTCAGTGTCCATTTGAAAAACCATCGTTGAAATCAGTTATCGTCCGGGTGGTCCTACCTAGTTAACGTTATCTGTAAAATACACTACCGGTCGACCTCTACTGGATAAATCAGTGTTTTTTAACTTATCTCTTCAATTAATGATGCAATGAGACCTACTAACCTACTTGCATAACAATGTAATTGATACAATCTTATTTGAAGTTTGAAGTTATTTCACAAAAGATTATCTGCTCTATTTTTTTTTATCAGTTTTTATATCCGAACTATAACCTTTCATCCCAATACTGATAAATTGAATTATTACAACACAGGAATAACAATATTATGTTGTTGAAAAGACAAATGCAGATTTGAATGTTCACTGGTCAAACATTTAATAGACACAGGCGAATTGTTGTCATTTAGGAATAAGATCGTGTAGGTGTTTGAATCAAGATCACAATCTTTGAACAAATAATCGTGCAGCTCTAATTGGGATTATAGGAAATTAAGACAAAATATATATAAATAGAACATATATTTTCAAATTAAATATATACATGCATGTGTGTGTATTTATATATACATACTAATTATACACAGAACACATATATATTATGTAAACACAAACTTTTATTTTGGATGAGATTAATCTATATATATATATATATATTATATTATATTATTATTATTATTATTATTATTATTATTATTTTAATTGTAACATTGTTTCATATAGGTTTTAGTGACAAGCAATTTGTGATTTTGTACATTTTTGAAAATTTTTGTGACCAAAAATGTGATTGTTGAATAAAATTTGAGTGCTTATGTAATATTCACTGGGGGGAAGATTTATGGAAAAAAAATACAGATTTTGACAGATAAATATGCCTAATAAACAAACAAACTGATGCTGATAATCTGTATAAAGCCAAATTATGAATTTGTCTGGCTTGTATTGGTGTACCACTAAAGAAAAAAGAAAAACCTACCATGAAGTAAAATGTCCAGACACTTCACACTAATGTGAATATTGCAGGGAAGTACTTAAATGTCATGAAATAATGGTCTTTATTTTCATTATGCAACATTTTCTTTCTCTCTTAATTGTTGGGTTGAAATGTGAGCATTTTACACTTTCAGCAGTCAGAGGGCTTGAAATATCTTAAATCGTGCAGGCATCACACACAAAGTAAAGCCTGTCAGTTCTAGTCGGTATGTTCAAAGAATTTTTTTCTTTCCCTTTGCCAATGAAGCCACTTCTAAGGTTTTTGAGAATGGCTTGGCATTGATGCTAGCCTTAATGGCAGCAGTCCAGATCACAGCAGAAAGTGGGCTAGTGGAGGGCCATCGCTGTTAGCATTTTTCCTCCCTCTGGCCGTGAACTCACTCAGATATGTGATGTGAATTCACCAGTGTGTGTGATGCCCGTTTAGAGCGCAAGAAGGTCTCTGGAGTGCGGCCTGTCTCTCTATGCCCACTGATGTCACTCTTGTGTATGTATGACCTCGCTCATTCAGACAAGTCACCAGGGGTCAACCCAATATTAGTCATATTCTGTCATATTCATGTGATACTCCCAAGCACCATATCTATCCGGAATACAACACAAATGGATGCACTGTGGGAAACTTGACCGAACCAGTTCAGTGTTATTGCCCATTATTTCATTTGGCTTTTTTTTTTTTTTTTGTCAAATTTATTTGAGGGATTGCTTTTCCACAGGACTAGAAATTGGAAGTCATGCTTTTGGTAGTCCTGTTGCCTAGCAACTGGCAGGCATTGCATTGAGTGCTGTAAGATCTACGTTGCGTTCTGGTGGATACAGAGAGGGAGTTAAGATTTTAGATGCTGATTTGATTCTGAATTCCTGAAACTGACATTTGTATTGTTGTTCTTTCTGCTTTGTAATGTTTACTGCCCAAGCCAATAGGATTTGATGTTTGTTTTTCATACAGGTTTAAACCATAAACAGACATAATAATAATGACCCAATTTAATTTGCAATTTAAGCATAGAATAATAACTGACACTGACTTTGTTTTAAACAAAATTTGTGCTAAAAGCAGTTTGGAATTTGTTGTATCTGCCAGTAGCGCAAAGGTTGGTAGCAAAACCGTGTCACAGGAAATGACAGCAGAATCCTTCCATGGAAACAACCTCAGGAAGTGCGCTCTTATCTCACAGTGTGTTTCGCTCGATATGAAATCTTCAGAGACCCCTTTTTCACCAACGGAATGCTGGTGCCAAAGCCAGTACCCAAACCAGGAGCCATTCTAATGCACCTCCACCAAAATCCGGAAAAATGGTCTCCATAGCAGGAATATAACCTACATAGTTTTCAAAATGTAAACCACTTGCTCAGCCAAGACTCAAATCAAACAACCAGATAGTCGATTAGTGAGGTTATAGGATACTTTTTTTTTGCATCTGATCATATATCATATACCTACACATTCAGAGAGATATCTTTGGCATCTCGCCAAGAGTTTCATATTTTTTATATTTTTGATATGGCTTTATACAGTGAAAATCTTAAGACCCCTGCTTTCTCTTTCTTTACATTAGGGCTGAGCATTGACACACATTCAATTTTGATTCACAAACGTGATTTGATTCAATTCTGATTCAGTTCAGTTTGATATTGATTCATTTGGATATAAATCAGGGACAGTATGTCAATTTTTTTTTCAAGGAAAATAAATCTATGAACTAATGAGGTAAATATGAATTTACTATAATATTGAACTGAAACAATTAAATTACAATTTATAATAATGTTATAATAATAACTTGATATAATTGGGTTCATAATCTGTTTTTTTTAACTATTTATGCACCGATCATGATTTTTCATAGCAGATTTAGATTTTTACCAGCAAATTGGACGAATCTGATACTGATTGCCCTTTTTTTTTCTTTTCTTTTTTAGGTAAATGCATTTGATGCGCTCTATTATAGGGCAAACTGGCCTTCAACAGAAGAATATATCTGTAGCCATTTGATATTATAGACACAACCACTGCATTCAGAATACAAACAAAAATATTAAACACACATGTAGTATACTGTTGATAAAAATGCTAAACTTGGTATTACATTGGGGGTGGAAATTAATAGGCTTGGATCTGGTGACACCAGAAAAAAATATTCATGATTTTGTATGTGAAAATACAGAATTATTTTTGACGATTATGCTTGCACTCTGTCACTGACTAGATATATTTAAAATAATGGTCCTACAATATTTTTTTAATGCTAACATTTGGCATTATCAGGACCCACAAATATTCCCCCAGTCCATTATTATACATCATATTAAACATTATTAGTTTAATATAGGACTGACACTAAAACTCTGTAAACGTGAATATTTTCTCACACTGGCTTTATTGGCACCACCATCACTTTTGTGGAAAAGGGGTAAGACAATAGAAGCTGTTATATGTAGAAAATCCACATATGAATGAGTTATATTTTTTAAAAGCTACACCTCTTTGAAATAATCGTTAAACTGAGTTCAAATGATGAAGCACATTTGGTGCACTACTCGGTGAAGTGCTGTACCATCTAGTACTCTTACCTGCTATTACTTCTGATTGAAATGACACGGATTGTCAAAGTTCAGCAGAATGGATTCGGTCTGAGATCAGTGATGGTCGGCTGTTATTGGCCCTTTGCTCTTCTAATTCTGTGCATGAGATGATTTGATGCATTGGAGCAGATAATAATGACATTTTTATTTATTTGTTTGTTTGTCTGTTTTGTTTGTTTGCTCGCTCTATTTTTGCAGTGTGATTCTGTTCGTCATTCTTTAAGTTCAGATCTGTTTTTTAGTCATTTTGTGAACATGTTGACCTTGGTTCCCTTTTACTTGCATGGATTATGTTTCTTTGACTAATCACAAACTTCCTAGTCTTTTCTTGAACATGGACGTGAATTCTGAACTCAGCCCACAGTGTTCCTGCTCCCGGAGGAGTGAATTCTGCATGGTGTCAATGTTAGCTCTGGGAACGACTGCCTCTCAATGCACTGTGTGACCCAACTGACCCCTTGCGTCCCTCCTTAGGACCAGAACCAACACACTAACCGGAACGACTTACAATTAGTTCCCAAAGCTAATTTGTTTTGAAGTGAACATGCATGGTAGACTTTGGAACCTGTGTTTATGTGTAATTTTCTCTCTTTCTGTTACAATGCTTCCCCCAGCAAGGACAAGTTTGGAAGGTTTGCACAGCTTTTCACCTTCCTAAAATCTCAGTCCCCCCCTTCCCCCCGCTCTCCTACCAGTCTCATGTCCCATGATCTTTCTGTACGCAACTCACCAAAAAAGGCCCTTCCCAAACTGTAGCACCAGCAGGACTCTTCTGTTTAATCTTTCTTTAAACAGATTTATTTCTGTTTCGTTTTGATTGTTGTTTTGCGATCTGAAACTTCTGCCAGTCTTACAGATGTTGAGTGCTGAGAGCTGGGCGGTATACCAAAAAATATATATATATTTCTCAATTATATCTCAATATATTTAGCTGACGATATGTCTATATTTATGGATGTGTTCTGAAATGGCTTAAAAACTATTTGTGCCATCATTTTGACAGCCATTCATTTTATAGATTCAAAATGTTTATTGCAATTAGTAAAATACAGATAAAAAAAATAAATAAATTCTTAACTAATTTGTTCTATACTACAAACAAAAATAATGTTATGATCAGTGTTGGATAAGTTACTCTTAAATGTAATCCATTACTATTACATTTTCAACTGAATAATTCATATTGCATTACTTATTACTAATAACTTTCTAAATCAGAACACAAGGATAGGCATGAAACTCATTTAATTCTTTCAAATAAAAAATAATAATAAAAACATAAATTTTGAAATTAGACGTCAATTTTTTATATTAAATCCACTATTGTTTTATATAGATTGTTGTTCTATAGACTATACATTATACATACATCATTTAATACAATTACATCAGAAGTAACTTTAATTTAAAAATGAATCCCTTAGTTTACTTTCCCAAGGGAAAAGTTAGACCAAATACTGCATTACGCCCAACACTGGTTATGATGCATACATTTCTTTAGGCATCATAATATACAATATAAAATATCGATACATTGTGTTTTAGATGATTAGTTCACGAAAAATTTGGATAGTGGAGATGGTCATCTTTTCAAGAAATTTTGCTCTAAAAAGTGGCAAATCTAGCACTATCCATTCAATTTAGCTCTATTTGACAGCAAAACGCGCCGATTCCAGTAAGCTAAATTAAACATCAGTAATATAGGACGATTCACGAATATCGCCCAGCAGATATGATACTACAAACCTTTGCTTACATATGTTGAGGTAATAAATATTATTAATGCATGAGGCTTATTTTTATTTTCCATTTTTTTCCCCCTTATTTGTTTGTTTTATTTTACCATCCTCTTTATTTTCAGCAAGTTTGCTTTTAATTGCAAAGCACCAGTTGGATGTCAGTAGTACGATAAACAAGGAAGAACAAAACCAGCCATTTTTGAGGCGTAGTTTAGATTCTCTGTGGGTTTATTTATTTACTCCTCTGTGATTGGCTGTGTTAAATTATCAGTGGGCACAGGAGTAATTTAGCTAATGTAAATTTAATGTTAGTGGGTTTCGTTCTGCTACCCTGAGCTGATTGCCGGTTTGCATCATTTCCAGGGCCTGCGTGTAACTCCCTTCAGTTTGCTAGCCATGCGGTGTCTTTTTTTGGGAACGACCTAATGGGCTTTGTAAAAAAAACACATGTTGTCTTACAGCACCCAGAGCCTCTGTGTGTTGCCGTGCACACTGGAATGGTCTTGAGGTTTGATGCTGCGTTAGCCATAGGTGCATGTAAAGCATCATGTAACGTGTCATGTGACCATACACACTGCCCTGCCTCAGCTGCACGTCCACTGGCGCGTTCCAGCTCCTTCACTCTGTAAGACACTCACCTCTTACAGAACAGCCAGCCAATCAGACTCACTGTCCAGCAAACCCACCATCTCTCTGTTGCTCTCTCTCCAGGACTGTTTCTGATCATACACTGCTGTCCGTGTTCCACTAACTGCTCTCCAACTTCTCACGCAGCACCTTGTCCATTTGAAGAGCATTTTCAATTCTGTCCTCTCTCTTTTCCTCTCTTCCCTCTTTTTCTTTTCCTCTCTTCCCTCTTTTTGTCTGTCCTTCCATTAGGGTTGGGAATCCAGAACCGGTATCATTTAAGAAAACAATTTTAATACCAAAAATAAGTCAACACTTATCTTATCTATTGCGTTTCTTTGCTACTAGTTATTTTATTGGACAGTGAAATCTAGGGCTGGAACGAACTATTTTCTCGAATTTTTTTTATTTTCGGAAGAGTCAATTAATCATACGGTTAATTTACCAAAAAAAAAATAAACGCAACTAATATATGTATGAATTTTTACCTAATGATACTGTTTATGTCAGTACTTAATTAGGCCTAATTATGAAAGGTGTTTATTATGGCTGCATTCACAGTTCATTAAGGAGGTTAAAGTAGATGCTTGAATATGTTAATTTAGCTATTTTAACTAACCGTAGTTATCCATAGTGACAGTATCAATTAAACATGGTGTCCATAAAACCATGAAGTAGCTCCTTTCTACAAACTCATCACTTTCGCGCCTTTCTAAAAGCAAAGATATGAAATCAGAAGGCTGTTATAATTTTGTTATCTTACTATTTGAATCCATATTTATAATTACATGAGCCGACTGGAATGAAGAAAGTGATCGCCGTGATTTGATATTTAAAGTGATATTTAAAAAATCGGTTTTCTTTTTGAATGCCGAAAATAGACTTTTGATACCTGCTGATATAGACAGATATTTACTTACACGCAGAATGCACATGCTAGACAGTCGCATTTAGTCCTTTTGGTGTGTTCAAGCGAAGATTTTTGGCTGAGAGGCAACAACACAGTCAGCTTTAGCCGCCGCTAGTTATTTGACGTCGGCTTGTGGGTTTTAAACACAAAATATGGGACCGACAGCCATTTTCTCATGCTGTGTAAAAATTCACTATAATATTCCAAATACTTAGCGTGCCGAGCACAATTTTATTTGGTCTCTGTTTAAAAAATTACTATAGTACCTACACTTTAGAGCGATATTCATGGGCTATAGTACGGTGGCCAAGAAGTGCTAAACAAATCACAATTCCGAAAACAAAATAACAAATTATAAACGCAATGACAAGTCCAAAAACAAATGAACAAGTTCGAAAACACAATAACAATTCTGGAAACAAATCAGAAAACACAATGACAAATCTGAAAACAAAACAGCAAGTCAGAAAACACAACGACAAGTCGGACAAAACGGAAAAGGTAGGTATATGTGGTGAATGAAATACTGAATACAAGTCATGCAGAACGTATGGCTACAGCAGGCTGCGGCTGGAAAAAAAGTTGGTTTGCGTGTGCATGTGTAAATATTAGAGCATCTCTTTTTTTAAAGGCTAATTTAGTGCAATTATTTATGTAAAAAGAAAAATTTTCATGTTAAATATGCATAACACTGTCTGGTTGAACCCGATCTGATAAGTGAGAGAGCGACCTAGTTCGAGTCTCCCTTTTCCCATCCCTTTCTTTTTCATAGACCCTTCACTTATCAGCTTGGATAGGGCGAGAGGCATTTTATTTTAAATAAAAATAAAGTGTCTAACAGGTAGCCTACTTAATAGACCTACAATATGATCATCTATTTGCACTAAATGGCATCTAGAATCTAGAATGACATCTAGAATGGCCTATTACGGCCGCAAGTTCGAGCCCCGCTCAGAACAGGGCTCTCTCACTTACCAGATCGAGTTCAACCAGACAGTGGTAAGCATATTTAATATGAAAGTTTTTCTTTTTACATAATTAATTGCTCTAAATTAGCCATTAAAAAATGAGACTCTTTTACACATGCACATGCAAATAAACTTTTTCCTACTGTAGCCATAATTATGTTCTGCATGACTTGATTGACAGATGTCTTGTCCAATCAACAGTCAGTATTCCATTCGCCACATATACCTACCTTTTCCGTTTTGTCCGACTTGTCGTTGTGTTTTCTGACTTGCTGTTTTGTTTTCAGATTTGTCATTGTGTTTTACGATTTTTCATTTTGTTTCCAGAATTGTTATTGTGTTTTCTAACTTGTTCATTTGTTTTTTGGACTTGTCATTGCATTTATAGGTTGTTATTTTCGGAATTGTGATTTGTTTTGCACTTCTCGGCCACCGTACTCTAGGCTATGGGCTTGATATTTTTATAATAATTTCTGACTTTCAGCATGCCGGAGAGTCATAGCCGTCATCATTATCGATGACCATAAACAGTGCTCAAATCGACACATTCCACGTAAATCAACTAATTTACGTAAACGATTACATCAATGCATTCGTCCAGCTCTAGTTGAATCACAGAAAATATTGTTGTTATTCTAGAAATATATATAAATATAGTTATTAAACATAATCTAGGGTAATGCTTCTTTTTTTTTTTTTTTTTTTACAGTGTCCTTGTTACATATTTTAATTCTAACATGTGATACCATAGTAATAACATTAAATTATGCATAATTACATGCAACTCACTGTGGTCATTTAAAATCCTAGGATGTCCTTCAGTAACAGAGTAGGGGTGTAACCCCGGCCAAATTTGCTCATTGGCCTCTGTCCAGCATGGCCTCCTAATCATCCTTATATATCCTGATTGGCTTCATCACTCCTCTCCACCAATGAGCTGGTGTGTGGTGGAGGTTCTGGCGCTATATGGCTGCAGTCGCATCATCCTGGTGGATGCTGCACATTAGTGGTGGTTGAGGAGATTCCCCCCTTCTATGTTAAGCAATTTAAGTACCTAGAAAAGCGCTATATAAATGTAACAATGTTCTACCATAACACTATAGTAAGTGCATGTTGTTAATTAACTCAGTACTTAAATTTATAATTACACTGTAACAATGGCACCTTAAAATAATGTGTAACCTAATATTGTTGAATCAATAATTTTGTGTTTCCTAAAAGGTTCTAAGAATCATTTTTAAACTGAAATTTAGTTCCTTACAATTCCTATTCCTACCTTACATTCTTTCTGTCCTTTTATTCTCTTTCAGTCTCTTCAACATTCTGGCCTTTTCTTTTTTCATCCACTGCATTTTCTAACTGTGATCAAATCCCTGCACTTTACCTCACTGTTCTTCCTCTCTGATCTGTCTCATTCGGTTTGAATCTTTGTTTCATGATCAGTGGATTATCAGTTAGTTTTCTGCACATGTTCACAGTGGTGCTATTCAAGCGGCTGCACATTTAGCAGTGATGTTTTTTTCCTGTTCATTGTAGGCCTGTGGAGATCCCAAGGCAAAACCTTCCTACCTAATTGACAAAAACCTGGAGTCAGCCGTGAAATTCATCGTAAGAAAATTCCCAGCCGTTGAGACACGTAACAACAACGTAAGTTTCATATTATAAATCAAGTATTTTGTTATGATTGAGTGAATGTTATGATGTTGATACTCATATAATGTTTTACTCATGTAATACACTATAGTTCCAATGTTTAATATGTTTGCTGCAAGTGGTTTTGTTGTTGTTTGGGTTATTTTGCACTAGCAAAATGGCTTAAACCATTTATAACACTTTTAATCAGAAAATTGTCGAGAGGATGATACAGTAGCATTGTCAAAAGTACAGATTTACCATGTACCAAGTCGGTACTGAAATTTAAAAAACGTGACGATACCAGTGACAAATGTGATGGATACACACGGCAGCATTTGAAAGATCATTGTAGCCAATCACAGAAATGCATGTTGAGCGTGTGAACACAACAGCCAATCAGAGGTGTTTAAAAATTCATTCAACAGGTGTCAAAATGCTGGTATCATCAAATTTTTAGAATTTCAGTATCGCCCTTGACAACACAATAGTACAGCATGTTTTCTCCTGCTTCCAGTGGTGCATCAGAAAATGAGGTTTTGACAACCATGTTTACCAAGGAACAATCCCAGTGTTTCAGCTATCAGCAAATTGGATTTTTTATATACCCTATTTAAATCTGGTGCCATGGCCCGGATCACATCAGCTTTTGTCCAGGAACCTGAAAGGGGCTCTTTAATGGCATTAAACTCTGATTTTGAACAGTTTAATTATAGAAGTAAATATATTTACTGCATCTGATGTTATTAGTTGTTCAACAGCAAACTTGTAGAACAGTTCCTCCCTCCCTCTCTCTCTCTCTCTCTCTCTCTCTCTCTCTCTCTCTCTCTCTCTCTCTCTCTCTCTATCTCTATCTATCTATCTATCTAAATATATATATATATATATATATATATATATATATATATATATATATATATATATATTAAGGGTTGCACAGACTAGTCGACTTTAATGCTCTACCTTGATGCTTTAAGCTTGATGTCGATTAGTCGATGATCATGGCCTATAGATGGTGCAACAGGTTTAGAAATCTTTGAAGTCCACTTTTACGCTCCTTTTCCAACAGTTAAAATGACAAATAAGTGCATACTCTGAGAGCGCTGCACAAGATATGTTTGATTACACCTTTTGGATGAATGCACGTTTTACGCAGCTTATTATACAGGCAAGTTAATCGCCATTTAAGCTAATGTGCTGCTGCATTGTAATGCTCACACACACACAGACAGTAGCTTGCATATCCCGTGCAGATCACACGCACACAAATTGATAGCATATAGGCTAATTCTGAGTAAATAAAACCCAATCTGTCTCTCACTAATGCATTCATATAAATGTAAACTTTATTGTGCTACTTTATCTGTATGTGATTTAAAACAAGCAGAAATGTCCATGAGAAATATAACAGCCCAAAAACAAAATAACTGATAAAAAATAAGCTGTTATGTAGGAGCAATAGCCATGTGGTCAGCGCTGTCATGTGCCATAGCTGTGCATAAGGCAACCTGCATTCAGTCTCAGTTCAAGGTTCAGGCTTATTTGTTCATTAATGATGTCATCAGCAACATGTCGACTGAAATCTGAAGTCGTTCAACCCCTCATATTCTAAATCATCAACCCCTAAACAACCCATAAACTTCTAAATCATCATGCTCTCCCCTTTGAAGTTTGTTGAGGATGCCTTGTGGGCTCCAGACCCCTGGTTGAGAACCGCTCTATATGATATACAGCTTTGTATACATCTTCTGCGCTGCTCTAGAGATGGTTTTGTAGTAGTGAAATAAATGCTCAATATTTTGTTTTCTGTGTTTCAGCACTTTTAGTCTCCCGTATGATTACCATCATATCCCCTCCAACACCACAGTCACCAAGCCCAGTCCTTTCTGTAATGCTTTGTTGCCATTGCCACAACCCTGAACATCTCTGAAGCATGTTTAGCATGCTTGGTTCATGGGTTCCCATGGTGCTCGTTCCTCAACCATCAGAGAGTGATTCAAACATCACTCCTTATGGTTGTGGAATATGAAGGTTTAGTTTGAGGTCATTGTAAAAACATTGGTTTGTCATGCAGCCCAATTTTTGATGTAGTGTCATCGAAAATGATGTGATGTCCTCATGAGAGGGGCTTTCCCAGATCTGTCTTTGTTTCCAAGAACCTTTGGCCACACTTAACTTGACCACAACCCCACAAATAGGATTTATTCTTAATGTGGCATAATTTTTATGTGGATCAATCAGTATAGCAGTGGAGATGCAGTCATGACTCTCCAGTTCTTTATAGGTGTTTATCAGATGAGGAAATGACATCCATTCAGCCCATGTTGCTTTAGGAATGTAGGCGTGTCATAGTTTCACACCTCTACTGGTTTTGATCCTGCATTCCTTCTATGACAGTCTCTGTGCACATCTCTAATAACTACAGTGTTGTAAAAAAGTACATTTTTCCCCTTGGTTATTTGTCGCAGATACCCCTTTTCCACCGTCTATTCTAGATCCTGGTACCAGAGCCAGTGCCTATTCTGACGCTATTCTGCACATTGGAAAATTTGCCCCTTTATACCGGATGGTCTTGTCCACTAATGTTAGAACATAGGGAGTCCTCCTATTGTAATCCACAAAGTTGCCTACCTTGTAAGCACATGACTTCCTGATAAACATTCTTTTGAAACATTTTAACTTTAAAGGGGCTATATCCAACTTTTCCCCCAAAATAAACGTAACAATAGCCTTTTTATTCGAACATTTATGACTCAAACATCTCCTGATGAGCATACTGACACCTTGTCCGCTCACAGTGGGTGCACCTATAAGCCTGTATCCTATTTTTCCTATTTTCTGTCGGTTCGGATTTTTCCCGCACTGTTTGCGGATGTGACGTCAAGCGCGTTCATGTTAAACGTTTCAGATCACTCTGCCACCACCGCTAGTCAGCAAGTAGCCTACACTCGCAAGCAGTGCAATGGATTTAGCAAAAAACACAGTTCTTACCTCTGTAAACATAATGTTGACCTCCTTGCAGCAGATGACTTGTGAAGTGTGCACGTACGAGCGCGCGCTGTGAGAGCGAGCAGAAAGGAAGAGCAGTTCTGTTTTTTGGCCACAGGTGTCAGTCGCGAGTTTAAATTTCAGAAAAACGCATATAGCCTCTTTAATTGAAAAATCAATTGTGTGAATTGAGTTCTATATATTTACATAACTTCTGATGCTAAGGTATTTTATAGTTTGGCTCTCAATTAAATGGAAATTTGTCCTTTCCCTAAGAACAAGCACAGTTTTAGAGGAAAAGAGGTAAAGATGATATTTAGCCTGGATTTTTGTTAATAAGCCACAAAGTAAAGATGTTTTGGGGAAAACAGAGGAAAATCATCAGCATCATGACATCCATCATTTCCCTTTAAGTTATTTAATGGGATTGTCTCTTAACAAATTAACCAAATACTTTTTCATGTGTGCTATTAAATATATTTTTTATATATGCATTCCATGTCTCAAGTGTGTTTTGTGTTCATTCTTTCATTTAGGTCCCACTGTAATAACCAACCACCATGTCCTTATGAAGTGTTGTATATTTCAGATGCTGCTTTGCCTTCTACTTTGTGTTAAAGATGTTTAACTGCTTCTCGCAATGATGTGGAGCTGTGTCATGTTTAACTGTGTTTGAGTTGCCTTTTAGTGTTGTTTTATATTTCCTTTTTTGTTTTTTGCATTTTTTGCATGCTTAACATGGCTATTTTCTGGATTATTCTTTTGGTAAGTTTGGACTCCATGTGGAGTCCTATTTGCTTTATTTAGTTCCTGCTCTTATGTATGTAGTTTAACATTTCAGTTGTACTCACATATATATGTCAATATTTCAGTAACCTACATGGACAAAAGGAATCTCAGATCTTAAAATAATTCTTAAAATGCAAAGCGTGAATTGTATTCATTTGGAGTAGCTGTGATGGAGCTAATATTTGACTACTGATTGGAATGTGCTCTGAGCTTCCTTTGAGTCTGTTACTGCATGGTTACATGCTTTCTTCAGTATATTTATCCACTCTATTAAAAAAAACTCAAATGTAATGAGGTTTAGCCTGTTGTGCACAGCATCACATAGTTTTGCCTTAATGTACTTTCATTTTGAAAAGAGCGGAGATGGTGATCAGGAAACTTTTTAAACATAAAAAAAACCGAAGTATCTTTTATATACAGTTCACTTAGTTTTGTGGAAGAATCTCATGAAACCTGCCAAGAACATGTCCAGGTTGTATAATACCCCAGAATCCAGTGCAAAAAGTACAAAACATTTTTTTATTTTGCATAAAGGAAATTAAGTCTATTTTGTCATTTGTCATTTAAATTACATTTATTTTAAATGATAAAAAAAATTCAATTGAAAATAATAAATAATGGAAATACATAAGTTTAAATAAAAAAATAAAAAAGTGAAAGTACCCATTTTTGATCATGTAAAAGTAATGTCTTAAAAGTCCTGAACATAGGCTTCATTTTCTTATGCAGATTAAAAATTCCTCTTTTCATTTATTTATTTATTTATTTATTTTTTTTTTTAAGTTAAATGTGACCTAAACGTAAGATTTTAAATTTGTCACAGTTAAATCTCCCTCTCTGCTGTTTTTCATGATATCATCTCTACCTCATATACAGTCTACCGTATCTAAATACCTATTGACCTAGTGGAATTATATACTTTAGTAGGGTATGATGTGAATAATGTAAGGTGGGGATGGTGTGGTTTTCTGTCTATATGTAGTTTCTCTGATATTGGGCTTTATGGGTATCTTCAGTGCATCATTAACTCTGTTAGCTCTAACCTGGTTTTCTGGGATAGATCCTGATAGATACTAAGGATTCTGTCACTAACTTGATTCTAGAGCACATTTGCATTACCCTTCACTCCAGAGAAAACTGCTGCTATGACAAAAGTCTTCTCGAATCATGCAGTTTTTCAATTAAGATGTATTTAAATTGAACATGTATGCAATATTTTCCAAACATTACCAAAAGATAATGATATTAGTCGCACATCATGATTGAAATCTGATTGAGGTGTGCATGCCTGAAATGAGGTCAGAATAATGTTATTTTGAGTACCTTCCCAGGTGCAGCGGTAATGCATTTTTGCTCTCGAGTTGCAAATACTGTAAAGACAACCAAAGGGGAAAAGGCCTGTGCGTGTCAGGACTTGATGCAGGGTTCATTCACTAGTTTCACTGTCAAAAATAAAATCTAAGAAATGCTCTCTTTGACCAGGCTCAACAATAAGGATTCTTGTCTGCTCTTCTGGTTGGTTTTACTTGCCATATCAATATTTCACTGGCTCTGCTACATAAATTATAAATAGCTAATAGCTATAAAAAACGATTTTGTATGTTTTGAATTGATTGCAGCAATGTTCATTGCATCATTGAATCCAAATGTAGTTTGCCAGGCTTAAAGTAGATGTACACAGTCTGTGAATGGAAGACAGTGTAGAACTGCCCTGATAGAGCAAGGAAGTTCAGTCAAATGTTATTAAGCGCTCTCACATCCTTATTGTTGAACCCTGCTCTGAGGCATTTTATTTTTCATTTGGTGCTTATTTTGACAAATTTTAGCCATTTTCTGAATTTTGCTTTGTTGCACTAAGAGGTCTGCTCCATAGATTTTTTTGTTTGTTTGTTTTGGTCCCGCGTCTGCTATTTTTTGTCCCGTTCTTTTGTCTAATATAATAGTTTTAGTTTAAATTAACTATGATAACTAATGATATGTGATTGTAAAAATTTTTTAATATAATATTTTAGTACTTCAAGGTTAACTAAATTAATCGTATCTAGACTTATCTAATATTTATTTAATATTCTAATATTTATATTTTATTGTTTCCATTAATGTAAATTATTTTTAATAGTTTTAGTTTTAATTAACAATAATAACTAATTATATGTGATTATATAATATCATTATCATATAATAGTTTTTTCAGTCCTGCAACTGTTATTTTTCTGCTCATTCCTGCCCAAAAAAAACCCATAATCCCATAGGTAGTGCTCTATGTGGATTTTTTTGTCCTGTTACAGTAAGATTATGTCTCGCTCTCGTGTTTAGGGCACGTTTAGACAACACCGCTTTCAACTAAAAACGGAAAATGTTTCATGTCTTTTGGTCATTCATTCAAATGACATCTGTGTTTTTGAGGGCCTGAAAACGTGAATTTGTGAAAACTGTGACGTAATGTGCATGTGTATTACTTGTTTCGTTCATAGGTGATGTTACTTTACAAAGTGACATTACCAACTACTTGGCCGGCAGCAGAATACAGCGTTTTTAGTCATTTCCGTGGAGTTGTCATGTAAACATACCCTAAGGCTATTTAAGCGTACCCCAACGCAACCCTTGGTGAGGCTTCTACAGAGCCCCTAAAGAGACATCAAATATGGGGAAAAAATATGAAATGAGAGGAAAAATTATTTGCGAGGGAATGCAAAGGCATTGAAAAATTGTTTTCCTCCATCACATACTTTTGCCTTCACCATTTCCTTTAGGGGCACTATAGGTATCAGACCTCACCTTATTGCATTTGTCACAGCAGGCAAAAGGAAAGTTTTAGATATTTATCCACACTCGAAAATTCAAAAGTTTTTCCTGCGTTTCGTTGGGTCAGACCTCTACCCTAAGATTCTGTTTAAGCTGAGCTTACAGAGTTTAGGGCACAAACTGAATTCATAACTCCTTTATATGCCTGTTACTGAGGTTATTAGAATTAATGTAATGGTATAGTTCTCAGCCGTAAATGATCTAATTTGAAACCTGCTGATAAGTTTCCTGGTCAGATATCACAATTATGTGACCTTGTTTAATGTGACCGTGTTTAATTTATGCACTTGTCTTTTACATTACAGCAACAGCTTGCACAACTACAAAAAGAAAAGTCAGAAATACTGAAGAATTTAGCTCTATATTACTTCACCTTTGTGGACGTTATGGAATTTAAGGTATGAGATCAGTCCCACTCAATGGGCCTCAGTCATGAGAAAATTGTTCATAAAATCATTCTTATGTACATGTTATTTAGTATTTGAGTATTGTTTATATACTGCTAACTTTTTTATATTTTCTGCTTTCATTTTCATGTTTAATTTTTAATAATTTTATGTAATTTTTATCAGTTTTGTTTTTTATATATTTCTATTTAGCTTTCATTTATTTTCATTTTTATGTAGTAATTTAATTTCAATTTTTAGTAATTTTAGTACTTTAAGGTTAACTAAACTAACATTTAAGTTAGTTACCAAGTTTAAGTTTATCTATCTAATATTCTAATATTTATATTTTATGTATTTCAGCTTTATTTCAATTAACAAAATATTTGTAATGTTTTTTTTAACAAACAATAATAACGCTATGTGATTTATATAATATTATTTAATATTGAGCATACTATAAAATAATGTATAATATAAATTATAATATTTATAATAATACATACATAATATAATATACATTCTAGTATTCTAATACATAATTATACATTTATTTTAAACTTTTTTGTGTTCATTGAGGGTATTTTTTAAAAATCAATATGTTTGTGGTTTTTCTGTTCCTCCAGGACCACGTTTGTGAACTGCTGAACACTATTGACGTCTGTCAAGTTTTCTTTGATATTGTGAGTTGAATTAATGACAATCAGTAGAATATGTCTTTGACTTATTGATTTTTGTTCAATGACATGGCTGATGTATAACTGAGTTACTTTTTTTCCACAATGCAGACTGTAAATTTTGACCTCACAAAGAACTACCTGGATTTGGTGGTGACGTACACTACCCTAATGATGCTGCTTTCTCGAATCGAGGAGCGCAAAGCGATAATCGGCCTCTACAACTATGCCCACGAAATGACACATGGTTCAAGGTAATGCATATCTTACCTAGAGCCACACAGTGTAAGGTTTCATTTTGCTATAGTGTGGATTTTACCCATGACAGAGATTTGTCTGGGGTCATGATTTGTGTGATGTTTTTATGTTCAGTGATCGAGAATACCCCAGGCTTGGACAGATGATTGTGGACTATGAGAACCCATTGAAAAAGATGATGGAGGAGTTTGTCCCTCATGGAAAAGTAAAATCTGCGTGCTACAATGAGATCAGGAAATCCTATTACCCTGTTTTCCATCTCAGGAGAACATGGTTTAATCTGATCTCTCTGCCGTTTGTTTTTCTCTTCTCTTTCTCTGTCTGCTATGACAGTCGCTGTCAGATGCACTGGTCTCCCTGCAGATGGTCTACCCACGCCGGAATCTGTCTGCCGATCAGTGGAGGAACGCTCAGCTGCTCAGTTTGATTAGTGCTCCTAGTACCATGCTCAACCCGGCTCAATCCGACACGGTCAGGCTTTGCTTTAGTCTTTAATTCTTTTTGTGAACTTTGTCTCTGTCGGCATACTATCTTTTAAGGCAGCATATTAATCGTCATGGCACCTTATAAGAGTCTGATTTGAAACTCTCTTTATTGCAGTAGCAACTCTGCAAACTCTGCTAAAAATGTTCATCAGGTTATGCGGAGTTCACACACACTGCCCGATTTTAGCCCCATTTTTGACTCGCCGACATCTTTTGCGAAATCGCAGACAAATTCCCGAAATCATAGGGAAATCTGTGCTCATTCACGCAAGTGACAATCACACGGTGTGAATTATCAAAGATGCGATCTGAGAGAATCGTATGTAAATGTTTTCTTTTATTTACAGGTATTTAATATAAATATAAATTAATGTAATGGTTTGCAATTACAAGGTTAATGGGTGTTTTTGAAGTAAGATCAATTTCTCTTTCATGAGATTACTTGATCTTCTTGGCCAGGATATGTTTCGCGTAAACTCTAGGGGCGAGGCCTCTAAACCATACATTTTTAGGGGCATTATATTTCAATGCTGATTGTTTTCAGCCACCACATTTATCACCGTACGATGGGATTGGTAGCATACGAATGTTTCATGAATCACACCTGAACCCTGTCGTAAAATGATTTCTGCGCTCGTTTCTATGTTAGATTGATAAATGCGGCCCACTAATTCTAATCAAATACTATTCAGAATGGATAGCATGCGAATTGAGACACAACATATGTATCCTCCAACTGGTTAAAAGAACCTCCACTTTGGATGCATCTTATCATGCCTAAAAATGAGGGTTATAATATTAATATAATAATTATAATAACTGTTAAAAACAATCCAGCGAAAATAACCAAATTGATATAAAATGTCTCATACTGGATTTGTATCATGCTATGTATGCCTCATTGGCAGGTGCATGTGAACATTGTGCATTTGATCAAATATAATTTGATGACCTGTGTTTCAGATGCCCTGTGAATATCTATCCTTGGACACCATGGAGAAATGGATCGTCTGTAAGTGTGTTATTTAAGACAACATGAAATTTAAAATGTACATTTTTTTTCTTTCTTAATAAATGTACCTATTCATACTTTTTGAAAAACCTCTGAAATGACTTCTTTTTCTGGAAATACGTCATGTTCAGTAAAGATTTTTTGAATGCCAATTCATGGATGTTATGACTCAGATTGAGAGAAGCAATAATTTTGTTTTCTAGTCTTTTTGTATGGTAATTTACCATTTACATAATAAGGTTTAATATTTAGCAGGTCCAGATGGAGTTTTTTTCACACATTTTCTGTGCTTATTTTGAGGAATCTGCATAATGTATTTAAATTTGTTGAAAGGTGTTAAATCTGAGAACAATACATTCGCTGTGGAAAAGCATAAATAAACCAAAATATTTCATCATTTTTGTAAACGACAGTTTCCAATCGAAATCGGTGAACACAGATCCTGTATGAGCCTGGTTTTTACAACTGTAACAGTAGTCTATGTGGTTTGTAACAGTCTCTCTCTGTTCTGTGTCCTAGTCGGGTTCATCTTGTGTCATGCAGCTCTGAACAGTGACCCTGCGGCTCTCAGTTTGTGGAAGTTGGCTCTTCAGAGCAGTTCCTGTCTCTGTCTGTTCAGGGATGAGGTCTTCCACATTCACAAAGCTGCTGAGGATCTCTTTGTAAACATTCGCGGGTCAGTAATTTCTACTGGCACACACATTCTCATGTTTTCTGTATAATATAGCAAGTCATTGTTTTGTGTAGATATTATATTGTTGATGTGCTTTTGTTTGTTTTCTCTATCTTCTACAGTTACAACAAACGTGTCAATGACATCCGTGAATGCAAAGAGTCTGCTCTGTCGCATGCGTAAGTGGCCTATACTATAGCAGTCGTCACTCCTCTATATTTGCAGTTTTTGCAGTATCTATATATATATATTATTTTTTTATCATTTGGTCCAGGGGCTCCATGCACAGAGAACGGCGCAAGTTCTTGAGATCTGCCTTAAAAGAGCTCGCCACAGTTCTAGCAGATCAGCCAGGTTTACTGGGTCCCAAGGCTCTGTTTGTGTTCATGGCTCTCTCCTTCGCCCGTGATGAGATCATTTGGCTGCTAAGACATGCCGACAACATCCAGAAGAAAAGCACAGATGACTTCATTGACAAGTAAATCCATTTCTTACACCTCAATGCTCAATTTTGATATTTTTAAAATGTATGCTTTAATGAGGCCATATGCTATACTTTTGTATTTTTAAAACTCAGTTTGTTTGTTCACTGCAATCTGCTCCCATAGTGCATTGCAACTATTATTTCAGTATTATTTATTTCCTGTTATAGTATTTATAAATATTTCAAATAATTTTTTGGTGTAATTTTGTTTTTGTAGTTTGTATTAGTTTTTTTATTAGCTTTAATATATTTGTCATTTTTTTGTAATTTAATTTCAGTTTTAGTACTTAAAGGTAAACTAAGCGTTTCAGTTGTTAAGTTTTTCATTTAATATTTATATTTTAATAGTTTTAACTAAAACTTTAGTTTTAGTTTAGTTTATTAACAATAATTATAGTATTATCATATGATGTATTGATATTTTAAAATGTGGTTTATGTTTTCATTTTAGTTTTAGTTTAGGGTTTTGTAATTTTATGTATTTTGTTTATCTTAAAATAAATATTTATCTTTTTTCTCTTTAAATATTTCTTATATTAAATATTACTTTACCTTAAATTATTTCAGTTAGTTGCCAAGGCCTAACAAGATTTCAGCCTCATTTAAAAAATATTACCAAAAAAATCCAAGAAATTCATCGCTTATATTATTATTATTATTATTATTATTATTATTATTATTATATATTTTGTTGTCATCATTTGTAATGTTACACCGTAAAACCCCTAAGCCATATTGGGGTTGTAACAGCATCATGGGATATGAGTAATTGGGATTCACCTTTAGAGCAGGTTGATTTGGTTCATGGCTTAGAACTAATCCTAGTTTGTTTATGTTTTTCTGTTATATTAAATCCTTATTGAGAACATTAATGGAAAAAAGCATCTGGAACCAAGGCTGTTTTTTAATTCATTCCTTGTTTTCTCAGGCACATTGCAGAGCTGATCTTTTACATGGAGGAGTTGAGGGCACATGTACGGAAGTATGGCCCGGTGATGCAGAGATACTACGTGCAGTACCTGTCTGGCTTTGACGCTGTGGTGCTCAATGAGCTTGTGCAGGTGAGACTATCTGCACTGTGGATCCAGTTTTCCTTCCTACTGCACTAAAAGGACATAGATCAGTTACACAGTCTTGGGAGAGCAGTTGCTATTTGTAGTGCTCTCATGAGATGAGGATCAGTCATGTGCAGTTGGGTGGTTCAGACATGAACATTAGTCACATTATGAATCATTCACAGGATCTCACATAGGACGTCTAGAACAGGGGTGTCCAATCCGGCCCACGGGATGATTTGAACAATAATAGAAAAAAGACATCGGAACATTCAATCTCTATTCCGGACTTGCACACAAACTGCTTTGCAATCATCTTCCAAAATGTAATTTGTGACAATATTATGAAGTCTGTAAACAGGACATTAAAGGGATAGTGCACCCCAAAAAAAAAATAAAAATTATCTCCCTCAAGTTGTTTCAAACCTGTATGAGTTTCTTTGTTCTGCTGATAAACAAAAGAAGACATTTTGAAGAATCAAGCAGATAGAGCAACCATTGACTACCATAGTAGGGGGAAAATACTATGGTAGTCAACGGTTGCTCTATCTGCTTTGTTACAAACATTCTTCAAAAATATTTTCTTTTGTGTTCAGCAGAGCAAAGAAACTCATACAGGTTTGGAACAACTTGAGGGAGAGTAAAAGACAGAATTTTAATTTTTGGGTGAACTATCCCTTTAACACAGGCAAAGGAATGATGAAGACGAACACGAAGTGGAGAACACAGACACGCCAGCAGAGCGAAAACTGTACCAGGCAGAAAAAGCTTGCTGTTAGCGAAATAAAATAGGAAGAAAAATAAATAGCAGTAGGGGTTTATATGATATGTATCTATGAAAGGGAACTTTCTTCAGAATAGTTTCGATGGCATTTTCTTGTCCTCTTACCTCCGTATGAAGTAGTGTCTATAAGAGCAGCGCTACATGTTTTTAGCATCTTTGTTTCCATCATGATTAAAATGTTATTTCAAATGGCTGGCTACAGATATTTTTAAGGACAGTTTGGCCTGTAATAGAGCAAATAAACAACAAATAAATTTGATTAAACAAAGTAAAAATGGGCCAATTTGCTTGTAAAAATTGGAATCAGCCATGAAAAATTAAAAAAACTGAGGCATTCCTAATAAAAAAATATTAAATAAAACATTAAAAAAATGTATTTTCACTGTTAAAAGGCAGTTTTCACTGAGCAGTGTGTTTTCCTAGTTGTATTAATTTGTATTGTTAATGTTTATTGTCTGCACACTAAGGGTTGGAAAAGGTAATCGGGTACATGGATATATATATACATTTTGTTTTTTTCATCTGGCCCTCAACTTAAAAGGAGTTTCACACCCCTTGTCTAGAAGAGCATGAGGCAAAATACATGAACTTCACCACTAGATGGAGAGCTAGTATTGTCATTCAGTTCTGAGACTGCAATCAGCAGCGAGACTTGCTCATCATGGTGTTTTAATTTTAAAATGCTCACACAGTTGGTTAAATCATCATGTCTTCTTCTTTTGTAGAACCTGTCCGTTTGCCCAGAGGATGAATCCATTATTATGTCGTCTTTCGTGAACACTATGACCTCTCTCAGTGTTAAACAAGGTAGGGAGCCTCTCTTCTTATTTAAACATTTATAATGTGCTAAAAAGACAACATGAAATCAAAATGGATGTCCCTGGTCTTATTTAACATATTCATTGGTTTGTTTGATAAACTTTAATATATGTGTGTCATGTAATTTTAGTCATGGTAAAAGCATGGAAATTCAACCACATTTTTTTTTTAATGTATTGTATTACCATGGTCAGTGGCCAAATTTTGCATAATCCATCAAAACAAGTACTTCGGAAATGAGAAGTAATGCAGAAGTACTTCAACTTTATGGATGCAAATTAAAAGATAAAATAATAAAAGTCTGACTGACATCATGCAGAAACGTCTTCTCATCATATTATTATATTTTATACATTGAGTTCCGTGTTGTATAAAACTCGGCCTGATGTACTTTTATTTTGTGATATAATGTTGTCTCTTGTTGTTTGTACTCTGTCACAAGTGTACTAACTTTGTATGTGTGTGTGTTGCAGTTGAAGATGGTGAAGTGTTTGATTTCAGAGGGATGAGGCTAGACTGGTTTAGACTGCAGGTAAGATAATCCTAGTCGTCTGAGCTGGGTCAATACGTGGTGTTTGTTTCCTCTGATCCTAATCAGGCATAATTTACAGCTCTTATCTTCGCTTCCCCTTACTAATTAGCAGATGCTGGTTAACATTAAACAACTAATGCTCTCACAGTTTGAGATACACCGCAACAAAAAGTTTCATGCTGACAAATGTTTATTGCAGAAATGTGCTTATCCTTTGTCTTTTTGAATGAAAGCAACATTTTTACATGCTGTATGGAAAATGACTTAATTTTGAAATACTTCGTAATGAACCACAATGCATGCTGTTCTTTTGAAGCTCTGATTATTCAAGAAGAGTCTGCGCCTTTCATCCAGGCTCAAATAAATCAGACTTCGTCCCTGTGGAATACAGCACATTTTTTTCATGAAGTAACAGTGCATGTGGGTGGATGGAAATGGAAGCAGAGATGGAGAGACAAGCTTGTTCATGTGTTTTTGAGGACCTGAGTGAGTGTGTGTGGACCTCAAAAGCCCATGGATCTGGACTGCAGTCTTTAGGATTGTCCAGTCTGCTCTCAAATGTGTTTCCTGTGTGTTGGCCAGCCCAGTCCCACAGCAGAGAAGCCATTTGACCTCTTCCCTAAAAGAATGTTCTGGGTTCAGAAACTTTATCAACAGAATGAGGCATTGTTTGGATTACCACATAAGTTTTTCCCCTTATTTCCCTTGTATGTACAGTAACATACTTACAGTTAAAGCACTTGCATTCAGGGTCATGATCATGGAAATATCAAAATTTAAGGTTTGCAGATCTGGAAAAAAAAATGGAAATGAATATGCATACAGTATACTGAATTAACATACAATACTATATAGCATATCTCAACTGCTTGATTGTTTGTATCACAAAATGTAAACTATATTATCATCCCTCCAATCTGCCAAATGCAACCAAGGCATGAAGATATTAAGATATTTTAAACATAAACGTGATTTCCTTTAAAGCTGCTTTGAAACAATATGTATTGGGGAAAATGCTATATAAATAAATGTATAGGATTTGTTAGAAATCTTGTTTATAGAAGTTAATATTTATATATTTTTTACAACCCCAAATCAGAAAAAGTTGGGAAAGTATGGAAAACACAAAAAAAAGAGAAAGAAGTGATTTCTATATTTACTTTGACTTGTATTTCATTGCAGACAATATGAACAAAAAAAAAATTCATGTTTTGTCTGGTCAACTTCATGTCATTTGTAAATATGCATCCTTTCAGGTGTAATTTTGTCCCATTCTTCCTGCAAACAAGTCTTAAGGTGGGTAACAGTACGGGGTCTTCGTTGTCGCATTTTGCGCTTCAAAATGCGCCACACATTCTCTATTGGACACAGGTCGGGACTGCAGGCAGGCCAGTCAAGTACCCGTACCCTCTTCCCCCGCAGCCAGGACTTTGTAATGTGTTCAGAATGTGGTTTTGCATTGTCTTGTTGAAATATGCATGGACGTCCCTGGAAAAGATGTCTTCTTGAAGGCAGCATATTATGCTCCAAAATGTCTATGTACTTTTCAGCATTAATGGTGCCTTCACAGAAGTGCAAGTTACTTTTGCCAAGGGCACTGACACAACCCCATGCCATGACAGACCCTGGCTTTTGGAATTGTTGCTGATAACAGTCTGGATGATCCTTTTCTTCTTTGGTCTGGAGCACACGGTGTCCATTTCTCCCAAAAAATACCTGAAATACTGATTCATCTGACCACAGTACACGTTTCCACTGTGTGATGGTCCATCCCAGATGCCTCTGAGCCCAGAGAAGTCGACGGCGCTTCTGGACACTGTTAACATAGGGCTTCCTTTTGGCACAGTACAGTTTTAACTGGCATTTGTGGATGTAACTACGTATTGTGGTACTTGACAAAGGTTTGCCAAAGTGCCCATGTGGTGATATTGCTTATAGATGAATGACGATTCTTGATGCAGTGCCGCCTGAGGGATCGGAGATCATCGTTGTTCAGCTTAGGCTTGCGCCCTTGTCCTTTACGCACTGAAATTCCTCCAGATTCCTTGAATCTTTTAATTATGTTATGCACTGTTTAATGTGAAATATCCAAATCTCTTCCTATCTTTCTTTGAGGAACATTGTTTTTAAACTTTTCAATAATTTCCTAGCGTATTTGTTGGCAAACTGGCGATCCTCGGCCCATCTTTGCTCCTAAAGGATTAGACCTTTCTTGGATGCTGACCTTTTAGGGTGTAACATTACAAATGATGACAACAAAATATATAATAATAATAATAATAATAGTGATGAATTTCTTGGATTTTTTTTGGTAATACAATCACCTGTTGACATTACCTGTTTCAAATCACATCATTATTTAACCATTTTACCTCATTACTAGCCCTAAATTTTAATGTATTACAGGTCTGAATGACAGGGAAGGATGCATATTTACAAATGAAATGAAGTTGACCAGACAAAACATGAAATATTTTTTGTTCATATTGTCTGCAATGAAATACAAGTCAAAGTAAATTTAGAAATCACTACTTTCTTGTTTTATTTGCGTTTTCCATACTGTCCCAACTTTTTCTGATTTGGGGTTGTATAATTATACTCAGCTCAAAAATATTTAATCGGTTATAAATTGCTGTCTTTGAACAGTCTCTATACTTAGGAATGGCTAGTTTTGGATATACGTTTTTCCAACATTGTGGGAATTTTAAAATTTAGTTTGGATGAATCTATTGTGCATTATTATGGAAGCTTGTTTCTGCCACAAAATAAAAAAGGTAATTGTGACTTTTTACCTCACAATTCAGACTTTTTTTCTCACAATTGTGAGTTAAAAGTCAGAATTGTGAGGTATAAAGTCGCAATTGGGGGTTATAAAGTCAGAATTGCCCATTTAAATCTTGCTGTTCTGACTTTATAACTCGCAATTGCAAGTTTATATATCGCAATTATGGGGGTCAGAATTGTGAGTGAGTCACAATTATATTTTAAATTGTTCTATTCCATGGAGGAAACAAGCTTCCATACATTACAGATGTAATTCCTGTTGGTGGAATTAGATTTATTGGAAAAGTTCCTTTCTGGTAATCTTGCACATGTCAAAGTTGCCTGCTTAAGTGACATTATGTGGTCATGGTGAATTTAGAATAACTTTACACAGCATGGTCAGAAAATGATTTTCTCTCACTCTATCTCATATGGTTGAATCAGTGTACTTCTATTGTACATTTACCACAGTTTTTGCTTTATTAACATATTATTTTCTGTGGTAATGCCACAAAAAGAACTTATTTGCATTGAACCCAGAGCATACCTTTGAGAGCAGGCCTCTACCTCTTCACACAGGAGAGTTTCAGTTCACCTCTTCAGCTGGAGAAGCTGCTATCAGTGGAATGTGAACATTTCTCACAGCTGAACAACTGTTTTCTGTGTTTGGATCTTTTCCCACTCTCCATCGCTCCTTTCGCAGCCAGAGTCCTCTCTTTCACATGGCCACAAAAACAAATCGACCCAAGAAACAGCAGCGTTTATTCACTGCACAGCCTTGAGCTCAGACTGCTCTCAGTTTGCCAGGACAAAGCAAATTCAAGGATTTAAACAGTCAGTTATAGAGCAACTGTGTGTGTGCGAGGCTGTTGACAGATGTGGGTGAGTGGGTGGGTGGATGTGTATGTTCAGCTTTCTAGGTGAATCGCATGAAAACACGTCCAGGTTTACTCCAAAACCAAAAGAAAGAAAAAATTATAAAAATAATATATATATATTTTTAAATAAATTCTTTATTTATTCATGTTTAATTATAAAATTCTCATAATTCTATTATTGTGGTTCTTTATTTAATCGTATTGCTTTAATTTAGTTTACTTTAATTAAACTTGAATTAAAAAATATATATACTTATACTTATTTATACTTAAATATATATACTATATACGCATTACACTGGAGTAAAGACATTTATAACAAAGAAAACTTTCACTGCTGTTCTTATTCCTGATCACCGATTATTTGAAATAGAAAGTTATTTTTAATTCTAATAATTCTAATTCTAATAATATTTCACAATAATATAGATTTTACTGTATATTTTATCAAATAAATGCAGCCTTTGTATGCATGAGACTTTTTTTGTTTTTTTTAACAGTAGTGTCATAAATGTATAGTAGCTAGATGAAAGTCATGAAAACTTAATTATGACTGTTTTACTGAATGAAACCTAGCAGACTTGAAATAAAATGCCACAGATGTGTAGAAAAAGTCTCTCTGTAGGCATTAGAATCAGTCATTAACTCCAAATTTGACAGCAGCGAGTTAATCTAAAGAGCTGCCCTGCCTCTGCTGTGTACGCAGGGATGCCCTGTCCTCTCCTTAAATTTAGCATGCTTTCTTCTTGTTTAATGGACCTGTTGTTGAGCTAGCATTTGCCAGTATAACAACTAACAGTTCACTCAGGTCATGTCTGCTCGTCTGCATTTGGCCTCTTCGTTTCCAAAGGTGCGGTCCTATTTATCGCTATGGCCGATTAAACTACCAGCAGCAGTCTGCAAATGTTCATCTAAAAATAAGCCCTGTTTTTCAATACTTTTTCTGCTCCACAGTGGACTTCAGTGCTGTACGATATGTTTATTGTCTCTCCCCGGACTCCATAACCACAAGCTTTGTGAGTTTAGCACCTGCTGAATGTCATGTGGCATCCTCCTCTTTGAATTGGCTGATCTTTAGATGATGAAAGCCAGCGCAGGGCGTGTGCAATCCGTGTTTTGGTTAAGTTTTCTCACACTTCTTATATTCGGGCTGTCCAATAGCTAAACGCACTGGCTGGCACAGCTGATTCGCTGGGGGAAAAAAGAGGGTTTTTGACTTAAACACCAAAGAGAATCTGTTTTGCATACAGTCTTCATTTGATCATGTATGCTAGAGAGGAAATTGTGTTGGTTGGACATTGTCTGGTTCAACAGTATCAAGTTTACAAAAATATTTCCCAGAAAGCCTTCTTAGAAGTTAATGATATGGTAAAACATCAAACCACACTTTTCTTCAAACTCTGCCCTGGTCCAGTTTCCAATCTGATTCGTTGCTCTTCATTTACTTGAGGATTTGCAAATGGAAATCAAGCTTACCATCTCAGCCTTTGAGAAAAGTTGTCAGAATTATTAATGCACTTCCATTTGATTCCAGATTAACGCTAATGACAACGTTTTTCTCTGTGTTTAGGCTTACACCAGCGTGTCCAAGGCCTCGCTAGGACTGGCAGATCACAGGGAGTTGGGAAAGATGATGAACACCATCATCTTCCACACCAAGATGGTGGACTCTCTGGTGGAGATGCTTGTGGAGACTTCTGACCTTTCCATTTTCTGGTATGACCTCACATCAAAGAAAAGGTCATTCAAAGATATTACATTAATGTGGTAGAGGGTAGAACACTGCATATACAAAAAGTAGCTTTAGAAAATCAGAAAATTAATACAAATGTTGACTTGCAATTCTTTATGCGAGTCCGTTAATTCTGCAACTGCTCTGACAGGTTCATTGAATGATCTGTTATTTTCATTCAAACTCGAGTTTGAATTTTTTGACCAATTATATTTTAATTTATTTGTGTATTTTATTCATTTAATTGTCTGTTGTAGCCACCAAAGACAATTCAAAATTGATTTATTTTGCAATACCAAAAAAAAATGAAAACATGAGTCCTTTTTGCCGTGATGCTGTTGATTCAGCAGTGGCAAAGGAAACACTGCTTAACGCCAGATCCACATTGGCAGAAGGCATATCTGTTCTCAGAACCCCATAGCAACTGTCTGTTGTGCCTCTTGTTTTTAGATATTTCTCTTTCATGCTGGGTGGAAAGCGGACAGGGGCGTTTCAACTGATTAGATATGACTGTACCAGACGGTGAAGTGAACTGGCAACTCATTTTCTCTTTCTTTGATAGCTTTTACAGCCGCGCCTTTGAAAAGATGTTCCAGCAGTGTCTCGAACTGCCATCCCAGTCTCGATACTCCATCTCCTTCCCTCTGCTCTGCACCCACTTTATGAGCTGCACCCATGAGCTCTGCCCTGAAGAGGTGAGTCGCACTGACCTGGAATCAGTCCAACAGGCCCCAAGAGGAGCACAAATGTCAGATACACTTCACAGGGTTCGTACAGAGTTTTGAAAGTTTGGAAAATGTTTGATTTTAACCGTTATGTTTTCAAGTTTTGAAATGTGCTTGAGTTTTGAATATCATCCTCGAAAATGCTTGATATTTTTTCTTATAACATCTCGAAAAAATAATCTTTAAAGATTGAGCCGTGGATCATTTGCGCATCAGTGCGTTTGTCACCCGAGCACGTGAAAGTACACGAGATAGAATGGCTCATTGGCTCATCCACATTCTGCACGTCCTGTCTTCATCAACAGTTCAGCACAGGTCCGAGTTGTTTGAGACCGTATCAGTGACAACTGGCTGAAAGAGAAGTATGAAATGTCTACATTGAGGAGCAAAAACATAATGAAAAAGCGCTAATCGGTTCTCACTAGCATCCCAAGGTAACTTTGAAACATTCTTAAAATGATTCCTACAATAGGCTACTGTTTTATTGTAAATAAAGTAGTCTTTATTCAAAAGCTGTGCATGTCCTTCGGAAGCAAAGCACTTGCGTCGGATGTTTCGGTTTTTATGAAAAGATCAGCTTGATGTTAAAAAAAAAGTTATTAACCTTTCCCTGCCAGCGTTTAAAAAAAAGAAATTGCCAGCCACCGCCAGGGTTTTTGATAATTTTCACAAAAATGTAATGGCCCATAGAATTTAGTATATGAGCATGCAATATATCAAAAGAAAGAGCTGACCCTCTTCTTTTATACAAAAAAAGTTGTTCTATTGTAGCTCCATGCAATCCTTTTTTTTATCAACACTTGAATGTGGGTAAGTTTCATTTTTAAAAAAGCTACATTTTAAACAAAAAGCTGAGAAAATCAAGTTTTTGTCAAAGACTGCATCCAGATCAGATTCAGAGCGATGATCAAACACAGATGGAGTAGATTGAGTCCATCAACACCCTTAATGCTTGCACAGTCCTGTAGCTCGTCCTGGATCCACATTTCATTCAGTAACATTAGATAGTTTTGATTAATGTGATGTTTAAAGTTGATGATCACATAAATTTACATATCATCTGCTTACATCGCTTGCTTTGCATCTTCTTCTCCTGTGTTTTGATCAGGAGATTCTGTACTCATTCTGTATAACAGTGAAAAGTGTACTCAGACATTCTGTGTTTGGCGGGGAAGCGTTTTCTCACAAATAATAGAAAATTTTGTGTTTGGTGGGGAAAGAGTTAAAAACAATAAGCCACGAATAAAATCTCAACGTGTTATTTGCGTTACTGATGCTACACATGCTGCTATTAATGTTTATCAAGCAACAATAGAAGAGGGAATCGCTCACTGCTCTTAACTCAATAACATTTGTAGCTTTAATAATAATCCGTTTATTTGTAATTAATGCACTTAAGACTATGCAGTGATTATTTTAGATTTTATTATTCAATTTCTGTATTATTTCTTGATTGCTGCTGTTAGATGTAAAATGAAAATAAATGTTAATTTAATTTGCTTTAAAAATGTTATAATTTTTAATAGCAAAGATAAAATAACAAAAATAACTCATTTGTGATTTATTAATGTAGTAATTATTATTAATATATGGAATTATAGGAACTGATGCGTCAAAATGCGTTGAGAATTGTTTTATAATCAAATAGTTGCCCTCTTTCCCCCTAACTTTCTTTTCCTTAATTTTTTTTTATATCCAGATTGGCAACGCAGCTAAACGTTCATGTTGCGCCCTCCACTGAACAGCTCTGAATTTGCGCTTGACCCATTCAGATTCAGAATTTGTTTCATGTTCTTTTTGCTACGGTGGCCGAGAGAGCTCAGCGCGCTGCAACTGAAGGAAACATGCAATTGCCAATAGAAAAACACAGCAAGTTAAGAAAACATCTTCATCAGTTTGACAACACGTGCTGCAAATGATCACAACACTCCCAAAAACAGAAACGAGCTCCAAATACTCACAACGCACATACGATCAGGATGTTAAAATAACCACAAAAACTCATCTTTCAGGTCATTGACAACTACTGACGAACAATAAGCGGTCCCAGCAAGGTTCGTTACTTGTTCGGGTTCACTTGAAACATTTCCGTTGTGGTCTGTGCTATTTGCAGAAAGTTTTTTGTATTTGTTTGCGTTGTTTTGTCAAAATGATGAAGATTTTATCTTAATTTGCTGGTGTTTTCTCTATTTGCATGTGTTTTCTTCAGTTGTAGCACGTTTCTGTATGTGGGTGTGTTGTGAACCTTTGCAGCGCGTTTCTGCATTTGGTTACATTGTGAACTTCTGCAGCACGTGTTGTCAAACTGATGAAGATATTTTCTTAATTTGCTGGTGTTGGTGCAGCATGTTAAGATCTCTCTGCCACCATATTTTGCTCTTTGTGTAACAATGTTTTACAATTGATTATTGTATATTTGTAGATTGTATATTTTCTTCTTTTAGAAATGCAAATTTTTTTTTTTTTTCTCCCTCCACAATTGCTGTTGTAAGAAAAATCGAAACCTAAACTTAGATTTGCTATAGTCTTTATATAGAATTTATTTATTATCCTACTGTAGTTTACTTCCCATCTGTTTTGCATATAATGTACATCTAATTATTCACTGAACCCTTGATTACCTTAACCTGTACCCACCCTTGAAAAGCACCACTGCTTAAAATTACTTGAAAAGTGCTTGAATTTCACTCTTAAAATTCTGTACGAACCCTGACTTCAGTAACCTGATCTGAAAACAGTTCTTCATGACATTTTTTATAGGTATCACTGAGAGGAGTATTGTGAATTTGTATTTGTGAAACGATTATATGATTATCTCTCTTCTTTTTTTCTTTTTTTTTTGTTGAAATGGCCATTTGTAGATTCTAAATGTTTAATGCAAGTAAAATACAGTAAAAATTATGTTTCCACTTTCCACGGTTTTTAACTAAATTAACACATAAATAAATAATTCGGTATAATTACTTTTTTTAATATGCCCGAATATAAACTGTAAGTATTATATAAGTATTTCAACTTATAAAAAATGTCATATGTGATTCTGCAAACATTTTTGCAGTGATCACTTAAGTGAATTGCTTCAAAATGTTCCGTTCATTCAATTTCATTTAAATAAATGAAACTTACCAGGTATAACAGTTTTTGATATTGAAGTTTAAATCAAATCCATTGTGATATTCATGATGTTCATTTAAACACACATATTGAATATTCAGTATCATCCAGCCCTATTCTGTAATTAAATGAGTATTTGAGCTTTATGTACTTGCTTTCATTGACTGTTATAAATCAGTTGACACCTAATTTATTAAATTTAGTCAGATTATATATTCTATTTGACTGGTTTAGTTTCAATGCAGACTCTGTGTTTTTTTTGGGGGGGAAGCTGTTTTATGTGTCTAAATGTCCCCTAGTGAATATGGCCAGTGTTACTTTTGAGAAAAGGAGTTTGGAAAAGATTGTGCTTTTCTCTGTCGGGTCTCGCCACGGCTTACCCGCGACCCATGCAAGGGTTCAGGATGGAGTCGTACTGTGAATCCGGAAAGCTCCATGAGTTAACTAGAGCTGGAATGTCCCAACACGCAGCATTGAGCGCTGTGGTCCATGTATCAGGATGTGTACAGAAAACCGAATGCTGAAAAGCATGATTTATTAAATCTGTAATTGAACCATACACCAGTGCAGCTACCAGGCTCCCCAGGGGCAAATGGAAGCCCCTCTGCACACACGAGGAGCACAACAGATTCCTGTTCCCCCCCCGCCGGTATATGGCCGGCACGTTCACCAAGTGTTTGTTCCTGCCAAACATCATGCCCTCCGATATCCAATTTAATTTGGTAAATAAACCCACATTTTCACCCCTAATTGGTGGACAAACGGCACCCAAACAAACAGCACAATGAGAGTTCTCATGTCATTGGGCCTGAACATTGAGCTGTCTGAGAGCACTTAGAGGAATAAAAGAGATTTATTGAGCCATAGAAGGCTTGGGTTTCCCTTATTTAAACATGAAACTCCCTCTCTCAGCATGTCTCTGAAATGGTCTTCCTCCTATGTCCACTCCACACAGCTTTGGACAGCTGCAAGCTTTATTTATGTTGGAAAAGCACTAAAAGTTTCCAAGAATATTTCCATCCTCGCACAGAAAACTTTTTACAGCGGTTTTAGAGAAACAACAAAAGATCACGGTGCTTTAGCAGAGGTTAGCCTCGGCATCACGTCGGATAGATGTGTTATTTCCAACCTGCACCGTCTCAGACTCTGCCCTCAGATACCCATGAGGAGCGAGGCAGAATATTTGGGGCTTGTCAAATCAAAGTCGAAGCAACAAAGCTTTAAAATAAATTTTTTAGTTTGTTGTGAAGAAGCGCCAGCCTCCTCCATCTTGTATGGGTTTTGCCAAAAGCTCAGGGGCAAAGGTTGTTTTGCATTAGTAATTTAGAGAGTATGCGCTGTTTGCTCTAGCGAGGAAGTTGAGGCGACAAGACCAGCTGGGCCATAACAAAGAACCTCACTTACACATGGACAGGTCACAAACAGCACCTCACTGTGAGCCAAATCCACCTGAGCAGCTTATGTTGGAGTAGGTTCAACCTCTGACAGGACCATTTTCAGATAGAACAGTTAATGGCATGCTGCGAAATAAGGTGTTTTTCCACCCTGGTCCAATTAATAAATGTGATGAATATATAAAGTTTGGATTTTCTTTTTAAGATTTTCTTTTTAACCCAGGCTGCATTTATTTGATTAAAATGCCACTAAATTCCACTTAAAAACTGTGGCTGGTCCCTTAATGCATCCATTGGATTGCCCCGTCCTGTGTTATTGGGTGGATCTTGTCCAGTATAAGGCCCTGTTCACAGATGATTTTTGCAGGTGGCCAGCTGAGCCAAATTATTTACTGCTGTTAATAAAGGTTAAGGATGTATTTCCTGTCTGTAGCAGAACCAGATAGAATTGCAATTCCATTTGGTGCAAATCACTGTCAATACTAAATGTATGCAATAGAGTAGAATGTATTTTGTGCTGAAAATCAAAAGTCTCGCTTAACATTGGGGTTGTGCTAAGGGAAGTCTCCATTAATGTCTCCTTGTCTGTCCCTCCCTGCAGAGGCACCACATCGGAGACCGCAGTCTGTCCCTTTGCAACATGTTCCTGGACGAGATGGCCAAGCAAGCCCGCAACCTCATCACAGACATATGCACAGAGCAGTGCACCCTGAGCGACCAGGTCAGTGACGCACACATGCTTTCAGCGCTGCCAAAACGCAGAGGGACTTTTGGGAGTTCTGGAATTTTCCATGTCATATCTGGGATTTTAACAAACTTAACTGGGTTTACAAAGAGTTCTGCAAATTCACCAGGAATGTTCCATTCCATTGCAATATGATCACAATGAAGTGATTGATTCGCTGGACACAGTTGGCAGCACTGATTCGAAGACCATACAGTCAGGTTTAATGAATAAACGTACTCACCCCCCTCTGGTGAATTTAACTGTCATGTTGTAAGCAAACAGGACAGCAGCTCATAAGTAACTTCCCACATTGCTCATGTCTGGGCTGCGGAAGGCACATTTGTTTTAAGGAATTACAGTCTTATGGTCAACATAAGACGTCTCTAATTACTTCTCTAATCTGACAAATTTCCAAGTGAAACAAGATATTTGACAAAGACTTAGAACTTGATTTTAATAATCAGGAATTGATTGGATGGTGAAAAGTGGATGTTACAGGTGGTTGGAGGAGAGGTGTTGAAAAGGAAGAGGGATTTCGATTTGTGCCAATTAAAAAGAAAAGTTGTTTCACAGGCAGAGCAGGTTATTGTAAAATTATTCATAAATATATAGTGTATATAATATAATATAATATGATTTTTAATTGACGTACCATATATGTATATCAAACAAATATGTAGATATCACAGAAACAATTCTCAGGTAATTTCAAGACAAGTGGTTCAGTTAGGCCTAGTTCACACTGCCCGATTTTAGCCCCGATTTTGACTCGCCGACAGGTTTTGCGGAATCGCAGACAAATGCCCGAAATCATAGGCAAATTGTTGCTTGTGCACGCGAGTGACAATCACGCAGTGTGAATGATCAAGGACGCAATCAGAGAGAATCGCAGACGAGTCGCCGACACCCGTGAGATATTTTGCATGCTAAATATCTGGACCTGTCGGCGATTCATAATCCTGCTGTGTGAAATGTGTTCTGACTGAAAATAACACAGGCGATGACCGACAGCCAATGAGAGAGCAAGATACAGGGCAGCGGGATATTCATGGAGGAGTTCTAGACCAGAATATCAGTATTTTAATAGATATAGTTACAGTTCTATCAAACAGAAACAAAGCCCAAACATTTGCACGTCCAGCCGCAGCAGCAGAACATTGCAAAATGATTTATTTACCTCAAACTCTCTTTGCAGTCATTGCTTCCTGTGTCTCTCCAACAATTTCCTCCACCATAATCTTTTTTTCTTGTTCTCCTTTTCGCTGCAAATCAGCGCACAGACAACTTGGAGCACAAACTTTGTGCAGTTTATCATTTTTAATATAAATTACAGTCTCGCGCGAGAACTCCAGTGTGACGCACGCGTTGTTTACTTGTCACATCGCACGTGGGTTTGGTTGGGAACGTTGGGAAACGTAGTTTGCGCTCCGGAGAGAGAGATTTGTCGGCGATTCTTCCTCTTGTACAGTCGTGCAGTGTGAAACCCCCTGTCATCGATCCATCGTGCAGTGTGAACACAGCAGAGACTGAATGCTACCCCAGATAGTCACAAAGTGTGAAAAGAGCAGTGATCCGACCAGTTTCACAAAATTGTGCAGTCTGAACTAGGCTTTAGTCATTTTAACGCAGGGGTGGGGAACGTTGATCCTGGAGGGCAACTCTCTTGCAGAGTTTAGCTCCAACCCTAATCAAACACACCTGAAGTTAATCAAGGTCTTCAGGATTACTAAAGTTATAGGCAGGTGAGTGTTTTTTTTTTCAGAGTTGAAGCTAAACTCTGCAAGAAAGTGGCCCTCCAAGATCAACGTTCCCCACCCCTGTTTTAAAGGATAAGTTCACTTAACAATTAAAATTTCCTGAAAATGTACTCACCCCCCATCTCGTCCAAGATGTTTGTTTTTCTTTCTTCAGTCGAAAATATATTAAGTTTTATATCACAATGGTTTTCAATTGCAACCAACAGTTTGAAGGTCCAAATCAATGCAGTTTCAAAGGGCTTGGAAGGGCTTCAAACGGCTCTGCACGATCCCAGCTGAGAAATAGGGTCTTATCTAGACAAACCATCTGCCATTTTCTAAAAACAATAAACATTTATATTCTTTTTAACCTCAAATGCGCAACTTCTGTGTTGTTTTTCTTCACTGCGTATGACGGCATCACGTCAGAAAGGTCACATGGAGGTACCGACCCAGTGTTAAAACTACCGTGCAAAGACTAAATCAAATGCCCTTTACAAAAATAAAGGTAAAATGATTTACCGATGTCGAACAATTTTAAAGTTGGAGAAGAACATGAGATGGAGTTTTTCGCCACTGGTTCGGTACTTCCACCAACGTCATGGATGCAACCTTTCCGACATGATGGCGTCATAAGCCGTAAGCAACAACAAGACAGAAGTCATTCATTTGAGGTTATAAAGTATATAAATGATTATTCATTTTTAGAAAATGGCCAATGGTTTCGCTATATAAGACCCTATTCCTCAGCTGGGATCGTGCAGAGCTTCAAAGCCCTTTGAAACTGCATTGATTTGGACCTTCAACCTGGTTGCAGTTGAAAAATAAAAGCTGAAATGTTTTCCTCAAAAAATGTAATTTCTTTTCAACTGAAAAAAGAAACATATGAACATCTTGGAGGAGATGGACGTGAGTAAATTATCTGGAAATGTTCATTTTGAAGTGAACTAATCCTTTAAGAACATCTGTGACCAATTCATTGATTCAAACTGAAAACCTATGAGTTTGAGACTGTATTGAGTTTTTTTGAGTGACTCATTTGAAAGAATCAACTCTTAAGATTTTCTTAATTTTCTCTTAATTTCTCTTAAAACTCTTAATTTTCTTAATTAATGGACTATACTGACCATGCTGCTTGTTATTTAAAGAAAAATGTAACAATTCCCAAGTCTATACACAGATATTTTTTTTATTATTTGAAATAACTTGCACTGGAGTATGCACAATATGACCAGGAACTTATATTAAGAAAGTAAATAGGGTCAATTTTGAAAAGGGGCTTTTTCCTGTTGCTCTTCTGTGCAGCTACTGCCAAAACATTGTGCCAAAACCATCAGTCAGGCCGTGAACAAGAAGTCGAAAAAGCAGACAGGGAAGAAGGGTGAACCGGAGAGAGAGAAACCTGGTGTTGAGAGCATGAGGAAGAACAGACTCCTGGTCACCAAGTAAGGATGACAACTTACTCTTCTTCTATATTTAGTTAGCACAAATTGTGTTAATCCTTGTTGATCATACTGTATTTAATGTAGTCTGGGTCATATAGTATTTTACTTTGTTCTAGTTTCTGTAATTTATGTTTTTTTGTCGACGAGGGCATGTCTGCTTCCCTATTAGAACTCACCAGTAGAGAATCACTGTGTTAAGCAAAACCCAGCTGGAGGCCATTACCTATTATCCTCCCATACGGCAGACAGATCCTCCATATAATATAAAATGGATTTATCCTAAAGCCTGACATTGACACACATGAGCAGTAGTAACAGTATGGGAGGGGTGCGGCCCCATGGTGAGCAGCACTGTTGTGCTGGGTAATCTTTGCCTGATTGGCTGTATAATCTGAAGGAAATTAGTTTTTAAGGCTGTCGTCTGGTTTTTACAGTCTGGACAAACTGCACACTGCTCTCTCAGAGCTCTGCTTCTCCATTAACTACGTCCCTAACATGATGGTCTGGGAGCACACCTTCACCCCACGCGAGTACCTGACGTCCCACCTGGAGATCCGCTTCACTAAGTAAGTCAGACTTCCATCTTGGTGGCTCAGACATCACACCACTCGAGCTGGGCAGTATGACCGTAATATCTTGGTATGAGTAAATTCATATCACGATGTTGCTGGAAATTCAATAGAAAGTTTTTTTTTTTTATTGCATAACCATGTGGTAAGGCCTATTTTTTGGATTGTCCAGTTCATTAAATAGCTCACAATTAAAAGGGGTTTTATTGTCACTATACTGTCATATATGTATATATTATTATATATATTTTTAATATCTCTTTTTTGAAAAGTCCTTTCTGCTCACCAATGCTGCATTTATTTCATAGTTATTACAGAATCACAGAATTACAGTATTACTGATTTGCATATATTGTATTATCATTATTATTATTATTATTATTATTATTATTTTTTAAATACTTTCCTTACATTTTCTTATTTTTCTAATATTTTCTTACATTTTGCAATATTAGCAACCTTTTTTCACCACGTCAGGTGGGTTTAAACATCCCAATAGCCTGAACTGAATTTGGCTGCTACCTACATAAATACATCACTGCTTGTTTTATCTATTACGTTACCCACAGTCATCCCTTCCCGATGAGGTCTATCCGCACTCGTTCCGCACTAGCATCAATCATATTGATTTGACTCAAAGGGGAGGGTTACTGTTGCGTTTTATGTGAGAGAAAATTGTATTCCAACTCTCCCTTATTAATTAAGCTGAGAACTCAACGGCTTAAAGAGCCTCTAGGGTTTATTGTTCGATTTGTGTAATTTATTGGACTAGCGAGTTTGGGTTAGCATGATTTTTGACACTGTTCCAGAATAGAGCTTGTCCAACTAAATAAACACTGGGCAGAGGAATAACAGGTATTTTCCACTGTTGGACTCAAAACTCTGACGTGGATGCATTGGCTGGCCCCTCTCTCCCGGGCCGTGAACCCCTCATGAGGCCCTGTTAGCAGAT
Organism: Gobiocypris rarus; assembly: GCA_023029165.1. NCBI lineage: Eukaryota > Metazoa > Chordata > Actinopteri > Cypriniformes > Gobionidae > Gobiocypris > Gobiocypris rarus. Next base: position 42,062,134 of record CM040910.1, read on the forward strand.
CTCACCTCCCAACCATGTGCTGTTATTACCCATTTCCATCTGATGGGGTAAATAGCCTTGATTCAGGTCAAAGCAGAAAAAGAATATGTTGTTGTTATGGATCTGTTTATGGGGGCCACCATTGCTCTCTGAACAACACCACACAACCAAGTCCAAATTTACCTGTTTACTTTCTTAACATATATCCCAGGTATATGATTGCACATGATTAATTGGTGCATTATTCCAAAGGGGATTTTATTTTAAATAAATCTTCGTAAAATACATGTTGATAAAATATTGAAAAAACAAAAACTTTGCTCCGTTAGAATTACATCAACCGATTAATCGTGCACGATAAAACCAGATTTGTGTTTCTCTTTTCTTTTGTTCTGTCTGTAACTGTCACTCAGGTCCATAGTTGGGATGACCATGTACAACCAGGCCACACAGGAGATCGCCAAACCATCAGAGCTGCTCACCAGCGTGCGGGCCTACATGACAGTGCTGCAGTCCATTGAGAATTATGTGCAGATTGACATCACCAGAGTGTTCAACAACGTGTTGCTGCAGCAGACCCAACACCTGGACAGCCATGGAGAACCAACCATTACTAGCCTCTACACAAACTGGTGAGACTCAAAGGCAATGCCAGAATGGCCATAGAGTTATTTCAGAGCTTTACTTTTGTTTTTGCAATAGGATTAAGGGCTTTGTTCCAAGACCAAATTATGCTGCCTACATAGGCTGCTGCATTGACAGCATCCTAACTGATATAGAGCCTCTTTAGTGACCGATTAGAGCATTCTACATAGGCAAAAACAAATGGTACTCCTAACTCAAAGCTTTGACTTCATTTGAATAGAATTTGGCATTAGCATTTTGCCAAGTTAACAACATGATTCTTTTAAGGCCCCAATATATTTCAAGCGAAGAACTAACTGGTGTGATTTAATTTCGAACAAAATCAAGCCAAAACATGAGTTTGAAAAGGCTTGCCAAATCAAACTTTCTGGGAAAGTCCACTCCTGCTGGTAAATGCCTTCCAACTACGATTGGTCCGTGGTGATTAAGTAATATGTAGGTGTGCTCTAGGGTTCTTCCTTGTTCAGTCCTTTAAGGTCAGGCCCCGATATACTTCAAGCGAAATCAAAGAACAAATTGGTTGACATTTCGATCAAAATCGTCCCAAATGAAGTTCATTTTAGGAGTTTGAAACAGCTAGCCAAAGCAAACTTTCTAGAAAAGATTGTTCCGACTGATAAACACCTTCGGACTACAATTGTACGCAGAATTACATATTAATCTAAAAGCCGCACGAACAATGAAAAAGAACTTTGCTGTGAGTATATTGGGGCTTTTCAGCTCCAACTCACCTGCCTGAAAGTTTCTAGTAATCCTGAAGACCTTGATTAGCTGGATCAAGTGTGCAAGGAGCTAAATTCTGCAGGGGTGTAGCCTTCCAGGAGCTGAGTTTGAGGTCACTGCCTTAAAATTAAACCTTGGTTTGGTGTTAATCTGTGTGCAGGTATCTGGAGACTCTACTGCGGCAGGTTAGCAACGGTCACATTGCTTACTTTCCTGCCATGAAGGCCTTCGTCAACTTGCCCACAGAGAATGAGCTCACCTTCAATGCAGAGGAGTATTCCGACATATCTGGTGAGGGGGAAAAAGCATGCCACAAAGATACACTGGATAAAAGATTTCCTTGTTTAGAAACATTTCACAATGTTTTCTTCAGCTGGACGTGATTATTCCACACTCAAACTGCCATAGCACGTCTAAACGTTCTTGACTTTGTCTTTCAGAAATGCGCTCACTGTCTGAGCTGCTGGGTCCATACGGGATGAAGTTCCTCAGTGAGAGCCTCATGTGGCACATCTCTTCCCAGGTGGCAGAACTCAAGGTGAGCAATAGGGGTGTCTGAGGTGAAAGTTTCACATCATTAGTTCCAAACTTGTTTGCCTTCCTCTGAAAGTGTTTCGGAAGCACAGTTCTCTGTTAAATACTGCCTCTGAGCACTTAGTCACTTTGACTCACCGACAGGTCCAGACTGAATTTGTGGAATTGTATTAAATAATTAATGTATTTATTTATTTACTTAATTACTTATTTACTTTATTTTATTTTATTCATTTGTTTTTTGGAACTGGTCATTTGACTTATCGGCAGGTCAATCGGCAGAATCTGTGGGATTGATTGATTGATTGATCGGTCGATTAATTTAATTATTTACTTGTATGTAACTTTTTTTGTGGAAAATGTCACTTTGATATATAATATAATATAATATATATAGTCCAGTGTGTTGAAGATGCATGATGCATAATATTTTATTGGTTGTCCCACACATGAGTAAAGATGGCATCATCGCATAACCTTAAGGCTGAGAATAGTTCATTTGGGGATGTTGTCACACAGAGCGTGTTGATCTTTGTGAATGATGAACGTTCCAATATTACAGAAATCGGAAGAACTTTCTGTGGATTTCTGCAGCCACAGATTCCTTGTGGGCCTGCTTAACGGGAACAGAGTTTAAGTAGCACTTCCCCTCGCTCCGAGTTATTGGATAACATTTAGAAACCGACAGCTGAGAAATGTCAGCAATGATGGATTAACAGCAATTATGATCAAACCTGAAGCAAATGCTACTTTGATTATCTTGACGGCAAAGCCTTCATCATGAAGTATGAATGGTGTATTGTTTGCACTCCCTGACTTAATGATGTAGGAATTAACTGTTTTTCTCTCTTAGGCAGAGCATCTGCATATAAAGCCCTGTTTATTTCTTTCAATATGTATTTTACTCAATAATGGCAGCAGGTTTGCAAATGCGTGATGCATGTAATTGAAAAAGCCTTCTGCATTTATAAAAGTTTCTTGAGCAATGAGAGCCAACCAAAGTGTGTGAACACAGGGTTGGCACATGTCAGTGATGTTCTAACATGCAAACCTCTCTCCCTCAGCTGAAAGTAATTTGGGGAAAAAAGAACTAAGTTTCCTATCTGACCCACAATCAGCTGGGGAGTGAAATGGTTTATTTTGCATTGCTATTCTGCACCATGTTCTCCAAAGCACTTTAACGTGGAATATGTTTTCTCTTAGAGCTCAAATTACGCAAATCATTTGTTGACATGCAAACTTGTGCTCTTGCGTTTCATCACAGTTTCCGTCTCAGGCAATTTCATGCAGCTACTGTTCAAAATTGTTCTGCTTTGGTGATAAAAGTAATGGGTTCAAAATTAAGTTCAGTCGACAGCATTTGTGCTAGCTATCACATTAGAAATATTTTCTGGTAATCAGCATAATGCCATAAATACTGTTGTTACATTGTAATGCCTTTAATGATGCATGTAGGTTATTATGTCCTCCTGTGGATCTACAGACTTCAGACTTATTCGCATATTTTTTTCCTGCTTATTCCTTATACGTCTTTTGTTGCCATTACAGAAACTTGTGGTGGACAATGTGGAGGTTCTGACTCAGATGCGGACCAGTTTCGACAAGCCGGACCATATGGCAGCACTCTTTAAGCGGCTCACATGTGAGTATCCATTGTGGGCCTTTTCATTATATACACTTTTTATTTTATTTTATATATATATATATATATATAATTATTTTATTCAGCAAGGATGTGAAAATAAATGCATCCTGGAAAAAAATTATATATATTATTTAAATACTAAATGCAATAGTATATCAACTAAATTGCTTTTTTTCCCTCCACTGTAAAAACAAAGCAAACTGTGTTTGGTCACTTTATTGTATTTTCCTGTCAAAGTGGCATTTATTGGCCTGAATTTGCTTTAATGAGAGTAGACCTGGATTTTGACACAGGTTTAGAGTCATGAATTAAAGGGAAAGTTCAACCAAAAATTAAAATGTGATGTTTATCTGCTTACCCCCATTGCATCCAAGATGTAGGTGTCTTTGTTTTTTTCAGTAGAACACAAATTAAGATTTTTTTAATTCCAAACATTGCAGTCTGCCAGTCATAATGCATGTGAATGGGTAACAATTCTATGAGAGTAAAAAAAAAAATGCTTCGACAACAAGCACAAAAACCATGCTGCTTGTGACGACACATTGATCTCTTAAGACAGATGTCTTGAGAAAACCGAACAGTATTTGTTATTTTTTACCTCATATCCAGACGAATCTCATCTAGTGTTCCCATCCGTCATTACTTCCGACTAGTAAGGTCAAACCAGCGGGGTTGAAGTTAAACATCTTCATTTGTGTTCTACTGAAGAAACAAACATTTACATTTGGAATATTTAAATATTTTTTAATTTCCAGTCATGTCCACTTACCACAGGCTGAGAAGCACTGTATTAGACAATAACTAGAATTTCATGGTCTGAGCTGTAATAAAACCCTCCCCGCACCCCTCACGGCAGACAGGACCCTCTACACAGAGCTATTTGTGGTATTTGTTATGGTTTGTCCTCATACAGTCATGTATTACTAAGCTCAAATGTGAGCAGGGGTTTAAAAATCCTGTCTGAGGAATGTGGCCCATATACACACCACCTGCAGACCTATTTCTAGTGATTCTAAAGGACAAAAATTTCCTATTTTTGGAAGTTATTAATAAGACTTCTATTTCTGTAGCGGTTGACAGCGTGCTGAAACGGATGACCATCATCGGTGTGATTTTGTCGTTCCGCTCTCTGGCTCAGGAAGCTCTCAGAGATGTAAGTTGTTATGCAGACATCTCGTCTCGTTTCTCACACACTCACACGGACAGCACTTCAACTCAACGGAAGGATGCTTATGCTTCTCATAGCTGAAATCTTGCTCATTCCAACCCTGTGTTACTTTTTTCTTCTTCTTTGAAACACAGGAGATGTTAGGTAAAATGTTCATGCTGCTATTTTTTCATACAGGTGAGCAAACGTGGGTTGGATTTGTACAAAAAAAGCAGCATATAAATAGTCCATATGACTAAATTCGAAACCTTTTCATTTCATGCGATATCTTTGAGTGAACTTCTGTAGCTCTCGATTCTTGTATATTTAAATCAGTGTTGTTATTAACGAAAACGCTACTAAAAATATTTTATTTATAATAAAATTATTAAAACTGAAACTAAAATGAAAACTGAAAAATATAAAAATGAAAGCTAATTTAAAATATTAATAAATACTATAACAGTGTATAATTTATACTAAAATGTAATTGATTCAAATATGCCAGACGAAAATGCATTGGGTTTTGCTGTCTCATGTCAAGTTTAAATATATAAATTGTAAATGAGATGTTAGAGCTACAGTAAGAGAAGATTTTCAATGAATGATAATTGGCTTTTTTTCATAAATATCATATGGCTTTAGATGACTTGTTGGAATATAGTAATATACTCTATAATTAATGTTCTTGTTTGTTTATTGGAGCTTGACTGGATAAATCACTGTCCACTTTTATTGTATGGAAACAAGCAGCTCAGACATTCTTCTGACTTACTGTGTTTGAAGGAAGACAGAAAATAATATGGCATTGGAATGAGGTTGACAGTTAACTCTTCCTTTGTTTGGAGCACAAATGAGCTCTAATCACAGATGTGTCCTTTTCTCCAGGTGCTGTCCTGCCACATTCCCTTCCTGGTGAGCTCCGTGGAAGACTTCAAAGACCACATTCCTCGTGAAACTGACATGAAGGTAGGTGACGTTCAGACTTGCTGTTGGCAGTAACAGTGGGCCGCTGGACCTGAAAATCTCCCTTTTCCTAGGTCGCCATGAACGTGTACGAGCTGTCTTCTGCCGCAGGCCTTCCCTGTGAGATCGACCCTGCTCTGGTAGTGGCTCTGTCTTCCCAGAAGTCTGGTAAGTTATTTAAGACCATTCAAAATGGCAATGCACATCAGGCTATTTTGATCCCAGATGCAACTTTTAAATACTTTTTGGCATCAACATAAAAACACTAGCTTTCAAAAGTTTGGGTCAGTATGAATTTTTGTCTGAAAGATAGAGCTACAGCATAGTTTTTCGTTCACACTTTAAATTAGGGTCCAATTTTACCATTAATTAACTATTAACTACTTTTGCCTCAATAAATTCCTAACTACTGCTTATTAATAGAAGTAGTTGTATGGTAGTTAAGTTTTCGCTGCCAGAGGTATGCGTAGCTTGATGACGCCTTGATTTAGTGGATCTTTTATTATGCCACAGACGGCCACTTCCGCTTCTTCCAGTCATGCGTATGTGGGGTAACATAGATACATTAGATACATTTGAGTGTGTTGAAAGTTGTTATAATGTTACTCTGTGCGTTTGCTCGGCAGCTACTACTGAGACACTTGTTGCACACTGTAGTGAGCTAGATCGATATTAGGCATGGTAAACCATGGTACTCACAGTAAATCAAGGAAACCAGATTTAAACAAGACCAGCTGTGTTGAGCAATTTAACAATTATTCGTTTTCTGTCGATGAATGTATCCAAACAATTGCTCACCTGTCTAATAAAACAAAATATATTAAAGCGTCTTTGGTGTTTCAATGTTTTCGACAAAATAAAACCAAGGGTTACCCGCTTAACCCTTGGTTTTATTTTGTAGAAAACATGGAAACACCAAAGACGCTTTAATATAAATGTATGATGTAATTGATAGGCAACTTATGGACACGGTCCGTGTCCTAGTTAAAATGGCTTGTTTCTCCAGATTTAAACATTCTTGGAAACATTTGAGATAATGCAAGTACACAATTCAACAATATATGTAACTGTTCTAGTGGTTTTTGGATATTTTAATATAGCCTTTAAATGATATAGAATATGGTCATGCTGAGTTAGGCATTAATATGTGCTTAATAAGTACTAATAAACAGCCAATGTACTAGTAATATGCATGCTAATAAGCCACTACTTGGATTTGGACCCTAAACTAAAGTGTTACCATTTATTCTCAGCGAATGATTTTCAAACCCATTTTAAACCCCAAATTTCAACCCATTTACTCACTCAATCATATGTTCATATATATATATATATATATATATATATATATATATATATATATATATATATATATATATATATATATATATATAGGTCCTTCTCAAAAAATTAGCATATTGTGATAAAAGTTCATTATTTCCATAATGTAATGATAAAAATTTAACTTTCATATATTTTAGATTCATTGCACACCAACTGAAATATTTCAGGTCTTTTATTGTTTTAATACTGATGATTTTGGCATACAGCTCATGAAAAAAAATCTCAAAAATTAGCATATCATGAAAAGGTTCTCTAAACGAGCTATTAACCTAATCATCTGAATCAACTAATTAACTCTAAACACCTGCAAAATATTCCTGAGGCTTTTAAAAACTCGCAACCTGGTTCATTACTCAAAACCGCAATCATGGGTAAGACTGCCGACCTGACCGCTGTCCAGAAGGCCATCATTGACACCCTCAAGCGAGAGGGTAAGACACAGAAATACATTTCTGAACGAATAGGCTGTTCCCAGAGTGCTCAAGGCACCTCAGTGGGTAGTCTGTGGGAAGGAAAAGTATGTGGCAAAAACGCTGCACAACGAGAAGAGGTGACCGGACCCTGAGGAAGATTGTGGAGAAGGACCGATTCCAGACCTTGGTGGACCTGCGGAAGCAGTGGACTGAGTCTGGAGAAACATTCAGAGCCACCGTGCACAGGCATGTGCAAGAAATGGGCTACAGGTGCCGTATTCCCCAGGTCAAGCCACTTTTGAACCAGAAACAGCGGCAGAAGCGCCTGACCTGGGCTACAGAGAAGCAGCACTGGACTGTCGCTCAAATTTTGCATGTCATTCGAAATCAAGGTGCCAGAGTCTGGAGGAAGACTGGGGAGAAGGAAATGCCAAAATGCCTGAAGTCCAGTGTCAAGTACCCACAGTCAGTGATGGTCTGGGGTGCCATGTCAGCTGCTGGTGTTGGTCCACTGTGTTTTATCAAGGGCAGGGTCAATTCAGCTAGCTATCAGGAGATTTTGGAGCACTTCACGCTTCCATCTGCTGAAAAGCTTTATGGAGATGAAGATTTCGTTTTTTCAGAACGACCTGGCACCTGCTCACAGTGCCAAAACCACTGGTAAATGGTTTACTGACCATGGTATTACTGTGCTCAATTGGCCTCCCAATTCTCCTGACCTGAACCCCATAGAGAATCTGTGGGATATTGTGAAGAGAAAGTTGAGAGACGCAAGACCCAACACTCTGGATGAGCTTAAGGCCGCTATCGAAGCATCTTGGGCCTCCATAACACCTCAGCAGTGCCACAGGCTGATTGCCTCCATGCCACGCCGCATGGAAGCAATCATTTCTGCAAAAGGATTCCCGACCAAGTATTGAGTGCATAACTGAACATAATTATTTGAAGTTAGACTTTTTTTGTATTAAAAACACTTTTCTTTTATTGGTCGGATGAAATATGCTAATTTTTTTAGATAAATAAAACAATAAAAGACCTGAAATATTTCAGTTAATGTGCAATGAATCTAATATTTATGAAAGTTTATTTTTTATCATTACATTACATTCAAAAATAATGAACTTTTATCACAATATGCTAATATTTTGAGAAGGACCTGTACAGTGAGGAAAATGTATTAAAAGTATTTGAACACCCTGCTATTTTGCAAGTTCTCCCACTTGGAAATCATTGAGGGGTCTGAAATTGTCATCGTAGATGCATGTCCACTGTGAGAGACATAATCAACAACAAAAAAATCCAGAAATCACAATATATGATATTTTAACTATTTATTTGTATGATACATCTGCAAATAAATTTTATTTGAACACCTGTCTATCAGCTAGAATTCTGACCCTCAAAGACCTGTTAGTCTGCCTTTAAAATGTCCACCTCCACTCCATTTATTATCCTAAATTAGATGCACTTGTTTGAGGTCATTAGCTGCATAAAGACACCTGTCCACCCCATACGATCAGTAAGAATCCAACTACTAACATGGCCAAGACCAAAGAGCTGTCCAAAGACACTAGAGACAAAAATGTACACCTCCACAAGGCTTGAAAGGGCTACGGGGAAATTGCCAAGCAGCTTGGTGAAAAAAGGTCCACTGTTGGAGCAATCATTAGAAAATGGAAGAAGCTAAACATGACTGTCAATCTCCCTCAGACTGGGGCTCCATGCAAGATCTCACCTCGTGGGGTCTCAATGATCCTAAGAAAGGTGAGAAATCAGCCCAGAACTACAGGGGAGGAGCTGGTCAATGAAGGTTGACCAGCTCCTGAAAAGAGCTGGGACCACCGTTTCCAAGGTTACTGTTGGTAATACACCAAGACGTCATGGTTTGAAATCAGGCATGGCACGGAAGGTTCCGCCGCTTAAACTAGCACATGTCCAGGCCCGTCTTAAGTTTGCCAATGACCATTTGGATGATCCAGAGGAGTCATGGGAGAAAGTCATGTGGTCAGATGAGATCAAAATAGAACTTTTTGGTCATAATTCCACTAAACGTGTTTGGAGGAAGAAGAATGATGAGTATTATCCCAAGAACACCATCCCTACTGCGAAGCATGGGGGTGGTAGCAACATGCTTTTGGGGTGTTTTTCAAAGGCTACTGTACCAAATATTAACATTGACTTTCTCAGGTGTTCAAATAATTATTTGCAGCTGTATCATACAAATAAATAGTTAAAAAATTATACATTGTGATTTCTGGATTTGTTTTATTATTATTTTTTTGATTATGTCTCACAGTGGACATGCACCTGATTTCTAAGTGGGAGAACTTGCAAAATAGCAGGGTGTTCAAATACTTATTTTCCTCACCGTATAATATGGCTTTAGAAGACTTGGAATTTAGTGCACAAATAGTTTATATCAAACCATTCGAAAATTGCAATGCACATCAGGCCCATCTGATCTCAGATGCAACAGTTAAATCCTTTTTGGCATCAAAATATAAACTGACAAAAAAAATGCAGTAACTGGAAGTTATTTGGTTTTGGCCTCCTAAGAAAGTGCAGATATGAATCGAGTGTTTTTGCTCTAGATTTGTTAGTGCGGGAACTTTCGCCTTTCATTAGCATTTGCCACAAAACACGTACTTACCAAAATGTGATGTCGGTGTGCACACACTTGAAAGAAAAGTTGAACAGGAATTATCTTTCGAAAGTGCACTTTGGTGCTCAAATCTAAAGACCATTTCATGCCAAATGATTTACCAGAAATCCCTGTATTAAGATCTTGGATGCATGCTAGCTGGCTGTAAAAAAAAAAAAAAAAAAGTTTGGTTTGTGCTGACACATTAAGTGGTATCACATGCTTTATATCAATCTGGTGAAGTACTGCAGCGTTTGGAGCCGTTCACACAGAATGCATTTTTCCACTGCGCTACTTTTCCATTGTTTCGCAGTGTAAACGCACTAGACGGACGGGTATGACCATTGCGTTTGCATCTCATGTCTTTTGTAGCATCTCATGGCATTCTAAAAAGTTAAATCTGTTCAAGTTAAATTAAGGTAAACTTTAAAAAAACGTGCGCTTTTAACAGCAAAAAGGCGTTCTGTGTGAACCGGCCCTAAGGATGCTCGCTTGCACTGTGATTACGGTGTAACCTCACACTATAATACACACTCAAAAACATGCATTACATCCACACCCATGTTCACGTTGGTCACGGTATCAGTTTACCATTACTTATTATTTCTGTGGTGAATGATTTCACAAGAAAGTTTAAAACCTCACATGGCCAGGCCTATCTTAACCACAACCTCAAGAGTTAAAAATAATACAAATATCTGTGCATAGCAGATCTGCACTTAAGTGTCTCATGAGTACTGTTTTTAGTGTTGAGGAGTAGCTAACTAAAAAGTGACAGTACTCTGCTCTTTTCAAAACGGCGTCACTTTGCCAGTAATGCTACTTTTACGTGTGTCAATGTAGTGTGACAAAAAATGCCACATCACTTAAATTTTGAATTTACTAATGCAGCTTTACAGACAAGCAAACTGAGGCGATTAAACACTTTCTTTGTTAATCAGTTCATTCAGTGAGTTAAAACAAAGCTAAATTGTTTTATGGAAATATTTAGGCAAATGCTGCTATTTTTCTTTAGTTTAGTGTATGTGCAGTTGCTTTTCCATGTTTTTTCTTAATACGTTAACTATTATTATTTTTTACAAAAATGTATTTTTGTACACTGCCGTTCAGAAGTTTGTGATCAGTTATATATATTTTTGAATTAATTAATACTTTTATTATAATAAATAATTTGAATTAGCTAAGGTACATTAAATTGAACAAAAGTGACACTAAATTCATTTATAATTATACAAAAAGATTTGTATATTTATAATAAATTGTTCTTTTTAACTTTCTGTTCATCATAGAAACCTGGAACAAAACACGGTTTCCACAAAAATATTAAGCAACACAAGCCATCATCGATAATAATAAGAAATCATCATATTAGAATGATTTCTGAAGGATCATCTGACACTGAAGTAAATTCAGCTTTGTCTCACAGGAATAAATTGCATTCTTAAACATATTAGAATAGAAAACTGATGTTTTAAATTGCAATAATAATTCACAATATTGCAGTTTTTACTGGGGTTTTTTTTGGTGTGTTTTTTTTTTACATTTATAAAATCTTACCCACCCCAAATTTTTGAATGGCAGCATATGTAGATTTAAATTGCATTGTTATCATTAAACTTATGTATTATGATGTTATACTTAAAATGATCTTGTCATTTGCAAAGCTAGTTTCAAAGTAGATTCTGTCACAGTGCTGTTTTCAGATGCATTGGTCCAGCCTCCTGAGAAGAGCCTTGTGCGCTTAAACCCCTCATACCACACAGCAGTTCCCTCGAATTGAGCAAAGCTCTCCGGTGAACAGCTTATATTTTCTCAGAGCAGCCCAGACCCTCCAGGCCCTCTTGACCAGCACCGATGTTTTTGTTCTATTCCCCTGATGGTTAAAGCCAAACCTCTTCTGTTTACTATCTAAATAGCGAGTCAACTCAAACTAGACTTAATTGAATCACTCCCAAATGCTGTTGCCCTAATAACATAAATAAGAGTTAATTTTTGGACATTAGTGCCGTTTTTCTTGGCTCTTCGCGCAGATTTTCAGACACTGTCCAGAGAGAGAAATGCAATCACTGCAATTTCTCTGCCCTCTCACAATGGCAACAGATCAGTACTTCTCCGAGTTACCTAAAGGAAAATTCATGAACTCAATTCTCCATGTTTGTAACAGAAAATATTAGTCCAGAGGAAGAGTATAAGATCGCCTGCCTGTTGATGGTCTTCGTGGCCGTTTCCATGCCGACCCTGGCCAGCAACGTGATGTCACAGTACAGTCCCGCAATAGAAGGTACCAATTTTTACATTTCAGACTCGCGCTGAACCGCTGCGAATGAAATCAGATTATATCTATGCTGTTTGAACTGCGGTCCGCTGGAACGACGCGTTTTAATGTGCATGACATTTATTGTGTGTGTGTTAACTCTCTATAAATCTTTTAAGGTCACTGCAACAACATTCACTGTCTGGCTAAAGCGATAAACCAGATTGCCGCTGCTCTGTTCACTATCCACAAGGGCAGTATAGAGGATCGCCTGAAAGAGTTCCTTGCCGTAAGTAACAATATTAGCTGTAATTGTCCTGAATCCTGGGTTTTTCTTTTCCAATTTGTACTTTTCCTTTGTACTCTACGACATGCAATTTACATGAACATATCAACAATAAATACTCGGTTTATGCAACTCTCACTGTGAGACTTTGCAGCTTAATAAAATCCTGTAATTCTCTCCCATGTGTCCTCTCCAGCTCGCCTCCTCCAGCCTGCTGAAGATTGGACAGGAGACGGATAAAACCACTACACGGAACAGGGAGTCTGTTTACCTGCTTCTGGACATGGTGAGTGAATCCACACCTCCGTTACAGGACTAAAGAGAGAGCGGTTCATGATGGTGTGCAGCAGTGAAAATCATTTTCTCCATAGACATAGGCATCCATTTTTAATGATAATATATTAATATTTCAAGACTTTCTGTGGCTTTCTATGATAAATACTTCTGTATATGTCAGTGTAGTTTAAAAAAATTAATTGCCAAATACAAGGTGAAGATGAATTACACTAGCCATAATCCTAAAGAATAATCCTCCTTATCAGGAGTGCATTTCCTGTACAACGATGTAACTCGCTGGTTAACTACCATAGAAAATAACCAACTAGTCACGATGGTTTCCCAAAACTGTAGTAACGCAGTCGCACCTCTGTTGTTTGAACCACATTGATTTAACAATATAGGACTGTCATTATTGACGTCACGTGCAGGTGGAGGAGTGATAACTTCTACTAATTAATCTATTTGAGATCTCTGCGATGCTGCTGTAATGAACGTGGCACCTAATGACAACTACTCCGTTTTGGTTCCATGTCATTTTGCTTTATTTTTATGTTTGCTTCATTGCCGGTTCTTCACATGCGCACTCTACAAAAACCGAGCTGATTGTTGCCATGCTAATTTGTATTATTACTTATTACAATATATATAGTCAAGCAATGTCACTACAACTCCGCAACGTTCTTTTTTTTTTTTTTGTCGCAGTACTCACGCTATCAATGCCGGCAGGTAATTTATGTGTGCTCTTTTACTTTGAGGAGAGCCACTCCAGCGCATATGCGCTTCAGATCATCAATGACCGTTCTAATCGCAAGAAAGTGTGTCAAAATTATTCCCAAAATGTAAATAGTTAGTTCATCTAAAAATTTAAATTCTACATTTACTCATTCTCATGGTGTTTTCACGTGTCACGCAAGCTTTTGAACGTCCGTGTTTTCTAAGGTTTGTGCATTGTAAATCTGTATGTCATATAAAGCCATAAAGCCATCCTGTCACTTCAGAAGACTTGATTTGAACCACTCGATAGATTATTTTTTACAATGCCGTTGAAATTTTTTTTCTAGATCTTTTAAGTTTTAGAGGAATGGACTTTAAATGGAGGTACAGAAATCTCTCAGGTTTCATTAAACATATCTTCATTTGTGTTTTGAAGTTGAACAAAAATCTTATAGGTTTGAAATTACATGAGGGTGAGTAAATGATGACAATTTAAATTTTTGGGTGAACTATACCTTATAAATACAGTAAGCTGAGCCTGGGATAAAACTGGCTGTATCCTCAATCATATAGTTCACATCAACGATACATAAAGTATATATTGAATTTTATATATAATTAATTAAATTAAATGAGATGTAGAATGTACGGATTTTATGCGTATTGTGCCCAAGAGTATTATCTATTTAAAGGGATAGTTCACCCTGAAATGAAAATAAAGCCATCTTTTACTCACCCTGCTGTTGATTCAATGCCCTATGTCCTTCTATCTCTTTCGGACCTCAAAAGCAGAAATGTAAAAAAATAGTCCTGCTTGCGCTCCTCCATATAATCGCAGTGAATAGTGACCAGGCTAAAACATTACAAAAAATATATATAAGTATCACGCAATGACACAGGTAGATGCACGCCCTATTTGGAAAGTGTATCTTTGGAAAGATACCTTATAGTATCAGGAGGCATTCTATAAGGTTTTGCAAGAAAGAAAGCGTATTATTCAGTCAAAACACTGTGCTCGGCCATTACTCTGCACGTGTTCCTGATGATGAAAGTCAATGCTGAAAATTCAGCTTTGCATCACAGGAATAAATTACATTTTAAATGTAATTATACAAATAAAATATAATTTTTTAATAAATATTACTTTTACTGTATTTTTGATTAAATAAATGCAGCCTTGGCGAGCATAATAATAAACTTTTTTTCAAAAAAAGTGTCTATATTTGGGGTTGGGGTTTCAAATGGGAAAAAAATGCAGTCGATTTAAGTTGTTTTTCTACATATCATTGACTGAAGTCTGTGGTTTTATATCATAACGTTGCAGTGTTTACGGAATAAGTAGTTAATTCCCTCAGAAATGATATGAAGTACGGTCTTGTTTGTAACCAAATGCTGTTATATTATGATTGATCTCAGAGCGGATCAGTTTGGTTCAAGGCTTAGAACTAAAGAATGTTTTTAAATCCCTATGGAAAAATGGATGGGGAAAAATAGTTCAGAGAATTGAGCCAACTGAAAAAGTGGGCAGCAACTCTTCTTTTTTTTCATCTTTTAAGCATCTGATGACTGGGAAAATGTGCTATGGACTGTTTCTGTTGTTTGTATTTGAGAGTCATGCAGCTCTTTTGATCTGTAAGGCTTGTGGGGGATTTGTCCCTGGGATTTTTCACTCTTTGAAGCATAATCTGCAGGATGCACTGAATTAGGCTGTAATGAAAAGCTAGGAGTTTTTGAGCCCACGTGTGTCAGTTTCAGCAGAACATCCCAATCACGCTGATATCTGTTCTAAAAGTGATTTGTTTTTGTCTAGATTGTTCAAGAATCACCATTCCTCACCATGGACCTCTTGGAATCCTGCTTCCCGTACGTCCTGCTCCGGAACGCCTACCACGCCGTATACAAGCAGTCTGTGTCTTCTTCCGCATAAAAGTTCCTTTGCGAAGAGCACTCGTTGCATATTCTTCTGTAGGATTCTCCAATGTTATAGTCTTAACAGTTCAAGACTTTTAATGGGATCAAATCTTTTATAACACTGAATAAAGAGGGAAAAAAGAATAAAATGATTTGTTTATTGTACACTTACAATAATCGAATTTGATCCCAGGGACTAGTGACACTAATTACCTTTTTATTTTGGATTGTGTTTTAATTTGCAATGGTTAAACATGGAAACAAACACATTAAATAGTTAATTGTGTGTGGTGGGATGTGGGGGGAGGGCCAGGGTGAATTGTTAAAAACTCATACATCATGCTAAATGCTTGTTACGATAACAGATGCCTCTATGAAACAGTGATTCTTTTTTTGATGTTGTTCTAGATCTAATCTGTGTGGGTTACTGCGTGCTTTCTCTCTCTCTCTTTCTCTCTCGCTCTCTCTCCCTGTGAATTTGCATTTATTTTCATTACAC
Organism: Gobiocypris rarus; assembly: GCA_023029165.1. NCBI lineage: Eukaryota > Metazoa > Chordata > Actinopteri > Cypriniformes > Gobionidae > Gobiocypris > Gobiocypris rarus. The sequence goes on from CM040910.1 coordinate 42,078,114, forward strand.
TTTGTGTTCCTTTGACATACTTGCCAAATTAATAGATATAACAACATCTCATTTGGATTGAAAAGGCAGAATTGTGCATAACTACGTTATTAAAGCAACCGAGTGTTGTTTGTACAAAGCATAGTATAATTTTTTAACTAACTTTCATGATGCCTTGTGGCATTGACACTCCATTGTACCCGTCTGTGAGCTATAATAAACATTCTTACATATTTATTGAATGTTTATCAGTTGTTTCCCCCCTCCTCTCCCTTAACTGGTTTTATATGTTTTGGATTTTTTGGAAATGACAATGTATCTTCCATAACGTGAATAAACATCAGGTCATATGCAGTTTGACTGGTTCACTTTAATGCTGTTTAGTGATATAAATAGTTTTTTTTAGATCATGATTACAGCCAGTAGGGTTCTGATGAAATATCAGGAAAATTGTTCTTTTGAGTCTATTTTTTTTTAATTATTATTATTAAGTTAAACCCATTCAAATTTTCCCCATTTTTTTGTATTAATAAACTATTCTTGATTGTATTTTTAGTAGTATTATTATAATTTATTGATTACAAATTATTTTCCAAATGTTATTTCACAGGCAACTTTTAAGGTCATGGAAATGTACAGTATTTGTCAAAAAGTGTGATTACCCTATGTAACAGGCTGCATCTGTGATCTTGACATTGTATTATGCAGGTGTATGAAAAATGGCTTCTAAAAACAGCATTTTACTATTCTGTGTTTGTCCAAGAGCATTTCTGAAATTCTTTGATCGGAGGCTACTCATCTAAATCTTCACATAAAAAGAGCAGAAGGGCGCACAGTTTGCGTGCAGATGTTTTAAAAGGCTTTATATATGCTATAGACTTGTTTTTACCTTTCCTTTGCTCTTTTTAGCTTCACATTTAAATTGTATGTGACCCTATTTGGCATTGAGATAACCAAATTATTATTTTGCTGCTGTGGAGGAAAAAAAAATATATATATATATATATAATTTCCTGTAATAACAGCGAATTGTTTAATTGAGTGATGTGCCATGCATACTATTTAGCTTTTCTAGAAAGTCTCCCTTGCGACTTTATGCCATGGATTATATCTTCTGGTGGACAGGTATCACTTCATGATTTTGCTTAATAGAGCTCTTTATAATCCAGAAGAGAAAAAGCACTTTCGAACCATGAGTTCACTCATGAGTTTCTAGTGGGATTTTAGCATAGCATATTTTCTCTTTTGGGGTAAATTGGGGTATCATTTCTTGAAGATTATTTCACATTTAAGTGTGCAATTTAAATCGCATACAGAGATATTGCTACTTTTTACATAAAGACAACGGCTGCCTGATAAGGAAGGAACATTTACTGATATTCTTATGGTAGTTGTAGTTTTTCTCTAGTATCTTGCTAGCAACTAGAATCTTTCAAAAAATGATGTCTCGGGTATGAATATTTACTCTGCTGTAAAACGCGAAATTAATTTTACTTATTATCAACACGCTCATTTTACTCACAAACAAACGGTGGTGCTAAACATATTCCTAGGCAAATTAGCCTTCCGTCTATTTAGCCAACGAGTTGAATATAAGGTTTTAATGAAAATTTGTGTCCTGTCTTTATCATGATGCAATTGTATTAGCAATTATGTGCGAAAACATCAGCTCCACAAAACCTACTCAGCGCGTGCTTTGGTAAAAACATGTAAAGTGTGAGTTAATTGTTTTGACCTTATTGTCGTCCCCTAATCAACACAGGCCGATGTTGATTAGAAGTCTGCCTTTAAAGTAACGCCTCCTTATGTACACAACTCTTATGTACTATTTTACTTATTCAAAAAGTGCTTTTATCTCGGCTAAAGTAATTTACGGCAGCGGTAAGTCAACAGTCGTGTGTTTGATGGCGCAACAGGAGACTTAAGTGATGGAGAAGGAGTGGGCTGCTTCTTGTCCCCAGCCCACCTCCTCTTATTCCTCCTCCTCCAGCTGCTTCCAGTCGCTTTCTGTCCGCAGGAGCTGGAGGAGAGATCAGTTCACCAGCGCGCGCTCCTGAAGCGAGGACTCGTCTCGCGCGTCACCATTTCCACGAGATCATTTCTTTTTGTCCACCTCCGTTTCAGCGAGAGTTTAAAAATATGAGCTTTTGTTATCTGATGCAATACTTCAGTATGGTGAAGTTAGTTTGAGAAAGTTTGTTTTGGGGAGCTTTTACGCGAAAGAGTCTCCAGAAGACCTCCGCCTGGCCTTGGTGAATTATAACTAGCTTCTTCTCTCAATTTTGTTTTTATTTCTCTCTCTCACACACACACACACACACACATACACAAAGATGTTTTACTACGAAATGTTCATCTGCGTCCTGGCCATCGCCTGTCTTCTGGAGATCCCCCGAGGCACCACGGCAGCGTCCTGCGAGCCCATCCGCATCCCCATGTGCAGGTCCATGCCGTGGAACATGACCAAGATGCCCAACCACCTCCATCACAGCACGCAGGCCAACGCCGTGCTCGCCATCGAGCAGTTCGAGGGGCTCCTGGGCACCCAGTGCAGCCCGGATCTGCTGTTCTTCCTGTGCGCCATGTACGCGCCCATATGCACCATCGACTTCCAGCACGACCCCATAAAGCCATGCAAGTCCGTGTGCGAGCGGGCCAAGTGCGGCTGCGAGCCGGTCATGAAGAAGTACAACCACACGTGGCCGGAGAGTCTGGCCTGCGAGGAGCTGCCCGTGTACGACCGAGGAGTCTGCATCTCACCTGAGGCCATAGTCAAGGCAGAGGGGCCAGGTTATTCGTGCATTTATGTTATTTCAATATTTTATGTATTATCATTATAGCTATACGTAAAATTCAGGCAAATTGGAATTCTTTTGACAGTCATCTCAGTGGCAAAAAGTGGCACAATTATGTAGATAATAGATATTATTGTATGCATAGTATGTAAATATTAAGATAATGGTTATTATTATTATATAGGATCAGGTAAATTAGAGCACTTATGTTTGTAGTTTCAATGTCAAAAGGTGGACCAAAAAAAGTGATATTATATTATATTATATTATATTATATTATATTATATTATATTATATTATATTATATTATATTATATTACATTATATTATATTATATATTGAAAGGTGAATTCAGCACTTTTGACAGTCATCTCAGTATCCGGCTCAGTCTACATGGATTCACCCTATATATATATTCAAATACATTAGAGATTATTAACTGTATAATATTTACTGTATTATTATTTCTAATATCTTTAATCATGAAAATAATCCTTGAATATTTCTTCCCTAAAGATAATCCTTACTATCAAGACCCTTCAAAATGTAATCCTGGTAAGAATTTGTTCGATATTTTGATTTGAAAATATGTTTAATATTGCAGATTTAAAGAGGTTTATTTCTGTGTCCGGATTAGATAGTTTAGATCAAGAAAAGAATGAAATGCAAGTTAAACATTAAACTCGGTTCTGGTTCTTGTACAGAGGGAAACCCAGACTTCCCGATGGATTCACACAATGCTAACTGCAAAGGAGCTAATGGTATAGCGTTCAACCATTTCATTTAATGCATAATTCAGAATGAATATTAGATCACATGCAAATATGTTTAACATTGAATATAAATGCTTTATAGTCTATTTTGCTGTTTAGATATAAAACTTAATATAGGCCATTTCTAACCATACAATACCTTTACTTTTACAGATCGGTGCGAATGCAAATCTGTGAAACTTGGTCTAAAGACATATTCAAAGAACAATTACAATTATGGTAAGGCCTGGATGGTATTTAGCAACTTACCTTGTGCAAAGTCCGTTTGCTTTGTATATCTCTTACACATTCTCTTTCTTTCCTCAACAGCAAGTTAAAACTGAAAGAACTATTTGTGGTATTAAAAACTGGACACACTTTCATTGTTTCTCTTTGCAGTCATCCGGGCAAGAGTGAAAGAGATAAAGATTAGAAATCATGACCTGAGCGCCATCGTCGAGGTCAAAGACGTCCTGAAGTCTTCTCTGGTCAACATTCCTCGAGACACCGTCACTCTTTATTATGACTCTGGGTGTCTGTGTCCTCCACTAGCAGCCAATGAGGAATACATCATCATGGGTTATGAAAACGAGGAAAGGTCCAGGTAGAGCTTGATTTATGTGCTGAAAATATTGTGGATTATATTCCTGTTCTCATAATCAATCATTTCTCCAACAGACTGCTGCTCATTGATGGATCCATTGCACAGAAGTGGAAAGACAAAATGGGACGGAAAGTGAAGGTATGAAACCATAACCATAACCATAACCACATTACAGTGCGGCCCAAAAATTATTTAGGCACTTATATTTAGCATTGCCATGCTAAATATCATATCAAGTTGCCTCTGCAAACAAATTATGCTTGATGATACTTTTATGAGCCAATTTTGCTCAATAAATTTGAATCAACGGGCCTAAAGGTAATTTTTAGTGGATGAATGAAGTCAGTTCACTCAAGTTCACTCAAGTGTCCTGAGACAGTAACCGCAGGTGTAGAGAATCACATTAAATATTTCACACTAACATTTCACAACCAGAAAATATCCAAATAATATACTTGTATATGTATGTTTTATAGGAAAGGTTTCAAAACTAAAATGATGACATAGCGTTTAGTTTTTAATTTTTGTATTATTAAGACACTATTTTAAATAGTTCATTTGTTCGGACAATTGCACCACCTGACATTTCAGGGGTTTTGAGATATTTAAATGTACTAAAATGAATGAAAACTAAACAGGTTTTAATAAAGTGATATATGTCATAGATTTATCAAATAATTTAAAAAGGAAATAATGCACTTGGACACAAAAATAGGCACGCCGTCATTGACCATATATTCATATATTTGTAGGTGTCCAAATTATTATTAATATATATGAGTCATTGACAAATAAAGCTAAATAAATTGTTTTTTAACTATCAAAATCAAAACTAATGTAATGCATATTTTTGAGTCAAGAACAATGTGTTTAAACATATATATATATATATATATATATATATATATATATATATATATATATATATATATATATATATATATATATATATATATATATATATATATATATATATATATATATATATATATAAATATTTAATTTCCCATACTTGAAATTAGTTTTTACCAGTATAAGATTGTGGAGAGATGGGTCCGTTGGGCTCCTCTGGATGATGAATTATCATGTTTACTGTTATAACCTTCATAGTCAATTATTAATAAACAAGCTATGTTTGAAGTTGTGCCACCCTGACATTTGAGAATATACACATTTCTAGACAAAAGTTTTATAAAGACCCCATTTTAAATCGTTTTCTTAGTCTGTTCATTTGTTCGGACAGTTGCACTACCTGAGGGTTTTAAGATAACAAAACAAAATAATAGGTAGAATTGAAATGTACCAAAAAAATGAATTCAAACTAAATAGGTTTTATAGAATAAAGTGATATTGCACTCTGACACATATTTTGGCCACTTTTTTGTGGCCATAATATCTAGGAAAGAAATGTGGTTTTATTCTGCAAACTTTGGCATGGAATAAAGTATTGGTAATTATTTTAAATTTTTTGTGTGTGTTCTATTCCTTTGACCTGCTGACATGAAATATAACACTGTAGACCTTGTGAATGAGCATATGGAAAGAGGCCCCTGATGCAGAGGGCAATGGGAAGTGACTAATGTTTTTATGTGTTTGCCAGCGCTGGGACCAGCTTTTGCGTGAGCAGAGCCGACCAAACCCAGGCAGAAGCAACACGAGACGGAGCCGCCACTAACTGTCCTTGGAAAAACCACACAGACAAGACCAAGGAGGAGAAGAGGTTCATAAAACTGAAAAATTGCACTATTGTACTTTTTTTTTTTTTGGCTGAGTTTTTTTAGATGTTGCTTTATGTTTTATTGTTGTTATATTCTCATAAACAAAATGTTGCCTTTGCACAAACAAAATGTTGGTTTGACATTGCTGTGTATACTTGTTGGGAAAGGGTTGGCGAGTGTCGGGCAGTGTTTGCCCATCAAAGTGGGAAGGGATGAAGGGGAGGGAGGAATATTATTCTAGCGCCGTTGAGGTGGAGAGCCACGGAGATGCCAGTGTGCTTTGACATGATGCAGCGCTCCATTGAGCTCTCCGCGTACAAAGGCAACAAACGCGCTCTCATCGAGGAACTGCAGCTCCGCTGAATTTCCCCCTCAGGAGGTTTAAACGTTCTTCGGAAGAACAATGAACAGCGTGGGGGTAGAGACAGAGAGAGAGAGAATCCTTTTGGCAGAAGCACAAAGATGTCAAGATGATCCAAGACTAGGAGTGTAACATTATCGTGGACGACGAAAACAAGCTGTTGGGCTTTCTGAATGATGTTCATTTAAAAAAGAAAAAGCATTTTACATGATAAAACCTGTAGTTCTGTTCTCTCTTAGATATGCTTGATCTCAAAAGTCATTCTTAGGAAGACGTTGCATTTAAAGTGTCATGCAATTGAAACGGTTATTATTGGTTAAACTGTACATAATGCTTCAGAGTCCATTATTCAACTGTAGCTGATGACATGGCCTTGCTGTATTTGAATGCATTGTTAATGTCATTAGTTTTGCAAATAGACATTCTGTCTTCCAAGACAAAAACGAGAACAATTCTTCACTGTATTTTGGTTCAAGTAAAGATGTTTAATCTTATTTCGCTCCGTGTGACATGTATTTATTTTTATTTACACATAGGTGTCGTATATCAGCATTTTTATTAAGAGGTTGCGTATTTACTTTTGTTAAGTTATAGTGTCATTTCTACACCATTTGCATCACTACATTTGGGAATTACAAAAAGATAATGATTGTTTTCAAGCGGGTTTCCTGACCTGAAAACTCCCCTCGTCTTCCTCTGGCCATTGGTCACTTGATTGAGAGCAAACCTGGAGCCAGTCCAAACTAGTTTTGTGAAGCATTCCTGCTGTCAGGGAAAGAGAGAGAGTCTCTGTTTCTGCTTCTCAATGCTGCGGGTCAGTATTGGGCCCATAATCTACAGTTACAGAGTCTTACAGACTTACTTTTGTAAATTAGCTGCTCCTGAGAGCTGTCGCAGTGACAGCTGCTGACCCCACGTCCACCAGCACAGGTACAGCCTGCAACAGAGAGCATGTTTAGTGCCCACAAATACAACTGAGGCACATACTGTAAGAGTTTTAAAGGAACATGAAATGTATTTGACACTTTATCATGAAATTCATGTATGAAACGACACTATTTTACATTTTTAATGCATGTTCCTGGCCTTGTGTGTGATTCATTAGTGCATGTTATTCCATATAAAACGTATCTTTGTAGCCTTTACCAAGTTTAAAGTTGGCATCAGGGTCATTAACTAAAACCATAACAAAACCTAATCAGAATACACACACATACATATATATATATATATATATATATATATATATATATATATATATATATATATTGATTTTTCCGCATTTTAGTATTAAAACTAAAACTAAATAAACTAGTCCTGTAAAATCGATTAATCAATTTTTTTAATTTTGTTAGATGTGATATATATATATATATATATATATATATACACAATCACATCTAACATATATATATATATATATATATATATATATATATATATATATATATATATATATATATATATATAAATTTGTAAGACGCGATTAATCATGATTAATCGATTTGACAGCACTATTAAAACTAAATAAACTAAAACTGATTAATATTTAGACATTTCAAAAACAGTACAATTTACAAAAACACAACAACATTAGTGAAACATTAACTACAATTCAAGTGAAACTATAAAAATTAAATCTAATTTAACATATTAACAAAAACACCAATAGTATATCAATGATATATGACAATGAAACAATGAAATAACACTGGGCAGCATTAAATGAAATAGCACCCTATTCTATTTTTATATTTTCTAAATGCATGTTATTAATTTTACAATGAACAAATCATCCATGCACATGTTTTATCTTTGAATTTTTTTATCTTGTAAAATGTTTAATCAAAGTATAAACTCAATCTTCTGGTGAAATGACGGGTGATTTGTCTTCATGACATATGCAGGACTTCTCCAATTTTATTGACCTCTGCAAGCTCATGCTCATCTCAATATCCAATCAATAACTGATGCATAAAACCAAGTCCCCACTCTACTTTTTTTCAATGATCTGTTACAGTTGTTGTGCATTTCATTGTGACTTTTTTAACTTTATCTGCCTGTTATAATAATATTTTATTAATATAATTATTTTATTATCATTTACATTATTTACATAATTATTTTATTATTATTTACAAATAGAATTGTTTTTCTTTCCCCTGCTGTCCTTGACTTGAATCAGAACAGACCTGCGACCCATAGTTTGAGAGCCAGGATCGGTGTAATCAGGCAGGGGGTTTATGGGAAAATGAACATGAAATGGATTATTTATTGTGACATAAATTGACCAGCCTGTCTTGGCCTGTGGATCTTATGGTAAGAGCCACTGTAACCCGGGCTAATGAAATGCTCTCACAATCATTCTGTCCTTCTGCCCTCATATTTTAAGTTGTTGAAATTATGCGACATGTGGGAGCCATCAAACAACATAGCGGCAATGTAAATCTCCTGTTTCCGTTTCTCTAGAGCTGCCGGGAGGGGGCACGTCTCTGCTCATTCAGCATCTGGCCCTGCGTCAAACCGATGGCCAGCTTCCCCAAAACATATCACTGACTTCACAAAACAGGCCTGTAATGACTACCAGAGGAGCACTTCAGTGAGGCCTAAAGTTTCTCCATTTAAAATCAGCTTACGCACCATCACTGAGCAGGTTTGACATCCATTATTCATGAGAAGGGAAAGAATGGCTGATATATTCATTTTATGATGATGAGCAAAAGAGTTCTTCTAAGTCGATCTGGCCCCACTTTATATTAGGTGGCCTTAACTACTGTGCATATTGTGTTACATAAAAATAAGTACAATACTGTGTTCATATTGTGTGCTGATATTGAGGTGGGATACGGGTAGGGTTAGGGACAGGTTTGATGGGATGGGTAAGTTTAAGGGTAGGGTTAGGTGTAAGGGAAGTGTCAACTGTGTAATTACAAATGTAACTACAGAAATTAATTACAGATGTAATTACATGCAGGTATTTTTTTAAATTTAAGTACAATGTAAAAACATGTATGTACACAATAAGTGCAATGTATCAAATTATTAATTAAAATGTTAGTACATTGTAGTTAAGGACACCTACTGTAAACCCTAATACTCCAAATAATGAATTGGTTCGACTTGGGTAAACTTAAATTAAACCAATTAGTTCAAACAAATGAACTTTTATGAGTATTTAGAACTTTCTTTTTCTTTTGAGTTCACAAAACTGAAACATTTTTAAGTAATCTGATTTGTTTCATTGTTTTGAGTTTTATGAACTTGTTTCTTTTAATTTAGACTTACATAAATTTAACTAAAACTGGGCTGGGATTTCTATTTCTTAAGATGAAAAAAAGTTCTAAATACTCATTTGTTTGAACTAATTTGTTTAATTTGAGTTTTCCCTAATCGATTTTACCTAATTAGAGTTTACCTAAACTCTACTCAAACCAATACACTATTTTGAGCATTAGGGTTTACAGTGCACTTTAAAGGGAGAGTAAATGCTAAAATTAAGGGCCTTATTACCAATCTGAGCGCATGGTCTGAAGCGCATGGCACAGGTGCACTTAGGGCTTAGAGTCTGACAAGGGCCAAATTGTGGTGGCTAGACGACTGGGTCAGAGCATCTCCAAAACCGCAGCTCTTGAGGGGTGTTCCCAGTCAGGGGTCAGTATCTATCAATGTGTTATGTTACGCCAGATTGGTGCATCTATATATATATATATAATGAGATATTTGAGATCTTGTTACAAAAGTTATTGCTACAAAACTCTCCAAAAGTCTTTAGTAGGCATAGCACACACTGCTTGGGTCTGGTAAAAAGAGTACCAATAAAAATATGATTTGCTCAGCAAGAAAAAAAGAAATTAGAGAACATTGCTGAGCAGAACAACTCTTAAAATTGAACTAGGCCTATTTGATGTGGGCAGTCTATCCAGAACCGCTGACAATGAGAACTGTCCCCGGACCCTTCAACGGGACCTCCCTGCACTTCTGAATGGTGAGAAAGTATCAAAGACTTACTGACCTCCATATATCACACCATAAAGAACTGCTGACAAGAGAAACTGGCCTTTTGGGTCTCTTTTTCCCTTTTTAGACATTTCCTGTCACCGTAGGGTCTGCGTTCATGAATATGAACTGTGATCAGAAACACGTGTGTGAAAAATCTGGGAAATGTTCCAAATTTGAGGTGTGCAGCGCAGTCCAAGTCGCAATTACATGCTGATAATATTTCAAGGTCACAGTCATTCATATTTAATGATAATGATTTTCTCCATTTAGGCTAATCTATATTTTTCTCTATGTGGAAATGAGTTACTGCCATACTAACTTCTACATTAAACCAAATTAACTGATTAACAAACATACCTTTTCATTCACTTTATCATTCTTTATATATATATATATATATATATATATATATATATATATATATATATATATATATATATATATATATATATATATATATATATATATATATATATATATATATATATATATATATATATATTCTCCAAGTACAATAAAACAGCTTTTCAAGGCCGCTTATACATCTGCATCATTCATATCTTATATGAGTGCATTTCATTATAATGGTATTAATCAAAAGTATTATTCATACACCATGTGTAAAACATTTTTAATGAGGAAAAAAAGTACTGAGTGCACCTTTAAACTGCTCCTGGTTTCTGTTCTTCAGAATGTGTTAACAGGGAAAAAGATATTCCAATGCTAATTAAGTTTTGCACGCAAAGGGGATGAAATGGGCACAGCAAAGCCAAGAGTCACTTAGCAATAACCTTTCAAACAAGGCAACAGTTATGCTTATACATAATTTGGCCTTTTACAGTGGAGGAAACCCTTATTTTATATTTAACACATTTTGGGACTCAGTGGGCTATCCCCTCTACATAATATATTTTTTAGACATTGACTGCACAAAGCAGTTTTGAAAATATTAACATTTATATTTTGAGATGATCCCTTTTTGGTTAAATTTGGAGTATGTTATACCTTACTTTGATTTTAAAACTATAAAAGATTTGTTTTTTTCTTTTAATTATGATGGTGAAATTTTGGTTAACAATATTGTGATGTTGGCCATTACTTCGTACATAAATGGAGATTATTTAAGAACCCTCCCACTTTCCTGTCCTGACAGAAGGAAGATGTTAAAAGTATACATTTTATATAGGTTTCACACATGTTCCTACTTTTGGTCAACACTTCCAGATATTTCTGAAAACATTTACAAAATCAGGCAAACGACAAGTCAGCTGTCATCCTGAAGGTCCTAATTGCTTATTTCACCTGCAGTGAGTTCAACAGCACAACACGGGTTTTGGTAACGTTAAGTTTTCTAATAGTAATTTGTTCTCATTTTATTCATGAACCTGAAATGTTAACTTTTTTAAAGATATGTTTAACGTTAGATATTGAGAAATTTTACCTCATTTGAACGGTAGGATGTAGCTAGGATGCTAAAAAGCTGATGTGTTGATGCTGGAAAAAATATCTATCTATCTATCTATCTATCTATCTATCTATCTATCTATCTATCTATCTATCTATCTATCTATCTATCTATCTATCTATCTATCTATCTATCTATCTATCTATCTATCTATCTATCTATCTATCTATATATATATATATCTATCTATCATCTGTCTGTCTGTCATACGTAAACTCAACTCAGACTCTCAAAGCTAGTGGCAAATACGTTTTTTTTTTTTCAAACGATGATATGTCTTATTCAAACTTCTTTTTCATTCCAATAGGAAATAAATACATCAACGCCGCATTCTGGTTAGCATGCCATGGCTCAGTTAGCTCCTGCTGGTCAACTTCACCATTTAGAGGTAAAAAAAAAACATATTTTATAATATTCATAATTATTATATAATTGCAAATATTTTATTATATTGTAGTAGATTTAGCAGATGGGCACCTGCAGATGAAAGAAAACTGCTCGTCAAGCCATTTCATGGGATATATTTGAATATGGTAACTTACATGTTATATACAGACAGAGCTAAGAGAACTACACTCTTTTTGGTATAGCTGAAGGCATGATAAAATTAGCCAAAATCTTTAATAAACAAACACACAGATATGGGTATGTGTGGAACAATGCCAGGAATTCCAAATATTTGGAAATCTGTGTAACTTTCTGTGGAGTTCTGATTTCATGTAGTCTCACGTAGCCAAACCTTCAGAATTACGGCAGAAGGTCTGGATTGCATTGCGGCTTTCATTGGCCACTGTCATGTAAAACAACCAATGAGAGTTTGTTTTGTTCCGTGTCATGTAACGTTGATGTCCCTACAATAGCAGATCGGTGTGTAAAACTCTTGGACGTATTTTAAAGTTTCTATCCCGTGAACTTTCCTTGCTTAACATTCTTTTGAAAATCCAGTGTAGTTGACCCTGATAAGCGCTCATTGTTACACTGGTAAATACGACGGCGTTATTTTTCCATGATGGAGTTTGGCGTCACTGCATCTTTGTTTCCAGACGGACAGTTAAAGAACATGACACACATGTCTCCCGGACATCCTGTAGAACCCAACCAATTAGATGACGACTTAGAAAATCCTGAAGTGTTTCCAGTTAAGTGTGCCATATGCATCAGACGTTCAGCCAACGGTCCGTGGGTGTGACGTCTGAGGCTGAGGCTAGATTCCATGTGGCTGTGCAGATAACTGACTCAAAGCACTTTCATATGTGCTCTGCCGTGTGATCGGTCTCGTTCTGATGACCCTTGTTTTGGGAACATGAATAGGATTAGTGCACAGAGCAACGCTGGACTATTTTGTTGAAATCAAGCCTGTTGTTTCCAATTAAGCATCAAAAGAAATCTGTGACAGAATCAGCAACACTTACTGTATGTTCCCATTTATATTATTCACCCACACAGGGCCGTGCATATATGTCTCCTCCGCAGGTGCGAAGTGGTGGATGATGAAGGGTTGTCTGAAGGCTAGAGATCCAGCTCAAATGCATTGCAGATGTCTGATTTAGTCTGCCTCACTGTTGCTGTTGCAGAAAGTTAAAACATCTGTACAGCTCGCATTTACGGCTTCTTTTCTTTGCCCTCTGCCACAGAAAAACAACTCTGCCCTTTAATGAGGCCAAAGACAAGTGCAGGTTTCCTGAGCCCCATGTGGGCACTTACAGGAGAACGTCAAAACGTGAACAGCAACTATCAGGTGTGCGAACAGACTTCTAGTTAGTCTTAAACGGTTAGTTCATTTAGTAGCATGGATTAACATATTTTGGTATCATTAACTCACCCTTGTGTTGTTCCATCATACAAATGCAATGAACAGAGACTTTCAAGCTCTAGAATGCAGTGTTAATTTTGACAGCAAATTTTGATTTAGTTTTAGTCATAGTCTTTTGGCTATAATGCCATTTAGTTTGTCATATTTTAGTCATCTGACTTGTTTTTAGTTTTAGTCTAGTTTTAGTCGACTAAATATCAAAAGATTTTAGTCGACTAAATCTACAAAATATTGTTTGAGTTTAGTTAAATTGTAATGCATTAAATGAGCATTTAAGCATTACACAACCGACTGTTACTTGAACGGACATCATTGTGTTTTAAACATTAAATATACACGAAAGAGACCTCAATTCACTTTTTTTGTTTGTTTTTTAAAACAACATCTATATAGTTTTTATAACTTTGTATTTCTTTTTTAGTTAGTATATCAGGTTAAGCCAAAGCTTCAAGTTTATTTATTTAAGTTATGAAGATTTTTAATAATTTTTTGTAACTTTTATAACCCTGATACTGAATATGTGTCCAATACTGGTCTTTCCTCCTGACAATGAATTAAATGGGAATGAAATTAAATACAGTTTATCATGTAACCAAAAACGAATATATAATGCGTGACTTTTAATTATGAACAAGCTCTGAATACACCAGGACTCTTATTTTGAAACGCATTATTGCAGTTGCAGCTGCTCTTTCGAGTTCAGATGAGGGAGATAAAATATGCATTGTTACAACCGTCTAAAACATATTACTATATAAACATCGTAAAGTAAACATTGTCCTTATTCATCAGCATTAGTTCATAAACAATTGCCTGTTATAAATGTGTTATTGATTGATTGAGCCGCTCTGAAGCACTGGATTGGAGATGTGTGAGCCTGTAGGAGCTCAACAGTTTTCCAGCCGTTAGATCCGCACGTTACAGCTCAAATGTGTGCATCTGTTACACAGGACATCAGTTCTGACTCGATCTCTTCCCTAATCCTCCCTCCCTGACATTTTCGTCTCGTTTTTATTCATTGACAAAAATGACAGTAGATTTTCGGCATAGTTTTTGTCATCCAACTCGTTTTCGTTAGTGAAAAAAGGTGAAAAATGAACACTGCTAGAATGGACACAAAAGTGCCAAAACTACTACTCAAAATCTCAAAATGTGTTCTTTTGTGGTTCATAGAGGAAAAAAGTAATCAGGTTTTGAACAGCATAAAGATAAGTAAACCGAATACAATTTATAATTATACTAATATATACACTCACCCAAAGGATTATTAGGAACATCTGTTCAATTTCTCATTAATGCAATTATCTAATCAACCAATCACATGGCAGTTGCTTCAATGCATTTAGTCAAGACAATCTCCTGAACTCCATGAGAATGGGAAAGAAAGGTGATTTAAGCAATTTTGAGCCTGGCTTGGTTGTTGGTGCCAGACGGGCCGGTCTGAGTATTTCACAATCTGCTCAGTTACTGGGACAACCATTTCTAGGGTTTACAAAGAATGGTGTGAAAAGGAAAAACATCCAGTATCACGGCAGTCCTGTGGGCGAAAATGCCTTGTTGATGCTAGAGGTCAGAGGAGAATGGGCCGACTGATTCAAGCCGATAGAAGAGCAACTTTGACTGAAATAACCACTCGTTACAACCGAGGTATGCGGCAAAAAATTTGTGAAGCCACAACACGCACGACCTTGAGGCGGATGGGCTATAACATCAGAAGACCCCACCGGGTACCACTCATCTCCACTACAAATAGGAAAAAGAGGCTACAATTTGCACAAGCTCCTTAGTGCCAATTGGGCATTGTTTAAATGCCACGGCCTACCTGAGCATTGTTTCTGACCATGTCCATCCCTTTATGACCACCATGTACTAGGGCTGGGCGATATAATAATTTTGACGACGATGTCAAATTTGAAAATATCGTGAATATCGAATATTTCAAATTCAACATGCATACTTTCCCAAAAAACATTACCAGATAACGCAGACGTCTGCTTCCACGATTCACTAAACATTGGAAGCTGAAGAGTTAAATATATACGCGCATCGCATGACAAAAAAAGCAACAGAAACATGCGCACATGAGAGAAATAATAGCGTGGCGCGGGACGTCTGACCTGAAGCGCACGCACACGCCTTTCAGACAACATACGATCGGGATTCAGTTCTTTCATGGATTATTGGGTTTCAATGGTCAAACAAATGTAAAAATGCACGTCCTGGTGAGTATTCAGGTAAACACAGTAGTGTATGTCTTTAGTGAACGACCGTACACAGAGTTGGGTGAGAAACTGGTGAGATATCGTGTGTTACAATGAATTTGGTCCGTGGAGGTCTTAAAGGGCCGGACCTCATATTCTGTGTGATTTAATGTTCACACAACAACGAAAAAAGAAAACCACCCCATGCTTGGCTAAACAACTTTAATATATTTATTAAGAATCAGTGTAGCCTATAGTTAATATAGAGTAAAGACTAAACAGTTTTTTTTAATATATATTAGATTTTTTATTTATTTCTTGACTTGCTATTAGACCCACTGTAGCTGAAAATAGAGCACTGTTTTTGTCATATTGTTTGTAATTTGCATGTTTTGCTTATGTTTTAAAAAAAAAAAAGATTACATTAAAAATCTATATTGTAATTATAAAAGTACATTTAACAAAATATTAAATTACTCGTATCATGATTTAAGATTTTGGTCATCCCAACCTGTTCAGTAAATGTAAACATTTTGTATTTAATTTGGTTCTATCTAAATAGTTTTTGTTGTTTTATAGGGGGCAAACTTTTGTTTTAATTTTTTTTATTTAAAAGCAATTGCAAACAGATATATATCGAATATCGTAAAATTTTTGATAATATCGAAGATATAATTTTTTTTTAGATATCGCCCAGCCCTACCATGTACCATCCTCTGATGGCTACTTCCAGCAGGATAATGCACCATGTCACAAAGCTTGAATCATTTCGAATTGGTTTCTTGAACATGACAATGAGTTCACTGTACTAAAATGGCCCCCACAGTCACTAGATCTCAACCCAATAGAGCATCTTTGGGATGTGGTGGAACGGGAGCTTCGTGCCCTGGATGTGCATCCCACAAATCTCCATCAACTGCAAGGTGCTATCCTATCAATATGGGCCAACATTTTTAAAGAATGCTTTCAGCACCTTGTTGAATCAATGCCATGTTAAGGCAGTTCTGAAGGCGAAAGGGGGTCAAACACAGTATTAGAATGGTTGTTCCTAATAATCCAGAATATTTATATATATATATATATATAATGATATACATACACACCGAAAAGGTGTAACATTATGACCACTGACAGGGACAAATTGTGATGGCTAGACGACTGGGTCACTGCATGTGCGTTGCTTACCTGGGGAACACATGGCACCAGGATGCACTATGGGAAGAAGGCAAGCCGGCGGAGGCAGCCTGATGCTTTGGGCAATGTTCTGCTAGGGACATTGTGGATGTTACTTTGACACGTACAAGCATTGTTGCAGACCATGTGTACACCCTTTCATGGAAACAGTATTCCCTGGTGGCTGTGGCCTCTATCAGCAGGATAATGCGTCTTGTCACAAAGCAAAAATGGTTCATGAATGGTTTTAGGAACACAGCAACAAGTTTGAGGTGTTTACTTGGCGTCCGAATTCCCCAGATCTCAGTTCAATTGAGCATATGTGGGATGCATTGAAAAAACAAGTTGGATCCATGGAGGCCCCACCTCACAACTTACAGGACTTAAAGGATCAGCTTCTTACATCTTGGTGTCAGAAACCACAGCACACCTTCAGGGGTCTAGTGGAGTCCATGCCTTGACGGGTCAGGGCTGTTTTGACAGCAAAAAAATAAATAAAGTTAAATAAATAAATAATAATAAAAAAGATATATACTTCCTGCAGCAGTGATTCTCTTCACACTAGATTGCATCTGAGCATCACATTCTCCAAGACTCCCACAATTCCGTTCTTCAGAACTATCAGTACACAAAGTTCACAAGAAAAATGCAAGACAAAGCATAATTGATTCTTTACCTGAAAAGAAGCTTTTTCCTCTCAAAGGAAAAGTCAGTGCTTATTGTTCAAAAACAACCTGCTGTGAGGTTTTGAGGACCGTAAATGCTTACAGACTAATCTATTATGATAAGATCTCTGCAATGATAAGCAGCCGCAAGCTGTTTTTGGATGTTCTGTAAAGCCAATCAGATGTACTGCAGAGCTGTTCACAAAGCCCCCATTTACACGTTTACATTGTCTGGACAAATAGATGCTTTACCTAATCATTAACAATCAAAGACTTCTATACATCAAACAGAAGATTCACACACACAAACGTTGATTAGATTTAATGGAATATATTCCCCGGTTTCACAGACAAAGCTTAAGCCTATTCCCAGACTAAAATGCATGTTTGAGCTATGTTATATACAGGTCCTTCTCAAAAAATTAGCATATTGTGATAAAAGTTCATTATTCTCCATAATGTAATGATAAAAATTTAACTTTCATACATTTTAGATTCATTGCACACCAACTGAAATATTTCAGGTCTTTTATTGTTTTAATACTGATGATTTTGGCATACAGCTCATGAAAACCCCAAATTCCTATCTCAAAAAATTTGCATATTTCATCCGGCCAATAAAAAAAAAAGTGTTTTTAATACAAAAATGTCAACCTTCAAATAATTGTTCAGTTAAGCATTCAATGCTTGGTGGGGAATCCTTTTGCAGAAATGACTGCTTCAATGGGGCGTGGGATGGAGGCAATCAGCCTGTGGCACTGCTGAGGTGTTATGGAGGCCCAGGATGCTTCGATAGCGGCATTAAGCTCATCCAGAGTGTTGGGTCTTGCGTCTCTCAACTTTCTCTTCACAATATCCCACAGATTCTCTATGGGGTTCAGGTCAGGAGAGTTGGCAGGCCAATTGAGCACAGTAATACCATGGTCAGTAAACCATTTACCAGTGGTTTTGGCACTGTGAGCAGGTTTCAGGTCGTGCTGAAAAACGAAATCATCTCCATAAAGCTTTTCAGCAGATGGAAGCATGAAGTGCTCCAAAATCTCCTGATAGCTAGCTGCATTGACCCTACCCTTGATAAAACACAGTGGACCAACACCAGCAGCTGACATGACACCCCAGACCATCACTGACTGTGGGTACTTGACACTTCAGGCATTTTGGCTTGACCTGAGGAATGCGGCACCTGTAGCCCATTTCCTGCACACGCCTGTGCACGGTGGCTCTGGATGTTTCTACTCCAGACTCAGTCCACTGCTTCCACAGGTCCCCCAAGGTCTGGAATCGGTCCTTCTCCACAATCTTCCTCAGGGTCCGGTCACCTCTTCTCGTTGTGCAGCGTTTTTTGCCACACTTTTTCCTTCCCACAGACTTCCCACTGAGGTGCCTTGATACAGCACTCTGGGAACAGCCTATTCGTTCAGAAATGTATTTCTGTGTCTTACCCTCTCGCTTGAGGGTGTCAATGATGGCCTTCTGGACAGCAGTCAGGTCGGCAGTCTTACCCATGATTGCGGTTTTGAGTAATGAACCAGGCTGGGAGTTTTTAAAAGCCTCAGGAATCTTTTGCAGGTGTTTAGAGTTAATTAGTTGACTCAGATGATTAGGTTAATAGCTCATTTAGAGAACCTTTTCATGATATGCTAATTTTTTTAGATAGGAATTTTGGGTTTTCATGAGCTGTATGCCAAAATCATCAGTATTAAAACAGTAAAATACCTGAAATATTTCAGTTGGTGTGCAATGAATCTAAAATATATGAAAGTTAAATTTTTATCATTACATTATGGAAAATAATGAACTTTTATCACAATATGCTAATTTTTTGAGAAGGACCTGTACATACATAACATTATATTATATTACATAACATTAATATATGCACATAGTTTAGAAAAACATCTATACCATTTTCAACAAAGACTTATTTAATAACCCTAAAAATGTAAAGTAGTTTAACAGTCATGTAATATATAAATATTAATAATAAAATATTTTCCTTACACGTTGAATACATATTCACATCTATAACTAAAAATATTTTCATAAACATCTTGAATTATGAATATCATTAAGTTTTCTTGTGGTTATTTCATGTAATATTTGAAAAGCTGAACTTTTTTTTTTTAAATAATACATTTAAAAAATATTGAAAACAATTTTAAGTTTTTGAAAAAAGTTTTAAGAAATCACATTAAAACTACTGACAGAATTTTTATGATTCATTTTGTTTTGTAAAAAAAATATGTTTAAAATCTCTGTGAAGTTACACCACCCAGACATTTTTAGTTTAAACCCCACTAAAATATCAAAATGATTTTTAATTCAAAAATATTTACCATAAAGTAGGTGCATTCATGTCATTCTGGGATGAAAAAAAAAACATTATATCACTTAATTGCAAAAAATAAATAAATATATAAATATGTCATCAACGTAAATCAAGTCATCAACATATCTACAAGACTTTCCCCTTGGCAGTATCTGCATCTGAATTTATAGTCATCAGGGAGCTTTATAGACCTTTTAGTTGAGTTATGCACCTGATGGAGAAAAATCATTACACTTGCCACTTGGGCTTCATAAATACTTAACCTCGAATCCCTAATGTGTGCGAACGTCAACTTCAGCAAAATTAGACTATATGGACTGAAAGTCAATTAAAAAAAAAGAAAAATAAATTTGTATTATTTTGGTGTGATATTTTAATTAAAAAAAGTATAAAATTTTAATCAGGTTATAAATTTCAAAACACATTTTTATGATTGTCCAAAATGACGTTGGTTTTTAAAAGCATATAGTGTGTGTTTTCTGTGAACTCTAGTGTTCCTCTCGTAAAAACCACATTGTGGTTACAAGGTGCTACAATGCGCTGACGCCAGAACTGGGAAAAGCGCTGCCAGCCGAGAGAGCCTGTCCAGCTGCCCCAGGTGGGATTTTTCCACCTCAGAATGAAAGAAAATAAACATGTAGCGATCCCACAGGGTCGCCCAGTTCCCTGGGAATCACCAGGGCAACCGCAGCTCTGGGAACACTGCCTCACCTGGGCAGGACGTTCACACGCTTCCCATGATTCCTTTCCAATGTTCTCTAATGGTCAAAATGACCTTGAACAATTACTACTGAACCTTGCTTTAATTTGGGGTGTGCTGCTTTTTTATGGGCTTCTCCCCACCCTGCGTGTTACCCATGATTTCATAAGCGCTGGATGGGACCCTGCGGTTAGGGGGGTATGGTGGGGTCACACCGCTGAGGGATTTACTTCCAGCGTCCGCATTCGAGAGGCCCGTGCGAGCTTTCATCCAAGGTAAGCAGCGTGTCCTTGGTGTCCGCGCAGGGGTGAGCCCTGTTCCAGTGCCCATGCCAGGACACACACTGCGCACTATGATGGGAGCTCCAGACGGACAAGGAGAATAAAAGAGTTTGATGTGTTGCCACAGTCCCTGGACATTTCATCCTCCAAACATCTGCCACAGAGCCTTTGAACACTTGCTCTTTTCCCTTGCTAAAATGGAGGAAGACCGGATGATCTTAGACTGGAGGCGGCGACAGGGTCGCACAAGCCCCCGTAGAGAGGGAAGAACAAATAGAAATGCGCAGTTTTCAAAACCTACATTTTTTTACTAAAATACCTGGACAGAAATAACCGTTAGCATTCCCGTTTATTGTACAGTACATGAAATGCTTGATGCCATCCTTGCTCTTGTTCTGGGAATGTTTTTGAGCAATCATGACTATGCAGACATCCCAGACTATCATAACAGAAAAGGTAGCAGACAGGGAAAAAAATTCCTCAAATGAATCAGGCACTGTCAAAACATCTACTATAATATAATAAATGATTTGCAACTTGTGTTTCTTTAATCAGATTATACATACCTTTGAATGGCTGCCAGGGTCCACTTCAATAGTCCAGTTTAAACATTCTACTACTAACTATAAGTAGCCTTATAACTACCAGTCAGTAGGGTATTAGAGATTTTCTGCTTAAAAGGTCATTAAATTTTTTATGTGTTCTATACAAACTGTACATCTTTGCAAACACTATAAGCACAAAGAAACAAGTGGAAATTGGTTTTTTTTTTTCGAAGCAATTGTGCTCTAAACATGAACCAGCACTGTGTATGCGCACATATTTAATCTAATGTTATATAGGGTTAGATTTTTAAAATGCATCGAGATTCCCTCAACTTTTTTCTTTTTTTTCTCCGTGGTCATATTTTAATATTCATGTGTCTGTATAATGAGTGTGTTGCAGGTCTGTTTTATTGGTTGTTGTCTCCCCTCTTTCCTCCCACTTTTCCACAGCTTTACAAGCCCATTTCTAGAGACCTTTTCCAACTCTGAAGTGTGAACGACCAAGCTAAAACGGGGGTTTCATCATGACACTTTAATATCTGCTAACACTTTATTTTGATGCTTTGCCAACAGATATTCTAATGACTACAAGTAACTTCGCAAAATGTCAGCTTATTCTACTAACCCTCACAAAACAGTCTACTAATACTCTGAGAGTTAGTTGACATGTAGTTGCAGTTACTTAGATTAGTTAGTAGAATGTGGACTATTGAAATAAAGTGTAACCATGGAGAAACATTAATTTTGGCCCATTATGCTGTATTTGCGACATGTAGAGGCTAAAGCCAAAAGGATACTTCATCCGTACATGTTCCACCATGGTCAGTGCACGTCGTTTTCGTTATCATGAGGGTCTGCTGTTGTCTGCATGCAGCCCAAATTTTGGAGTATGGGGTCTCTGCGGAGCAAAATGTGTAAATATGATTGGTGATTTCTAAATATGTGGGTTTTTTTGAACGATGCCCTTCACCCAGTGCCACCCCCTAAACCCTACCCTCACAGTAACGTGGGCAAATCAGGTAACATGTTCAAAAACGCCCTGTTTATGGCCTCGCCCACTGATCTGGTAACTCCTATTACTGTCCTGCAGAGACCTTGAACCTGTTGCTCATTTAATATCATTATGGGGAAAAAAAAAGTCAAAAACATCACAGTTACTGTAACATTATAAACTGACCCACTTCACATACAACTTAAATGAATCACTAGACATTCGGGACGATATTGAAACAATATGCTATATAGAACTTGTTTAATTAAACCCCCATATTGAAAAACAACATTGTCAAAACAGCCAGTTACAAAATATCAGAGAGAACCATTTAACATAAACAGGGCATTGTGTCATGTTTAATAAGATGTCATTTCTTCAAAACAATAGTGAATATCCCTCAGAATAAATGCAAACATTCAATTTAATAGGCCTTATGACAACTTGATGCCTCCTAGTGGCCACCTGGATTCTACAACGAATATCTGCAAACAAAAATAGCTGCTGGAAACTAAAATGGTTAAAAGGGAACAAATAAAACAACAGAAAAACTGCAAAAAATAAATTCAACTACAGATTTCATCTAAAGCAGTGTAGTTTTATGATTTCTACAATAATTTGTTAACAACAAACTCCATGATAGTTCTAGAAGCACATTCAAAGTCTTCTAAAATTCTAAAGAAATGCAACTCCAAGTTGCATTTACCAAGTAAAATACAACGCTCTTAAAACTCTTCAAATTTTACCAGACTGTTTAATCACAAAAATCCAATTGAAAACTGAGCAGCTGTGAGAAAATACATCTATTGTTATAGTCATAAATACAGCCTCTGTGAGGAAATGAAGACACTTTTTGACCGTACATTCATAGATTATTGAAGATCATAAATAATAATTGCACTGTGGTGACCTCTTCTTGAATCAGTAACACATTTAAAGGTGCATGCTGAATCTTGATTCCCTCCTCCAACCCTCTGTGAAGCAGTTGAGGTGAGGCCGCTCCTTTCTACAGTCCATTTGGCAGTAAAAAAACTCAAATCTCTCACGCTCATCAAATGAGTTCATGAGTGTGCATTCTCTCCCATCACTCTCACCACGCCACATGAAACAGCTTCTGTGGATTGCAAGATGTGACCTATAGTTCATCCTGTAGGATAGTAAATGAAAAACATGCTATTAACAAAAATTGACTTTTTAAAAAGGTCTGGATGATTAATCATATTTTGTTTTGAAATGTGATTATGAAAACAATCTAGATACAATTTGCTATATTTGAGCTCCATTTCTGTTGGGAAAAATTTGCTTAATCATTGGACATTGGGCTTTTAATCATGTTACTTTCCGCCTAGGATGTGATTGGTCGAGCTCTCAGATGGACTGGATTTAGTAACAAATGGTCAGTGATTGAAATTGTAATACATCAGTCAGTAGAAATGTGTTGTGATTTGGCATTTTAGTTTAACTCAATATATTAATAAAATATTGCAGCTTTTAGATTTTTTTGTGCCTCTATTATGGTTTTTCAAATATTCCCTTTCATGCAGTGTAATATAGCTCTTTGTGAATGTAAATGTCCTGCAAAGTTGTGAAATACTTCTGCTAAACTGCTGTGGGCTAGCCTGACAAGCCAGACCCACATCAAGATGTTGGATCTGAGAACACACCATTGGCGCTACAACCAACCAGAGCAACGAAGAAGATGAAGCGGAGCTAGTTGATAGATTAAACTTTCATCGTATCCGGTCAGCAAAACTCCGAACACATCTTCCTTTTTAAGAATGACTTCAGTGCCGTTCTTTGCTATTTTGTCAAAGAAAAGCTTTAACTCCAAGTCTTCCAAAGCCGATTTGAAAGACCACTGCTAGCCAGCTTCGTTTTCAAGTAGCACGTGGAACCATTGCAACTCTGCCATCATTATGTTAAGCCCGCCCACTGACTCTATACACAATTTTATTGGCCTGACTAGAGTTTAGTTTTTCAAGCTCGCAAGCCAACGTAGAGTTGCTAGACGACCTTGGCTGCAAATTACATTTGCTGCCGTTACAGTGCGTCTAGATTTCTAGGCTAGCTGTGGGCCACTATTACCTAAAACTGTGTCTATTAATGTAGATTGTCTGTCATTCTTACCACTTATAGTAAATATAAAGGAAGGAGCAAGATTTGTTTTGCAAACTGTAATGTTACATCAGTCATTTATATTAGTGCTCGGCTAACATATGCACCATTATTGATACAGTTCCCACAAGTGCACCGCAATAAATTTAAAATATACTCATTGGTTTGTTGATGGACATATTCTTGTTAATGCTGATGGTGAGGAATTCCAGTTGCAACATCTCAATGTACCTTAAACTGAGTAGCGTATGAGTCATCCTTGTGATGGAGGTTCGCGCTGAATAACTAGTTCTTCCAATATTTCATCTGATATAGCAAATGCCATCATTACTGTCTCTACACTCTAAAAAAATCTGCGTAAAAAACAACCCAATGTTGGGTCAAATATGGACTAATTCAGCAATTGGGTTGTTTTAACCCAGCGATTGGGTTGTCTTTAGCAAATATTTAACCCAATTGCAGGGTTAAAAACAACCCAATTGCTGGGTTAGTCCATATTTGACCCAACATTGGGTTAAAACAACACAGCATTTTTTAGAGTGTACAGTGTGTGCAATCGCTGCACTTTAGGAAGCCTCCGAAGCTGAAGTTCAGTTATGGTGATGTGGTAGACCAATCTTAAGAGACTGGGCCGTATGGCCAATCAGAGCAGAGCAGAGCAGAGCAGAGTAGGCTCGCGGAAAGGAGGGGTATAGAGAGACTGCTTCATCCAACGAGTCGTTGTGGAATGTATATTATAAGAAAATTAAACCGTTTTTTGACCTTTGATACATTTAAACCTGTTGTAGGAGACCAAAATTAGGAACATTTAAAATTTTTCAGTATAATCATATTTAAAGTTCAAGGAAATCCACTGTTAAAATTTCTTTAAAAATCTTTTTTTCAATCAATGCGCAATCGTGTTCATTGTAAATCTCAATACTGACCAAAATAATCATGATTATGATTTGTGCCATAATTGAGCAGGCCTATTTTAAAAAAAATTATATCAACAAGGACAATTTTTCAGATTCAAAATTAGATTCATTTTACTTTGTTTCCTTTTAAACCTGTGTTTTGTGTTTTTCATGTCAAATTATTTAGTTTGGATCATAGCAAAATTATTCCTAAAACCAAAAGTAGTGAGATCCAATAGGCAGCGAGTATCTTACTTTAAGTTTGGACTTTCCCTGTAACGCTAGCTGCTGAAGTCTCTGTCGGAGAACGTCTGCGATGACCGTGGCATCTCTGCTGTTAATATGCTCTCCTCCATGATCTCGCTAATACAGTTTTGGACACAAAGTTAGAGAGGTTTGAGTAGGAACAGAAATAACCCAGAGAGCACCTGGAGCATTATAATGGCCAGTGCCGTACCCGTGTGGTGCCTAGATGGGGGTAGAATCGGACAGTGGGGTAAGCCTTGATCCCAGCGCTCTGGCAGGTCTGGTAGTGTGCCTGGCAGTCCACTTTGCCAGCTCGCACAGTTCCCTTCATCATCTGCAGAAGGGAGAAATAGATGACTGATGCTGCTGAATTATTCATGTGCAGAGCACCTGCACTGATTGAAGCTAGTCAAGAGCCAGTGAAAATGTTCCGGTGTTGCATTTTTTAATTACAATTCCAATTTTTACTACATTTTTAATTTTCAATATGAGTGAGAAGTCTTAACCGAATCGCACTTTTGCTTTAATGAGTGCAGCACTGGAGCTGACATGAAGAAAAGCTGATGATTACGTTCTCTAGCATGATTTGAGAATGATCAAAAGAGAATCTTTAGATTAGATACACAAGACTACAACAATTGTGCAAAACTTGGTTCTGGAAGTATTTTTTTCCCCATTAATTTTTCCGATAGGGATAAAAAATTTAATAAAAAAAGCCAGTTATGTGATGATGAATTACAATATAACAAACTCTGATTTGAAGCAAAAAAGTATTTGAAAAATGGACAAAAAGACAAAGGCTTGTGTACTTCAATCACAAAGCACTACAAATGACTGTTTCCAATTAAAAATGGAGAATTATAAAAGTAATAATAGTAGTTAAAGATGTTGCTTAAAATTTATAGAAACACTATATCATCATCCATGACAGTTCAATTTACAATGTTGAACAATTTAAGTACTGGAACTCAAATTTAAAAATCGTTCTTTTAAAACACCTATATGAAACTACAGTTTGTATGTTAAAGTGTTTAGAGTTTAATTGTCAGAAGAAAAGCATAATAATTAATAAATTAAAAAAAAGAGATTTAAAAGATGATTTTCACTTTGCAATGAGGGTACATGTTCAACATTTATCAGATCTCTACAAATTTGTCTAAATGAAAAGTCTTACCCTGGCAAGAACTTCAAACTCAGGGGCAAATTGCTGGCATGGGCCGCACCATGGGGCATAGAAATCCAACACCCAGTGATCCTTCCCTCCCAAAACCTTTCTCTTAAAATCCTCAGGTGATAGATCCACTGAGGCACGAGGCAGCGAGCTACAGACAGAAGAGACCATGGGTTAGAGGTTATCCAATAGCTCTACCTACTTAGACAGCATCCTAACAGAAACGGAACCAAAAGTGACATGTTTTTAACGCTGTTGGTAAGCAACAACTTTAATTCAATAGAGTTTTAAGTTAGCTTGTTGCTAAGGTAATGACACAATGCACTGTGTATAAAAAAAGCAAAGCTAATTTTAGAAAATGGCTTTTATCATGTTGTAAAAAAAAAGCCACATGCTAAAATTCTACTGAAATCAATTTAATAGTCTTTCGCATACTTACCGAAAACTATCCATAAAATAATTCAAGCTGATTAAAACACTGGCCAATTTATGGATACTTTGTGCGAATTATTCCGACTCACCTCAAGGCCCAAGACTTGAGTGAAAAGGCATCCCGGTGCCATCCATTGTAGCTCCTGTTAACAATGGGAGAGAAACACAGAACTTGTTGAACTGAGGTGTAATTGCATATGAGGTAGAGAATATAAAGTACACGTACTGGTACTGGTCTCTGCGGTTGCTGTTCTGAGGGAACAGGCGGATCTCTGGGTAAGCTTGGACACTCTCACTCTGGCAGAACGAGTGGTGTCTCTGGCAGTCGACTGTTCCCACGTTTACAATCCCACTCAGCATCTAGAACAGACACAGCGATAGGGTAGATATGATCATGACAATTTTGCAAGCAATTAATTGTCAAATGACTGCATTTTTTTTGTTCATGTAAACTGTAAGCTTAAAGGGTTAGTTCCCCCAAAAATGAAAATTAGCCCATGATTTACTCACCCTCAAATAATCCTAGGTGTATATGACATTCTTCTTCCAGACGAATAAAAGTTGAGTTATATTAAAAAAGTCTGGGCTCTTTCAAGCTTTATAATGGCATTGACTGCCCATAAAAGAGCATCTGTCCGTCAAATAACGTGCTCCACAAGGCTCCGGGAGGTTAATAAATGCCTTTGGAAGTGAATTGATGCATTTGTGTAAGAAAAATATCCATATTTAAAACTTTATTAAGTAAAGTTTGGGCCGATCGCCTTCCGTATTCAGTTTATGGAAACAGTGTTGAAAGTGCCTCTGCAGTTCAAAGGCTTACGCTACGTAAGACGTCACGTATGCATCTTGAACTCCAAGAAGGCACTTTCATCACTTTTCCACGGAAGTCGATCGGCTGGAACTTTAATTCAAAAAGTTTTAAATATGGATTTTGTTCTTACACAAACACAACAATTTGCTTCAGAAGGCCTTTATTAACCCACTGGGAACGTGTGGAGTATACTATTTGATGGACAGATGCATTTTTTATCGACTTCAAAAACAGAGCAACAGCCAATGCCATTATAAAGCTTGGAAGAGCCAGGACTTTAATATAACTCAACTTTTATTTGTCTAAAAGAAGAATGTCATATACATCTAGGATGACTTGAGGGTGAGTAAATCATGGGCTAATTAAAATTTTTGGGTGAACAATCCCTTTAAAACAGATACACCTTACACAGAACTTGGAAATATTCCTGTAAGGCTTTGCAAAAAAATTGCACAGGTTAAAATGATATGAGTAATATTTCAAGTACTAAATAGTATATACAATTAAATATAAATACTTAAATCTTAACATCAAATAATAAAAAAATATTTTAGGCCATTTTTCCCCCCAGATTTTTAAATCCAGTACAAAAAAGAAAGAGAAAAAAAGAGGCTGCTTCAACTATTATAACTAATAATGTATTAGTTCAGAGGTGTGCATTGTGCATACTCATGCATTTAGGTTAATTAAATGTCAAGTGCACAATGATTGTGGTTATCACAAATCATGACTAAATAATGGACATGTGCTTATGTAATAAGGGCTTTCACATTGAGAACATATAAAGCTGCACAAAAAAAAGGTAATGCTTTAGCACTCAGAAAGGCTGTCAGTGTAATACATGAGGGCAGATACCCGTGCCATTCTCCTCCACTCTGGCAGCAGGGCCTGGCAGGGGCCACACCACGGCGCGTAGAAATCCACCATCCAGGTCTCTGAGGACTTGCGCCTCTTCACCAGTTCTTGGAATGACTCTGGGGTCAAAGTCACCACCACAGGGTTCACCAGGTCCTGCAATAGACACAATAATCTATTTCTGATGCATGTAAGAATTATGAATGAGGGTATGAAGATGTAACCATAATCTTTGCCCCAGCCCTTACCTCTATGAACTCCATGATGCCGTCTGCAGAGTGATGGCCCTCATACTCATGAATGCTGGACTTGTTGAAGATTACAGTTGTTGGATATGCATGAATGTTGTACTGAAGAAGGGAAAGATGCAAGAGAAGAGAACCGGCTGGACATTCATACTATATTCATGAAAATAAGCTTATGTATATTAAATGAAAATATGTTTATATTTCATTTAGGATTAAAGGCAGTGTGAGGCAGGACTATGGAAGATAGGGAGTGTTTGAAACTGGTTAAGAAATATAATACAATGTATTATTACTAAATTATAATTAAGTATTTATATTAATAATGACATTGGTATTCGATTATATGAAAAACTTGTTAAATATTTTTGCAATCCATTGAGGAATATTATTATTATTTTATAATAATATAATTCTAAAATTAGTAATAGTAATACATTATTTCAATGATATTATATAAAAAAATACCATTGTTACTCATTATTTATTAGAATTACTATTATAAAGTAATTATAAAAAAACATTATTAATATTAAAAAATTTGTTGGTGATTTTGATGCTAGTGGTACAGAAACGTCACCCTTCACCTTTAAGCAATATGAAGAGAACGTAGCACATACCGTCAAATGTTGTGGTTTCCCGTGGCAAAGATGCAGAGGGTTTTACAATGATTCTATAAATAGATCATTTAACTAAGACAGGAAGCTAATGAGGGTCTCAATCCTTATTAAGAACACACTCTGCAGGAAACCACATTATTATGCTTGAGATACTGAGCACATGCCACCAGCTTCAAATCTAAGCCATCATTCCCAATCAACTGTCGAATTCTGCAACATTAGAGTGAAGGGAAGTATCTCAGTACCATGTTGCAGAGCCCCTCATGCACTGTACAGTCCAGAGTCCCAAACTTCAGCTGCCCAAAGAGCTGGATGGAGGCTTTTCTCAACTCAGGGAGAAGAGCTCGACATGGCGGACACCACTGTAGGACAGATTATGCATAATAAAGAAGCAAAATTTCAAACAGACATCCAAATGTTGCTATTTCACACTGTTTCAGTAATGTTTACTGTGCTTGCCTCCACAGATCATTTCTCACCCTACTGAGCTTGATGCATCAAGGAAGTTACCATGGTAATGTATGTATGTGCTTTGCAAATAATCATTAGAATTCAAATGGGGGCTTCAGAGGTTTAGATTTAATAACTCACAGGAGCAAAGAAATCAACCAGCCAGGGCTCCTTCTCATGGCTGGGGAAGTTCTCAGGCCTGAGGGTGGTGACGTGGGCATTCACACTCTCTTTTGCAAAGGCCACAACGTTGTAAAGTGCATCCTTACCTGGAGATTTAACACACAAAGTACAATCAAAAACATTTTAGACCAATACCAAAACAAATGTTACCAATTTGGATGAATGTTTACAGGTTTTCATGTCTTTTAGCCCTCATGAAGTTACATCCAAACCACATTTGACCTTTACTTGCTTGCTACACTTTGTGTGTGAACGCAAACATGTCCTGGGATTGATTGGGTATGAAATGTGCTAGTTTAAGATGGTTTCAGAAAAAAAAAAAAAATGCACAAGCATGATTTCTCGAGAGAACTCGCAGATCATAAAGACGCTGTGGAGACATTACACACCACATGTCTTAACAGATCTTTACGGGATGTGTGTGAACGCACACACAGATTACAGAAAAATCACTGGCAGTGATCTACAGAGCACTAGCTACTCTCTGCTGTCTCAGACAACGATGACATTTTTGTCCTGTGTCGGCTACCGTAGCTTTTCTATGTGCTTCAAAAGGGAGGGGTGAACAGTGAGTGATTGCAAATCACAACCTCACCACTAGATGCCGCTAAAATGTACATATTGCACCTCTAAAGTATAAGCGACCACTGGAATATTTGGTAACACTTTATTTTAAGTTGATGTAGTAACACGTTATTAAATGTACTTACTATAGTAATAACAGTAAATTATGCATAATTACAAGTAGCTAACCCTAAACCAAACCCTAAGCTAAACTCTATAGTAAGTAGTTAAGTAATATTTCTCAGTACTTATTTAAGTAAGAACAATTGTAACTACGTCACTTTAAAATAAAATGTAACCCAATATTTATTCTAATAATTAATGCATCAAAGGGCTAAAAAACACAATTTAGATGCAGAATATTAAGTCTTACTAAAACTCACCATGGTAAATCTCAAAATCATGAATTCCAACCCCCTTAAAAACAGCCACACAAGGCTTCTGTATGTACAGAGAACCACACAGCTCTGAATCTGAGATGCAGTCCACCTTCCCCACCTGTGCAAACAGATGAACGCAATGAAGTCAACACAACAGCACCATATACCAGAACTCATATGACCTATGTACTGCATAAAACAACAGCAAACACAAAACACGTTTTGACACCATTTACTCTCATGTTGTTCTAAACCTGTATGATTTTCGGCCTAAAAAAATAGTTAAAAGTACTATAAAAAGTAGTCCATGCGACTTGCCTAAAGTTGTCTGAATGTGAGAAAAAGACTGAATCTTATAGCTTCAAAACACTTGGAATATTTTGCGCACAAGGAATAAAAACTACTTTTATGGCGCTCTTTTAGTCCTTTTTACAGCTTGATATGGATATTTTGCAGCTTCAGAATTACTACTTTTGTGTTTCATGGACGAAAAAGTCAGTCATATGGATTTGGGACAAGTAAATTAAGTAATTCTATTTTTTAAGTTAACTAAATAAATGTAGGAACATCAAGAAAAGAAAAGAAATCAAGAACCTGTATGTTAGAATCCTTAAGAAGAGCATTGAGTTTTTTAAACTCATGTGTTGCCAAATCATTGTGTCCAAAGGAGAAACTGACGAGCCATCGGTGATGAGCCAATTTATGCTGAAATGACAAAATCAGAAAAAAATTATCATAGGTTTCTTGTATGACAGATGCACATTATTATGCCACGCAATCTTATTTCATCCAGCACGTCAGTTACTGTGTAAACAGTGATACTGCAGGTAGTTCAGGGTGCGGTAAAGGACAAACATGTTCAGTGCAAACAAACTCTTTTTGTACAACTTTTCTTAGTTTTTATTATCTTCATTAAAAGTCACTTGCACGCTTACCTCAAAGCTGATCTTTGTAAGAATCTCCAGGTCAGGAAGATGCTGCAACACTTGTGCATATACTTCTCTAGTGTCCAAACTCTGGATGAACTGCAAGGTTAATAAAATCAAAATGAAAACCAGCCCATCAGATTAATTCAATTAAGAACTACTACAACTGGACAGGATGCACAATACTTAGGGTACGTTTATATGACAGTGATTTACTAAAAACAGAAATGTTTTTTGAAAAGTTTATCATACGGGATGACAACATTGTCAAAGGTCCTGTTTACACCTGGTATTACCTCTTTCCCCCATTTAAAAAAAAAAGTTCCCAGCCACCGCCAGGGTTTTTGACCATTTTCACCAAAATTGAATAGCCCATAGAATATTTTGTTTTATGAATATCTGAGCATGCAATATATCAAAAGAAATAACCTTTTCTCAACTGACCCACTTCTTTTAAATACAAAAAAAGACGTTTTATTCTAGCTCCATGCATTCTTTTTTTATCAACACTTAAATATAAGTAAAAAAAACAAAAAAAAACATTTTGAACAAAAAGCTGAGAATCACATTTTTGTCAAAAACATTTTTTGCCCAGTTCGAACACATTCGACCACATGAGCGTAACCACTACAAAAGCAATCCAGTCTAATGCGTTTTTTGTATGACTTCTGGAAGTGGTTGAAAGTGGACAAGCTCTAAACGTTTTAGACCCCATTTAAACCTGTATTTAGCATTGTGCACTTATGATCCTATCGACCAAAACATATCTTACCAGGTGTAAATAGGGCCAAAATGATCCTAGTTCACACAGATCCACGGAAACGACTAAAAAATGTTGCATGCCGGTCCAGTAGTTGACGATGTCACTTAGTGTTTCTTTACAATCCTTTACAGTCTTCAACAGAGCGGTGAATACAAACAGTAAATCTAGACTTTGCTGGAGAAGCTCAGTATCTTGAGCAGCACAAACACAGTCCTGTAGGCTGCCATTGTTTACGTGCATGTCTATAGACTGAACATGTAATACGCATGAACGCACGCACAGTTTTCACAAATTCGCGTTTTAGTAGTTTACAATTAGACAATAATGGTATTGTTTTCAAAAGCTTGCACTTTAAAAAAACGGTTTCAAAAGTTTGCATTTTGACTGAATGAATGACCGAAAAGCATAGTAACTTTTCTGTTTTAAGTTGAAAACAGTGTCATGTAAACACCCCCCTAGAAAGACGTTCCCTACCAATACGCTGCCTTTCTGAGCAAGGGAACTGCCAGGGGGAAAGAGAGCCGTTGTGCTAGTGGTGACCTCAAAGCTTCCACACAAATCTGCCTGTTTGGAGCAATCCATCCATCCTACATTGACCAGACCGTCCTGTAGAGAGAAACATAACATTTTATTAACAATATGTGACACTCAAATTGAATTTGGCTAAACATGATCAGCTCAATGCTTACCAACATTCCAGCTAGCTTCCGTCTTGTCTGAGCTTCCAGACAATCTATGCAAAAAAATATATTATTTTAGTTATAGTTTAAGAAAACAAGGTTTTGGATTTGCCTTCTAACCTTATGCTTTAGTAGCTGTCTCACCCCCAGTGTCTGCACAGAAAGTTATCAACCAGCCGATTCTTTCAGCAAACGCCTGATCAATCTCACTGAAAACGTTCCCTGAAAAGAAGTCATTTTACATACAATTTTCAGCATAGATCAAAGGCAGTACAGCATAAAAGACTAAAGAAACATATTATATTAATATTTTGTATAAATACTTATATATAAATATATATTTCACATTACTTTAATGAACATGAGTTTTTTTGTAACGGTAATGGGAGGAAACATGCCTAATTTAATGCAAAAACGGCAAAAATAGGAACAATTTTCTTTATACAAAATATATTTCGTTTGAATTTAGGGATGAACAGTTGT